>CM070108.1:10047500-10467500 GCA_036178185.1 Liparis tanakae | reverse complement strand
ATTCACTTAGAACTCTGGGTTTTGACTTGTTCTGTCCAGACAAACAATTTAGCTTTTGTTTTATTTTTCAAAAACTGCTAATTCGGTGTTTTGGTGCGTGGAGCCAGGGAAGTCGTTCAACTGGAAACGCACCGGGCGACTCATTGAAGACCCCCCCCCCCCGAGCAGGTGCACCACCACACACGTGACCCGCGTGTGTGTGATCCGGGCCAACGTGGCCGCGGCCTCTCTGCGGGCTAAGTGTTGCTGCAGCCTCCTCGCCGCTCGGCGTGGACTGCAGCCATGTTGTCCTCGGGGAGAAGATGGCGTGAAAGTGGCACCACATCAAAACAAAAACAAAAACAAGAAAAGGGCTAATCTGTCTCCGTCCTTCACGGCTGCCAGGGATTAAGAGGTTTTCCTTTCAATGCTCGGCCTTCGCGGCGCGGGCGACCGTTCCCATTCCTCGACGCCAAGGCCGCGGGGACGCCCCCTTGCTTTCTGACCCCCCCCCCCCCCCTGAAAGAATGAGTTTCCTCCCGAGTGCACCACAATGCTCCGAAGGGGGGGAGTGCGGGCCAGGGCGTCCGCTGTGATGTTAATTTAATGACAAGCCGCTTTTCCGATGGCAGGTCAGACCGGCCCGATGAAGAGCTCGTTGTGTTTACGCTCCACTTTGCCGGTAAGGCCCCCCCCCCCTCCTTCTGGGCCCCCGAACAGTGGAGCCTCTGTGAGTACAGTGGAGCGCTGCTTCCTGAAGACAGACCAGAGCGTCCCTCCTCGTCCCCCAGTGTCGCTCCTCCAAGAGACACTTACGGAGGAATAAGAGAGGCCCCTTTGAGTTTTCAAAATAAGAGTTGAGACTAATTAGCGCATTCCAGTTTTAAAACAACTCGGGTCTCGCTCCCTTCGCTTCGCTCGCCCCTCACATCGATGATGACGACATGAATATGCACCGAGGTTAATTGCTGAGATGTGGGAACGCTGCAAGAACAACAACAAGAACAACAACAGGTCAGCCAGAGCAAGATTAACACAAGAAACCTGATCATCAGGCGTGTTTTAAACAAACAAGTCAAAACTCAAGTGAAAACACCACAGAAACACTCCTTGAGTCAAGGTTGAGCTACGTTGTGACTTCCTCTGGATTTTAGCAGCATCAACAGACAATATTTTGCTTTTTGGGGGGCGATTTCAATAACTGGGCCATGCTGATGTTTAGCAAGTCCAATAAATTGTCTGTTTGTTTAAAAAGGGCTTTGTATTCATCCTCTGGGGATCATGCATGTTGATGGAATTTCATCTGAATTCATTTAAAATAGTTTGTAATTTAAGTCTGATCTCCTAAAATTACCCATAAACCTGTTTATGATATATTTATAGACGACTGCAACCTCTCTGGACAAAGATCCACATGTGAACAATCACAAGTATCAAAACTCTTTGTTCATAACTTATGAGCATTTATTATGTCTGAATGCCTTAATGAGTATTTATTATGGGATCACCACCATTTATTGCAAAATAATGATGAAATTTAAATGTTAGATGACCTGACGACCCCAACATTTTTTTTTTTTTACCAATTGCTTATAACTAATCTACAAATGTAAGACTTACTGCCATTATTAAAATAGGTATTAAACAGTAATAAACCCATAAGCCCTCCACTCTGGTGGAGCAGGTGTGACACGTAGTACATTAACGCACATGCGTTGCATATAAACACAGAGGAGGGATGGTCAACTTCAGCCAAGTGTGTGAGTGTGTGTGTGTGTGTGTGTGTGAGTGTGTGTGTACCCAGCACGCTCTGTGCCTCTGAAGTCCCCATCTCGTGATATATTTAGTCACACTTAGGTCTCCAACACTTTCTCAAGAGGCAAAAGACACACGCGCGCACACACACACACACACATAAGTTGGCACCTCTGGTCCAATGTCTGAGTGAGGAAGAGGAAGAACTTGTACAGTTGAGTCACCTGGGTACCGTTTGAGTACATATAATAGATTTATCATATTGAATTATGACATTTACATATTTTACATTACAACTGACCATCTGTGCTAAACATCCTAATTGCAAGCTCCACCTTTTCTGTGTTTTTTAAGCCTTGGAATAACGAGAAACCTGCAGAAACTCGCCATAAATTGTTAATTCGCTCCCATTTCGTTGCCGTTACTTTTTGTCACGCACAGCGGTGCGTTCAGGGACAATCCACATTTTAGAGATACAGCCAAACAGTGAGGCTTTTCTAAAAAAATCCAGTCTACACCGCCTCGTCACACAGTCGGTGTTCCCTTATTGCCCGTCTTACAGTTTGAATGGAGGACTGGGGAGCAGATTTCTTTTTCTTACCCCACCCAGATATTCCCGGGATTCAAACTACGCATTCAAATACGGTGGAATAAATGTCATCGGTGGTGAGAAAGACGTTGAAAAATATCCACATCTTCACTGATGTTGTGTCACACTCAGTACTCCCAGAGAAATAGCCAAGCATTTTATCACTTCCATTCTTTTGGGGCACTCTGAGTTCAATACAAACACCAGCATGCTGACGGTGCTCCCACTGTCAATGTCCACATGCTCATGTTCAGCCGGCATCATGTCTGCCGTGTTCACCATCTAAGGCCAAAGTCCATTTTGCATTGGCCTGCAGAAAAGAAAAAAAAGAAAATAGGAACATGAAACTTGAAATTTGCAGTTGCAGTTCTTGGGGTCACCACTAGGTGGACGTCTGGCTTCAACGTGGCTGATTCTCCGCAAAACAAAGGGAATCAAAGAGGTTTGGGCTAAATATGGCAGAACCAAAAGAAACAAGAGCAAGTGAGAACATTTCAGACGCGGTGGGAACATTCATATGAGAAAAGACGCAGTTTAGCAAATAGCAGCTAACGTGCTAGCTCAACTATTGGATAATCGCCGCCCAAGAAACGTTTTTTTGTAATAAAAAATTTAATGAAACCTTGTTGATGGAAAGTTGTAATGCAGGATGTTGTGTTTCTTTAAGCATATTTAAATATATATATCGGCATAATTCACCTCATTCTATTCTTATGGTTAACTTTAATACAGCTGAGGCGATATACATGGCCCTCAGTCTAAAAAGTCTCGGCGCCCCTGATCTACGGCCTCAGGCTACAGACACGCTGACGCGTTTTAAAAGGCGTAACATTCGCTTCAATTACACTTCACGACATGAACGTGTGAACCAAATGTCACAACACTGCGTCCAGATCATTTAAAAGGTGATCCTCACGGTGGTTGCCAGGCAGATTCACCCTCTGAGAACCTTGAATGCCCCGACAACCCATCCAATAGTTGTCAAGACATTTCATTGGTGGAGCGACACTTCGCAGCCTTATTAATAAAGATGTAATAACACAGGATATCCATCCTGAGCGCAGAGGACTGGGATCAGTGGCATTCCTGTGGTTGACAACTCCAAAAATGGCATTTAAAAGGTTAAAAGTCAGGAGTTTTTTTTCTTCTTCTGGTGTTTTCAAGTTGCTGAAACTGAGCACGTACGCTCGCCACTTGGCACAGCAGCTCCCAGCAGGTTTACCTCAAAGCCAGACTTCACTAATCCGTTTATACGGGGGAGAGGAGCCGGCAGGTTTTCTCATCATCAAGACGAATCGGCCCGTAACGCAGAGACACCGGTACAGAGGAGAACACACACACACACACACGCACACGCACACGCACACACACACACACACACACACACACACACACACGCACACGCACACACACACACACACACACACACACACACACACACACACACACACACACACACACACACAGCCTCTGGATGCACAGAAGTGGTGACAAAGGAAAGAGAAGATGGAGTGCTTTGTGTTATTTATAGCTGCTCCACTTCACGCTTCTTATTCTTCTAACGCGCCGGTCGTCGAAACATTTAGAAATGATAACTCAATCCAAAAAATTATATTATTTGGGATAATCCGCCCTTATTAAGCAGCTCTATTTCAGTCTGAGACGAGAACCTGAAGGGGTATATATATATATATATATATATATAAAAATATATATGTAAATAAATAAATATAATATATATGTAAATAAATATAATAAATATATATATGTAAATAAATAAATATATATGTAAATAAATAAATAAAACGAAATAATGGAAAAAAAATATATATAAATACATATATATAAATAAATACAAATATGCATAAATAAATATATATACATATATATATTTAAAAAACCTGCATCCTCACACACAAGAAAGCTGAGCAGACCTCTGCGTGGTGCCTCTCAGGGAGCTGATTGCTCTGCGGTGAGGGTGCCAGGGCCTCCGGGCTGCAGGCACAATACCAGCTCTGTCGCCGTGACAATAGCTCCACTCTCCGAGTCAGAAGTTGCGGAAGCGCCATCATTAGTCGAATGAAAAGCTGTTGAAAAGTTCAGGAGTGTGCAATCGGAGGAAGAAATCACGCAGAAGAGCTTTTGGGGAGGGAGAGGGAGGAGGGGATGAAGAGCTCCCCCCCCCCTCTCAGCCAGTGCTGCCTTTGAGGAACTCATTGTTAGCGCTGCCAGTGGGAGGCATGGAGGGCCCTGCTGGCATGTGTCGGCCTCACTCCTCGTCAGGGCCTCAGCACCATGACGGCCAAGTGGGTAAAGGGTGTGTGTGTGTGTGTTTTGTGAAGGGGCTGAAAGCTGCAGGTACTGTAAGGGAGGTGACGTTTGGGGGAGATGCTCAGCCTCTGCTCTCACTGTACAATCTGGGGGACCACCCACGGAGGTTCCCAGCTCCCCCGAGTCCCACACCAAGCTGCCAAGAACCGTCGTCTCTCAGGCCACACACAACAACGAGAGGCATTAAAATATTCATTGTTGTAGTTTGAGTGATGAGAAAGAGGGTGGTTTGTTTTACACATTACGTCGAGGTCGTTTTAAAGCATTTATAGTGTCATCGGCTCTTCAGAGCTTGTTGAATTACTGTTAATGACAATACTTTGGCTCTACATTTGCATCCGTGGTCCCCAAAATGACCAGTTTCTGAACAAGTGGAATATGGAATAAAAATATAGCATGATATTGATTGATCTATTTTTTTATAAAATGATTACCAGAATCAAGTAAAAGATTAAAATGTTTATTTATTTATTTTTATTTAAAAGATTACTTTTGAAACGCTAATAACCTGAAATAAAGTCATACGGTGTTTCACTTAATCGTAAAAGAAGCTAAAGCCACCCATGTATAAATAATTAAATATATATATATATATATCCTGTATGTGTATAATGTGAGGGGCTCTTTGTTGGTGGACAGATGGAGGACTCCCTCTGCAGGATCCGAGAGGGATTACATCCTCTGATGGAGGTTTTCACCAGACTGGAAATCATGGCTCTGGACTGTAATGTCCTTTCTTTAATCCTCCATGTCTTCAGAGATTGCTGTAAATTAAATCATTATAATGGAAAACCAGTGTGGCCAACATGAACTAGAATTATAATCACATGTCAGTACTTCCAAGTATTAAATAAATAAATACATATATGTATCAATATAAATATATAACAATACAAATAAATATATTTATAAATAAAAATATCGAGAATAACGTAAATAATTTAAATAATGTGAAGTTGATCTGATGAAGTAGCAGAACATTTATGAATTCATAACATCGATTCATTTTTAGGTCCAGTGTGAGTTATGGCGACATCTAGTGGTGAGTTTGCAGATGGCAGCAAACTGAAACTTCTCCAGAGCGCTGGGTTTGTCCGCTCTGGGCTGCCGTAGAAACACGGCGCGGGACTTCGACTTCACTAAGTAGAATATCTGAACATCCTTATAATAATAATAATAATAATAATAATAATAATAATAATAATAATAATAATAATAAAATAGCTCTAACTTAGTCAGATACAAAAATAGTTATTAACAGTTTTGCAGCCAAGAGGAAAACATTCCAGACCTCGTCATGGACTAACGGCATTTTCTTAAGAAACTGATTTTTAAGCTTTTAGCATATCATAAAAAGATATAGTTTAATAATGTCGTACAATTAAGTACAACAATGATTAAATACACTGGCTGTTTTTCGTGTTCTGGAACTGGTTTTTACCCTTTCAGTTCTTATTGTAATAAATCGATTTATTCTAAATGATGTGCATGAGGCCCGTTTGCTTCTTGAAGTGTTAAATACCAGGACGTAACATTTAAATACTCTATTTAGAAGAAAAACAAGAATAATCTGTGGATATTTAATGTGTAAAAAACAAAAAAGATGATCTTTCCCGCCAGTTCACTGAAACAAGAATGATTTGTCAAGTGTGAACGAATAATAAAAACTAAATCAACAACTCCACAAAAGGCTCCGTAGGCTACAAATGTCGTTTTTATTATTACTTTAAATAATGTCTAAATAAAGGGACTAAAGACATGCTCGCGTGACTTCCTCCAATATCAAAAATATGGTGTGGGGGGTGATGTTTGCAGCAGAAATCTATCCAGGGAGGGCAGCGGGCGCCTCGAGGCCGCTGTGGAGTCTATTCACCTGAAGACAAATTAAATTAAAGTCCCAGCATCCCCCCGGACTGTGTCGGGCATCAACAAAAAAAAGGGGGCGGGGCAGTGATGCTCCTCTTCTTCTTTTTTTCTTTTTCCAAACCAACCAAATGTAACATTCAGAAAAGAAAAAAAACAGAAGTCATTCCTCATATATATATATATAAAAAAAGAAACCTGAAAGACCTGGATACATTTCTACTTTTCCACAAATTTCTTTTTTTACTAATGAAAATTAAAAAAAAGTAAAGACATAAAAAGGAACACAACAAAGGGGGGCAGGGGAAGAAAAGAAGAAGAAAAAAAAATGCTATTTTTATAATCAACTCCCTTTGGTAAAAACTGTAATAAATGGTTTTGCATTTGTCTTTTTCATATACATACTAACTTTAGCCATTTATCACTAAAGTCCACAGTAAGCTTGGAAAGTATTACTAGCACGACAACACAGATCTGTCATAAAAAGTCTGAGACTATATACAGTGTATTTACAACGTGTGGACAGTCCTCACAGAATGAGACAAAACGTGTACGTGTGTGTACATGCGTGTGTGTGTGTGTGTGTGTGTGTGTGTGTGTGTGTGTGTACAAGCTGGTGTATTGGCAGAGGGCATTTTAAAAAGGTTCACTTCCAGGGCGGCGAGGATCATTTGTGTTAATAGAACTATATATAATATATATATACACACACAACACATACACTGGAATACATGTCAGTATCTGACATTCACGAGCTATACAATTTTACAGTCTGAGACCAAAACAGTGTTGTGTGGGAAAAAAAAAAGAAAAAGTTCTTCTATTTTCAGTTGTTGTTGTTGTTCTACATAAATGCACCCATCGTGTTTGACCCGACAGTAACTGTTTGGGGCTCAGGCAGTTCCTAATAATGCTGCCATGTGTGTCTCGGAAGAGGAAGTGTAACTACCCCCCCCCCCACACTCGCTCCGTCTTGTGATAGGTTACATAATTGTGATTTGACCGTGACGCAGGAATGTCAGACCCCGATCCCCCGGACGGTTGTGCTCCTGTCCAAACCTTCAAAAGAACGGTTGAAAAAGATTTACCTCCTTTCTAAATAAGTGCACTTGTCCACCACATTGTGTGTCCCCCCCCCCCCCCCCCCCCACACACACACACACACGGATACTGTAGAACAACACGATCGTAAAGAAACGTCCCCCGTGTGACCGATTCACCTCGATGGAGGTCTCACTCTGACGGATTCTGACAAAATGGGAGGGAAAAAAAATCGAAAACGGAGCTCAGTTGTGATAAAAAGTACAAAAGAAAAAAGGAAAAAAGAGCATCTCTCTCTCTCTCACGGGCTCACCGTTCACGTCGCTGAACCCCCGTAGAAAAAAAAGGGCGGCTCAGGGACGTGAGCCGTGGCTCCGAGTGCTGGTGAGTGCCGGGTCGCCGTGACGATTCCTATGTTTTGGCACTGAAAAAGGCCCTGAAAAAAAAAAAAAAAAAAAAAACTGGGCCCAGCAGAAAACGCTGGTAAAATCAGTAATCCTGCCGCCCCGTGTGCAACACACACACACACACACACACGTGCACGCACACACACGGTAGCTAGCTTAGTTATGCTCCCATGTCGACCTTTAAAAACACGTTAATAAGCCCTCGTCCATACCTCGGCTCCTGACCTGTTTGACCCCAACACCCCCAAGAAATCAGTCTCTCTCTCTCTCCTCTCGTTCGCCCTCGGCTACGGCGCCTTGGCGGCGGGCCGTACTTGACGCGGTACTTGTTGATGTTCACGAAGTGGAGGATCTCGGGCTGGCGGCTGGTGGTGCAGGGCAGCAGGCCCTCGCGCGCGCTGCCCATCAGCCACTTGGTGGTGTCGGCGCCCATGTCGCGGGTCACGTGCTCCTGGGCCCACGTGTCCACCCAGGCCTGGAAGCGCCTGTGCAGCCGCGTGCTGACCCGCTCGTGTGACTGGGGGGAGAGAGAGAGAGAGAGAGAGAGAGAGAGAGAGAGAGAGAGAGAGAGAGAAACGGGGGAGACGATGTTATCAGGGTTCAAACACATGTTGACTGGTGGATTTCCACGACTTTAAACCAAATTTCCATGACCAAACATTTTGTGAAATCTCAGGTGTATACATGAAAAATGTTGTATTTCAACTAATGACAATTCCAAAGCATATAGTATATAACTTTAAATTACTCACATTAATGAGACAATAGTTTGATTAAAAGAATGAACATGCATGTCTTTGCAGTTGCAGGGCAGAAAATGTGTGCTGCGAATACGAGAGCGTATGCCGGCTTATATTTTAATTTAAAAGCATATTCATTATTTAAAACTCAGCACATATGAAGTTTTGAATGTCCGTCCCAAAAATAAAGAAAAATATAAAGTGTTATTGTAGCTATTTCACGGTGCTGCTAAGATTGCTTTTGGAAAGCGAATCGTTTTGTAACCCAATGACATTTTTTATTTTTATTTAAAAAGACTGAACACCAACAAATACAGATTGAAGGAGAATCTTTTAGTTTGATTAAAAAAAAAAAAAAAAAAAAAAAAAACGTGGTAAATTATTCCATAAATCTGTCTCACTACATTGTGACTTTACACTGGAGATGTCTGAAGTCGTGTTTGCCAGCCTCCAGGTCTCAGGGTGTCAGACGTCTGCATATCTTTGCGTTCATTAAACCCGAGACCCTCATCGCTCCCCTCCAGAAGAAGGGAGATGTGTGTTTTTCTTTTCTTTCTTTCTTCATTTTTCTTCCTTGTTTGATCGTTCGTATAGTTGGTTGTTATGTCATTTTTATTCATTCGTTGTTGTTCTTGATTGTCTGGTGTAACTTTTAAAAACTTTAAATAAAATGATTGTAAGAAAGAAGACGGGAGACAGTCAGAATGGACCGGTACCTGGTGGGCGCGCAGCAGGGCGGTGCGTCTGTACATGTAGTCCTCAGACTTGAAGACGTACACCATCTTGTAGGAGTTGAGTTTGAACATGCACTCCATCTTCTCCTTCTCCAGGGACTTCTTGCCTCCCTCGCAGGCCTCCTTGTCCAGCTGCTCGCGGCCCTTCTGGTACTTCCTGATCCGCCTCAGATTCCTGGGAGCAAAAAAAAAAAAAGGAACACGATGAGAGACGAGCGGCAGGCGGGCACAAAATAATCGATTGCGGTTAATTTAAAAATCAAGATGGCACACGGGTTTTACTTCTTTTTTTGGACATTTGACTTTTTTATTTTCATTTCTTTTTTTAAAAGACAGGGGGAGGTATCAAGACACTGATGTTATGCAAGTAAAATAAAAGTCCTTACCATTAACATCACCCTACTTTTTCTGCGTCAAAAGACATAAAACTGCATTCACAATTCAAAAATAATATTAGGCAAATTTAAAGAAAATCAAAAATGGCCGCCGATGCGACGACTCACCTGGGAAGAAAAACGGGCTTCTGAGCGAGGTGCTCCCTCAGCTCCGGGGTGGTGGAATCAGGGTTTAAGTAACGGTCGACGTAATCGGACCAGCGCTGCGAACGAGAGGACGAGGAGGAGGCGGAGCTTAAGACGCGAGTTCGGCACATATGCACGACCACCAACACCGGTATTACCAAGAGGTTGGCAATCGGTCCGTACTGGTTTTTCCACTCCCAGCTGGAAAAGCAGACCCTCTTACTAGACAGAATGTAAAAACAACTTTTATTTGCATTTATTCGCTAGGTCTTTAGTTTCCTCACTTAATATGAAGATAATACTCAAATATAAATACTCACTGTGACACAAGCCGCCCAATGAGTCGTTCACTGCCGCTAAGCGCCAGAGTGTGAACGCGAGGCTAGTCAAAAAGCCCCAAAAACATATCGGCCCCCCAAGTCTTTCTAGATGTGTTCGTCACAGACGATATTTGTTTTACCGGTTTGTCCAAAAAGAAAAAGGGAAAAATAAAAAAAAGGAAAAAAGCGACCGTCTTTGACGGGCCGGTCGGTTTCGTACCTCGCTCTCCATCGGCTCGTCGGAGTTCTCCTCCTCGGTGTCGAGCAGCTCCACAGAGAGCTGCACCTGCGACCGGTTCCTCGAGAACATCACCTGAGAGAAGTGACGGAGGTCAAACGAGTGAAGCCAAATAAAGATACGTGTAAAGTGTGTGAAGCCGGGACGTTCTGAGGGTCAAACCGCTGCAGGGTCAACGTGTTACGGCTCAGTTCCACGCCGTGGTTTGACTTTAACTCCCGTTTGCTCCTTTTCTATACTTCCTTATGAATATATAATTACAAAATATAAGTGATGATAAACTCTCAGGGTGGTTGTCAGCGGATTTCCATCACGACGGTGTGGCCAATCAGTGCTCTGCAGTGTTTTAAGTCAACCTTCTAATAACGTGGGGGTAAAAAAAAAGAAGAATACCAGAACTATCAACAACTTTTGCTGATGCAAAACCAAAAATGTGAGCCGAGTCGTGTCTTTCAGTGGAAATGCAACTATAGGTTGAATTTCAGTGGTTCAGAATGGTTTAAAGTGTTTAATAAATGGAAAAATGGAAAACAAAAACAACTTTTTCTTTCCCTCACGTCACCTTTCCATCAAACTGAAGTGATAGTAAAAGTTAAATTAAGCCTTCAGAGTGCATCAAAGGGAAGATTTTCTCCTGGGTGGGAGTTCAGCTTACACAAAGAAAAACACATAAAATGATATCATGTTTCAATAATAGGTAAACTGCAGAAACGTGTTCATATTTACATTACGCAAAGATAGATATAAATAAATGAAGAAATACAGAAATGTAGAAATATATTTATTAAATGATGTTCTGTTGAGTTATAACGTATATGTATTTAATTATTTATTTATAAATTTTTTAAGCCTATATTTATTTATTCTTGTATTTAATTATTTATACATTTATTCAAGCATTTATTGATTTATACATCTATTTAAGCCTTTATTTATTCCTGTATTTATTTATTTATACTCAAGTCATTTTAAGTCCTGCGGCCTTGTGGGGAATAAAAATGAAAGAACTTCTCCTCAGGTGAACTTTAATTGAACCGATTTCCAATATTTAAAAGAATCTTCCGCCCAGTGTTTCATCACCTGTAATCCAATCTCGTCTCAACCCCCCCCCCCCCCCCGACTCTACGGACCGCTGAGCGTTTACCTTGAAGCAGTTCTCGTCGGCCATGAGCTGCTCGGCCTTCCGCTGGTACGCGGCCTCCACGGAGCTCCTCGAGGACTGGGTGGCGGCGGTTCCCCCGCTGGCGCCGATCGCGCTCTCCGCGAGGTAGAGGTCTGTGACCTGGACGCAGATCTCGTCGCTCACAATGTGCTGGAGCTGGACGGGACGAGAAGGAAGTCGGTTTTTTTTTTAAAAAGGCGGGAAAACGAACCGTCTGACAGCGTCTGCGCACACGGGCGCCGTCGGGGGAGGAGGAGTCGGGCGAGAGAACCAAGGGGGCGCTTGCCTGCCGCACGATGCTCTGGATGAGCTTGTCCATGGTGAAGGCGACGTACGCGCGGATGGTGAACATCTCCCTCAGCGAGTCTTCGTACTGAGACGCCTCCATGTTGCCATCCAGCAGATTACGAACCATCTCCAGGAAGGCCGAGTAGTAATCCTCCACCTCGATGTCCACTGGAGAGACGCGAGAACAACAAATAGGCGACTCGTCAATCCAGCGTCTTTTTGCAAGCGGCGCTCATTTTGGCGGGAAAGTTACATTTTTAATAAACCCGAGGGATTCTCTGGTTCAATATTCAGGAATTATTTAGATCGTCGTCCAGTTTTAGTTTTGCTTATTCACTTTTTCTGTAAATTATTTGATTTATTGAGAGAACAGGAACGTGGCCCAGAAGGCCAGAGACGACGTTTGCTGTGTCTTCAATGGGAAAAGAATAAAAAAAACAATAAACAATAAAAACAATACAGTCTGGTTTATATTTAAGAGGTTTTGGTTGTTGGAGATAACGGCCGTAACGGCGTTGCATTGCTCTCAAAACATAATGACACTACAAAATACATTTTGAAAAAACTCAACATGATGTCTCTTTCCAGAAATCAGGACCTGGCTACTGGAGATCATTCACAGACCTCGTTGTCCAAGATCAAACTTTGATCACACACACACACACACACACACACACACACACACACACACACACACACACACACACACACACACACACACACACACACACACACACACACACACACACACACACACACACACACACACACACACACACACACACACACACACACACACACACACACACACACACACACACACACACACACACACACACACACACACACACACACACACACACACAGTAGGAGTTTCTTGAACTCATTGCCATGATTCATGGAAAGAGAGCGTTGTCGTGGAGTTTTCCCAACATGTTTTTCTGCGTTGAGCCTCTGAGATCTTGGATCTCTACAGCCGACACCTCAAAACACCCAAAACAACCTAGATTGATGAATAGCGTTGCAGGAAGGAAGGACCCGATGCATTTTAGATTCTCGGACGTACTGTCTCTTTAAGAACGTGAAATGTTTTTTATGACATACTTTTACTTACTTTTTTACTACTTTTTAATGTGCTGTACTGCAGCTTCGCACTGTGTGTAGTTTGTGTGCGTCTCATCCTGTACTGTTTATCATTGTTTTATGTTTGTTATTGTTTTATGTTTATTATGATCTGTCAAGGGACTACAGAGGCAAATTAGCTGTGTAGCTACAATCTGGTACATCACATGGTGACATTTAGGCTTTAACTGTACATGGTCCCTTTTAAAAAAAGATAATAACAATAATACCAAACATAGTTAAATAACTCTTTGCATTTGATTATTCAAGTGTAGGAATATTGTCCATAAGACAATTTCTCTAATTGTATCATATAAATCCATTTAATTTGAAACCTTCAAAATAAAAGCACAGCTGGTGAAGCACATGAAGGCTGATGATGCGCGTGTCTGCCTGCCGCTACTCACTGGGCTCCTTCAGTCTCAGCTGGACGGCCGGGTTGTCGTTCTTCTCCTTCTTCAGGCCCAGGACCTCGCGCTCCCAGTCCCGCTCCCGGACCTCCGCCTCGATCTGCCGCTCCGCCTGCCCGTAGAGCCGCAGCAGCCGCGCGCACAGCGTCTGGTGCAGCCGCAGGAAGATGTACCAGTTGTTGTTGACGTAAAAGAGGTTGTAGGCGTCGTCGGCGCCGCCGCGCAGCTTCTGCGCCGCCGCCGCGCCGCCGAACAGCAGCTTGGACTTGGAGGGGCTCCGGCTGCCGGGCACGCCGTTGTGCTTTTTGCCGGCGGCGCCTTCCTCCGCGTCCATCTCCTCCTCTTCCTCCTCCTCCTCTTCCTCCTCCTCCGCGTCGGAGAGCTCGCCCCGCTGGGAGAACAGCATGTCGGGCACGAAGTGGTAGATGATCTGCTTGATCTTGTACTTGTCCTCCTTCTGGATGCCGGCCTGCCGCTTGACGTGGTGGATGATGAGCGCCGCCGCGTCCTCCAGGATCTGGCTGTCCTCGTACGGCAGCGTCAGCTGGGGGCCCGCGGGCGGCGTGGCGTTCTCCTCGGACGCCTGCTCCTGGCGCTGGCACAGAGGGAAGAGCAGATCTACGTCAGCGTGCGGCGAACAGAGCATACACTGAGACGAGCGTGCCTCCACAAGCTGTGTGAGATGCACACTCCTGTAATTATGAGAGTAAAAAACAGACGTCGTATAACGCTAAGCGCCAAGGCGGGCTGTTAATTCAAGAGGAACCCACCTCGTCGTAAATGCTTTCGATTTCGTTGAGCAGGGACTTGGAGCGAAGCACTTTGGTGTCGTTCTGTTTGAAGTTGATGCCCTGGTGGTCGAGGGACTTGAGGTAATACTTCTCGTTCTGCTCCCTCCAGATCTTGTTGAAGCCGCGCTGGGCTTCCCGCCACTCGTCCTCCTTGGTCTTTAACCTGGTCGGACGGGAAAAGAACGAGTCGAGTCACGCGCCATTACACCATTCGTCTTCCTTTTAAGTCCGTCCGCAGCGATGGAGAATAGAGACGCACAGATGTAATCTCAGGATAGGGTTCTTACATATTTTGACCGATGGATTTCCAGGACTTTAAACCAAATTTCCATGACCAAACTGAAATCTTGGTAAACCATGAACAATTTAGAACATTTTGTGTATTGAGAGCGTACGCCGGCTGATATTTTGAGCGCCTTTCTTTAAAAAAAAAAAAACACATTCATTATTTCAAACTCGGTGTAAATGAACATGTGATCATAACACATTTCCATGACTTTTCCAAAACTTTTATGATTGAAGTTTTTTCCATGACTTTTCCAAGCTTGGAAATGACCATTTTTAAATTCCATGACTTTTCCAGGTTTTCCATGACCGTACGAACCCTGCAGGAGCCATTTGGGCTGCGGTTCATCACCTCAGTGCAGCCCCAAAGACAGAAACAGTTGCACACACCGCTACGTAGACAAAGAGCCTGTGCATCACACACAACATCAAAAAGAAAGACACATTCTTCAGCGGACGGTTCGACTCCCACCTCTTCAACACGATGGGGACGGAGGCGGCGGGGTTCTTCTTGAGGCCGTCGATGATGTCGGGCGCCTTGTCTCCGTATATCCTCTGGATGGCCTTGCGGTGCACGACCTCCGAGGAGCCGCCCAGCGCGCTGTCCAAGCGGAACTTGGCCTGCTCCTCCGCCGACATGCGGGACAACTTGCGCTGCACCGTCTCCAGGACCCGGATGGTGGCCAGGTTGGTCTCCAGTACCACGTCCAGCTGTGGGTGAGAGGAACGGGCGGCTTAGTGCTCACGGCCTTTATCTTTACTGTGCGCTGTAACGACGGCATTAAGCATTCTGCTCAGCCTCAGCCATCGCTACCTGCCGTTATGCATAAATATGTAATGTATTCAGGGTCATATTTCCTCACAATGCACTTTGGAGCTTTAGCACCTCGCAAAAAACAAAAAAAACACTTCTGGCTTCGGCGTTAATTCAACGGTTTATGCCGGCTGCTGAATCTGTGAAAAGGTGCAAATGAAATGCCGCTGTCCCTCTGGCCCATGGCGGCCATGTAAACGAGGTCATTCAGAACACGTGTTCATATCTGGAGGGGGCCAGTCGATAGTTTTATCAAACGTCTCCTTGACAATAGCGGTGTGTGGGTTTCTCGTTGCAATACCGTACCTGGCCACAGGGG
Source organism: Liparis tanakae (assembly GCA_036178185.1). Classification (NCBI taxonomy): domain Eukaryota; kingdom Metazoa; phylum Chordata; class Actinopteri; order Perciformes; family Liparidae; genus Liparis; species Liparis tanakae. Next base: position 10,451,791 of record CM070108.1, on the reverse strand, counting down.
AATACAACGACGGCGTCGCTTTCTTTGATACATCCAAGAGCATGCGTCATAAGAGTGTTCTTTGTAGTGCGTTTCTTGATTGTTGTGCTCTGTGCATCTTTTGTTGTCTGTATGAATTTTTGGTGGCAAATGAGTTCCCCCACCGGGGATTAATAAAGTTTTCTAAGCTAGTGAACATGTTCGCCTGTTTCCTGATTTGGAAAGATGTGTGTAACTGGTCAAATGCAACCCTCATGTGAATTCTTGATCATCATATTATATTTAAAAATACCATCACATCAGAGCATTAATAATAAAAAATAATTATAAAACCCAAAACTAAATACTAAATATACAAATATACAAGGGGAAAACAAAGTAATATTAAATAATATATATTCTTAATTAAATCAAACCATCTGACAGTACCTCCCGAGTTCACTAGATGGCGCTTAGCGCCCCCACCAATTGATAGCAGCTGTGAAATATTCTTATCTACTCCAGTTTGCCACTTTAGTAATTGAAAAGTCTTTGTTCAGGGGGATGTTGTGAAAGAAAGAAAACCCGGCGGAGTCACAAGTCAACGGCGCGGCGGCTGCTCACCTCAAAGCGCTCGTCCTCACATCTGTAGATGTGCTCCTCGTACTGAGTCTTCTTGGAGCTGACAAACGTTGAGTCCTCAGACCAGGAGGGGAAGGAGACCCAGGTGTCGTTTAAGACCTGGACACGGCACACACACAAAACACCGCGTCGCCGCTGAGTTTCAATTCGACACATTAACGGTGAGAGAATTCACCTTGCCGTTAGAAAACACGTTAAAAAACAAAAACAAACGCAATGTACAAAACACAAGCGGGAACAACAACGCCGCCTACCTCTTTACAAAGCGGCGTCCTGCCGGTGCACTTGGGCTGCTGGTAGCTTTTGGGCAGCGCTCTGTAACTGGAACCGAGTCTCTTACAGGAAGCATAATCGATCTCCATGGCGATGCCCTCGGTGGCCCGCTCCTTGGGGTACGTTTCGATGTGGGACATCTCCCGATATCCCAGGAAGTTTTTAAACCAGTTGAACAGCTCTGGGAATTTTCTGTTATAAAAACATAATCAAGTGGGGAAAAAAACAAAACAGAATTATGATTTATACAGTAAAAAAAAGAAAGAAAGGAGGATTTCTTTCCCGCCGAGATGACGGCGTACTCACCCTAAAAAGGGAAGCACCAGCTGCACCAGCTCAGCCCTGGAGATCACCTCCTGGTTGAAGATGACCAGACACCGCAGGAAGTTGTCGTAAGCCTCCGAACTTCGCAACGCTTTGCGCACCTGAAAACGTGAGAACAGGATGTGTCGGAGCGGAGTGGCGGTACGTCAAATAAATAAAATACCCTCAAAAGACTGTCTGACGTGCTTCACTAATTCAAGATTTTCTGAAGGTTACAAGTTAAAACTATATTAGATAACCAATAATAGACACAATAAGCCAAGTAAATATGAAAGTAGAACTTTGAGGTTAATTATTGCTGCGTGGCATCGTGATGGCTTCCTTCCTTCGCAGCCTGTGTCATATCCTGTCATTTAATTAGCGTTTGCGTTCCCATAAACAGATAAAGATAAAACCCCCACCTTCTCGAAGAACAGAGATTCGGTTCCCACTCCATGCTTGTTGGCATCCGCCACCGAAGGATCTTTCAAATTCAGCAACTTGGGCTTCTTCTGTAGCATTAACGGAAAAATATCATCGGACCAGTCGTTAAAAAAGAAGGAAACCCCGACGGGGAATGAGAAGGAAACGGGAGTCGAGCTGAAGGATGGGTGGGCGCGGTACCTTGGCGGGGGGCGTGGCCCCTGGAGCGGGATGCCGGCGGATCTGCAGGCCGTTCTGATTGGGCCTCTGCTTGTTGTTGAGCTGCAGCTTCTTGGCCGTGGCGCCGTGGTCGTTCCGGACGGACTCCGCCTTCTCCGCCGTGGTCTTGCTGAGCAGCTACGGAGGAAACGCGACACCGGTGAGGACGAGGGGGACGCGAGTACAGACACAGAGGGAGGGATGGCGGTGGGAAGTATCCAGGTAAGAGAGAGAAAACATCTGCACGGCGTCTCTGCTCACCACCGAACTGTTGGCGTCGGGGAGAAATTGTCCGAACTCGGAGAGCAGGTCCTCCTGGTTCTTGAAGAGTCTCGCCACCTGAGCGTACACCTCCTGCTCCGTCAGGGCCGGCGTGTAGTTGCCGCCGGCCTCCTTGGCGTTACGTTGCTCCTTCTGTTGCAGAACAAAATAAATAAATAAATAAATAAATAAATCACACGGCCACCGTGAATTTGCCGTGGAAACCGGGTGACGCAACAGGCTGCAAACGCCCCGCGTCTCATCTGAAAATTTACTTTATTATTCATGGATAAAAGGCGTTGAGACTTGGGTTCAACTTGTCATTAAGCTTTTAAATTGCATTTCATTTAGCTGACGCCGTTATCCAAAGCGACTTACAGACACAGCTAGGGGGAGCAACTCAGGGCTAAGTTAAGGGCGACTGTGGGACAGCGGTTAGATCAATTAAATGGATTATTGTTATTATTATGAAGTGTCTTGCTCAAGGACACATCAACTAGGGCGGGGATTGAACCACCAACCCCCTGATTGAAAGACGGGCCTGCTGACCTGGCCCACAGTTAACACTGTGCTCATTTTGGACAACGGCAACATCTGAAGTTTCATAAGTGAAAACGCTTTCATTGCAAACACACGGTCAAGCAGTTCCTTCCTTAAACAGGAAGTGAACACAACACGTTATTTTTGCATTGCACAATGTGTGTTTTTTATGTCACAGAAAGATAAATATTGCAATGACAGTTTAATCACTCATACTTGTGCAGCACTTAAACGCTCACATAGAGTCTAGTTATGTCCTCTCTCTCAAAATGAGCCCGTGTTTGTGCCTCTTTGGACTGAAACGCTGAGTTCAGCCAAATTCTGTGGCTCCTCCCTAAATGTGACGACATTAATAAAACCCGGAGGTCTGCTCGATTCTCTGTCAACAACATATTTAGGGCCGACGGATCGTAACGTTCATCACACGATGCAGGGTCACTGCCACGCACTGACACTTCGCCACAGACAGCGTCAAGTCATTTCCTCCCGACTCGGCGGCGGCTCTCTGACCTGGTACGTGTGGAGGATCTCTAGGAAGGCTTTGTAGATGTCGGGCTGGCCCTGGAAGCGGTTCTTGATCTTGTTGACGTAGTTGATAGCGTGGTTGAACTCCACGGGCTGGTTGTTCTGCATGGGCGGCCCAGCGGGGGTCCCGCTGAGGGGCGGGTGGAGCTGCATGGGCGGCGAGCGAGGAGAGGTGTACGCGGGGATGGACGGGTTGCTCTGACCACTCGGGGTCAAGGGCGGGGGCTGAAGAGGCTGAGGAAGACCACAACATGAAAACGATTTAGGAGGTAATAAACCAGATTCTGCACCGCAAAACAGCTATATACACAACATTTTTTTAATTCTCAGTGTATAAATGAAAAAGTGAGAAAATGTTGAATTAAAACAAAAAATGCGAATTTAAAAGCATACAGTATATAAAGCGGTATTTAACCTTAAATGACACAAATGAATGAGAGACAATAGTTTGATTAAAAGAATAAACATTTTTCTTTTCAGTTACGGTGCGTTCACTTGCAACGCGAAAATTGTGCGAGTATGAAAGAGCGTACGCCGGCTTATATTTTGAGCGTCACTTTTTAAAAAGCATATTAATTATTTAACACTCAGCGTGAATGCAACATATGAATATAACTAATCTCCACGACTTTTCCAGGCCTGGAAATAACCATTTTAAAATTCCATGACTTTTCCATGACCCTACACGAACCCTGTACATATCTTCATTTTTTCCGTCACTTAAATCACTCACCTTGCTCATCTTGGCAGGAGTGGGCTGCATCAGAAGGGGCGGGGCGGCGGTCGCGGCAGACGGAAGCTGGGGCGGATGCTGGGTGGCCGCCCCTATTATGGGGATGTTCTGGACTGAAATGCCGTGCGGGGTGATGTGGTGGATCTGACCCGGCGTGGTCACGTTGACCAGGTCGGGGTTCTGGACCTCGATCTTGTAGCCGGGCGGCAGGAAGGTGTTGAAGCCCATGATGAGGTCGGGGTGACCTTTGAAGAGCTGGGACACTCTGCTGATGACCCCGGGGGTGTCAATACTGCAGGGGAAGGGGGGGGAAACAAACAAAAATAAACCGGATGAATTCAAAATGTATCCCGACTGTCATCCTGCTAATCCCGTGGAAATAAAACACCTTTATAAGCCAGTGACGGATCATTGTCTCTAGATTCTGTTCACCACTTCTTTTCATAAATCACACTTGGTAGGACTGACTATGGAGCCTCTAGATGTAAATATTGGAACACTTGTATATAATAACGCTATGATAACACCAAACGCAGTGTGAGGAAAACTGTTTTAGTGGAACGGTTAGTAGAGTGGTGCTTTAATTAAAAGTATTTAAAAAAGTACAATTATGGTCATCAGCTGTTTCTGTATTATGTTTCTACTTGAAGAATAAATCAACTCACTTGTCTCTTGGTTGTATCTCTACAACAACGTTCTGGTTTAAAATAAATCGGCTTCTGCAATTTGCAGACAAGCAAGTTGTTATCATTTTGTTTTGTTGTTAATATTATTGTTAGTACGGAATTGTGCATTTTTTGTTACCAAGACACAGTCGATCAAGGTAGGCCTGAACGAGTAATAACTTTAAAGTGTAGAGTTTAAACACCAAGGTGACTGAAGTTGGGTGTGCATCGTTAAAAGAAACACAGAATATTCCATGTGAAATCAAAGAGTGTCCTCACCTTTGAGACTTGAACTCCTTCATTATGTCCAGGAAGTCGTTGTAGACCTGAGGCTGGTTGCCGAATTGCAGCTTCACTTGATCCAAGTAAGACAGAGCATCTTCTACCTTTGGGCCAGAGGAGAGGAGAAGAGAAGTTCATCACCCGGAAGAGTCGGATTTTTACTTCTACGTTTACTTTTGCCAACTTTCTGAGATTACGCATTTACACAAAAAAGAAAAGTAAAAAAACGGATAAATAATTCACACAAAGATTTTAAAAGTGTCTACAACAGCGGGCTTTTTATTTAACGTTTCCCCGTGAAAATCCTCTGCACGGCGAAAAAAAGAAGAAGCATGACCAGAAAAGATGCTCAAACTTCTAGCAACCAAAGAAATACACGAATGTCACGAAAACCTTGAATACCGTCTGTGTGTTTATTTTCGCTGGTGTAAAAATTCCTTGACATTTGCAGTTTTTTCTGTCAAAAGAACAAAACGGGCCGACTGACCTTGAGCCTCTGGAACTGCTGGCCCTGTGCGGAGGCCTGGGGAGCCGCCGTGTGGCCGTGCCCCGGCATCACCGAGGGCCCGTGGGACTGGACCGCCGCAGGGCTGTGGTGGTGGGACCCGCCGTGGACGGCCGGGTTCGGGGAGTGCCCATGCACGCCACTGTTCTGGGCCACAGTGGCGACCTGGGAAAGCAGAGACACCTGGGACAGCGACGGAAAGTAGTTAGCGTTAGTATATCTGGTGAGACACCTGATGGATACGACTTGGACAACCAATAGAATCACCACATAAAATCAGGATGTACAGAAATGTATCATTAAAAGTGGAACACAGAGCTTCAGTTTTTAAACAGGGTTCAAATGACAGCTGGAGTTATGAGCAACGGGTGAATTAAAACTGCTGTAGTTGACCTAGTTTTACATAAAAGTTTTACTAAAAGTCAGTGAGCGTCGAGCTAATCTGCGGCGTATACCTGGTATTGTGGGACGGAGTACTGGACGCCTGCTGTGGGCTGCATGTTGTCAGACACAGCCTCATACACCGCCGGGGCTGGCGCCGGGGCCAGGACGCGGTGCTGGAAGGCCTCTGGGTTGCCAGCGAGGCGCCGCTGCTGGGACGCAAAAATTGTTTCCTGATCCTCCAGTCGCCGCTTCATTATGAACTCATTCTCGCAAGAGCTGAGAGACCTGCGAATAAAACAAGCAATTAAAGCAGACTCTTTATTTCATTCAGTATTTTGCAGAGGAGCACGTGGCAGAAATTCAACTGAATTTACAGCCGCATGCTGTGCCAGAGAGGTTTTTTTTATGACAATAAAACAAACAATACACCCGATGCTTTTAGTGGCACAAAGACACCCGAGGGTTTACAGAGGTCAACTACATGGGAGCACATTGATTCATTGACTTGTGATCACACATGTCAGCTTTAGATTGTGATATTTTTTTTTTTTACTTTCTTTTCAGGGGAATAAGGTCAATGTCACGCTGACATAAAAACAGAGCAGCTACGTCACCAAAGGACTGCTGTAGATGATGGTGGAGAAAGAGTTTTGCAGAACAAGGACACTGTGTGTGAATGAGCCGATTGGATGGAGGTATTAGAGGAACAGTAAGCAGTTTGGAAGGGGGAGAGCCCCTTGAAACTACAATATACAGATTTAATTAACTGTCTCTGATGGTATATTTTTGTAATAAAGGCTGACTTAAATATTGTGGTATTATTACCCTATACATTCTAATTGTTATAAATACCCGTTAAATTATCTGAAGACTTGTGTTGTGTGAATCAAACCTCAAAGCTACAAAACATGCACACAAAAAAACACTAAATATCTTACAAAGAGCTTTAGGTTTATAAATAAGAAAGAATACGCGTTTAGAGTAAACATAAATATGAAACGCTTTTAATTTCACCCCCAGAACGGGTTCCTTGACAACGGGGTTCACGCGCTCATTCAACTCGCACTGAAGGCATTTCATTGGCTGCGGAAACGGAGAGTTTTTAGAGACTGCCTACGTCACCGATGCAACAAACAGGTGCTGAGAAAGCGTCGGAGTCGGTCTGCCATTCACAACTTCCTCGAGACCGCAACAACTTCACAAGCATTTGAATTCATGACGTTAAGACAGGCATATATATATATATATATATATATATATGTTTTAAACGACATGAGAAGAATGGATTACGCTTCGAGCAGAAGTGCCAAAATAGCTTTCTGCTTATGTGTGTTTTTGTAAAAAATAAAATAATTAAAAAGTCTCGCTCAAAAGCAAGCGAGGCTCCCGTATTTTTAGAAACCTCCGCTTCACGTTTGAGTCGTAACGTATAGGTCACGTTAAGACGGATAGAACCCTGTCCGTTAGCTAACCGTTAGTTCACCATCCCCTTTATGGCCTGGCAACACAAGCAGCGACCTCGAGTTACAGCGCGCCCGCCATTTAGAGCGTGGCGCGAGGGGGGGGGGGGGAGGTGTCGCAAAATCACGCTCCCATTTCAGGCACGCGAGCATGAAAAGTAGCTGGCTTTCAAACCGCCATGCAGCCTGAAAGTACACGAAACAAATATATTTATAATATTTACAGCGATAAGTCGTTCATGTCGACAGGAGGGAGGGAGGGGGGGTGTGAGCCGCCAGTTAGCTGCTAGCTAATGTAAACAACATGAGTAGTCCGAGGCGAAGCACATGCAGCTAAACGTTAGCGGGCTTTAGGTTCACTGAAACAGGCGACTTGAAGCGAGCGTTGATATACCGATTTATAAGGAAAACTCGCATGGGGTCTGGTTACGAAGTGAGTGACAGGCAGAGAGAAGCCGATGTTCTCTGCGTGGTGGACTTCACACGTCTGCTCGCGGTCGGTATTTAGCTGCATTAGCTCGCTGAATGAATTCAGCTGAACTCACCCGTCTCCCAAGTAGCAACGCTGAAGATCCCGAATGTGAAAATCCGATATTCGGGGCGAAGATGCCAAAGTGACGTATGTGCCCCAAAAAGCAACTTATCGGCGGCTCGTGGTTTTATTAAAATAAACAATTTAAGCGGCTTAGCTGCAAAGTGAAAAGATCCACGAAAGAGGAAAACAATCTCCGTTCGGTTAGCTCCGGAGAGGGGGCGTGGTTTTCAGATGCAACTCCGCCCCCAGGCAGCCGCCATTGGTCAGTTTGTTCAGGGCATCCGCGGAAGGGCGGGGCGACGGACACGGGTTGTTAGTTTGAACTGTCAATCAAGAATGTTTCTCGCTCCGCCACCATGCACGCCCATTTTGATTTGAAGCGCGACAATACCAGCGGTGTGAACAGTCCCGCCTGTGTTATCTGTGGAAAGTATAACATTTAAAGCAACTGGAAGACCACGTGCAATGTAAATGCGTCTTCAAAATTAGACTTTTTTCGGCTTTTTATATTTTCAAAAAGTGTCATGCCTCTTTGCACTGTAGGGTCTATTGATCTTTTTCCCCTTAACCAAATACTTAACTTACATATACATATATATAATACATGTATTTGTTGTGTACGTGTACTTATAATATCTTAATATATGTATTTGTATTATTATCTTATGTGGGGGCCCCTCCAATATAGGTGTTTACAACTAGAATGTAAACAACCTTCTATAGATTTACTCTATAGTTACTTCAAACACCCATGTTGCCCACCAAGCACCTTGTTGTACCAATACAGTATTACTTGATTCACACTGACCATGCAGACCACATCAAACCACCACTATGATCCGATCTCGATTTCATCAAACAACCCGGGAGCTTCATCCACAACTAGCTACTTCCTGGAGTTTGGCTGAACACGTGACTTTTGTAGGCGGGAGTCTGCTGGGTTTTTTTTGGACTCGTGTCCCGCCTCCTGTGTGGGACGCTCCAGCCAATCGTCGCAGACAACAGTCATTACAAATCCCCCCAAAAAGGTGGAACTTCAAAAATAAAGCACAGCCCACGAACAGGCGGAGCTGCAACACACTAGTCCGGGATTCCTCATTCCAGCCCGGACTGAGGACTCGGCAGCGCCCGTGGGCTGTGGCCCACACACACACACGTACACACAAACATAGCAATGCTCTCTGTAGCCTGGGTTTCGCGACACACTTCCGTGCCTCTCTGCAAAAAAAAAACTACAACAACATACATCAGTCCGACCGGAAAACCACATTCCAATGGTTTTAACGCACCATATTAGATTTGCTCCCAAAAGTATGTCTTTAAGTGTTGTGCAAAACGCACGAACCCCAACGCACTGCAGGCTGTGGAGCACAACATCGAGCGCCACGGTTTAGGAAGATCACCCATCCCTCTCTCCGCATCCATCGACGTGTGTGTACGTGCGCGTGTGTGCGTGTGTGTGTGTGTTTGTTTACAGGCTGCACTCTCCAAACAAAAGGCACTAAAACGCATCATCTGGGGTGGAAATCACGCTTGGTGCCCCCGGAAGGCGCCCCCACCCCCCGTAAGACCCGATCCGGTTGCCCGTACCAAACAATGCCAAAGTCAAACGGAACGGGAACTACGGCGTCGGTCGCGGTGTGGAGCCACGCCATTCCGCGCTCGCTCCGCACTCCCAAAACACAAACACACGCACACACACACACACTCACAGAGCCCCATTTTTGTCCTTCGTCTTCTCCCCTACTCTCTTTCACTCGACCGCGCGCTTTCACGGATAATAGTATGTGTTTACGTCGATAGTCGGGTTGAGTAAAATGTCCAACATGTCTCTCCACAACAACAACAACACCCCTTCACCCCCTCCTCTCTCGATCATTTGGCGTTACGCTGCAGAGATGTTTACACTTCCACACGCAGCGCGCGCAGGGACATTACTACACAACAAATGACGTCCTGCTGATTTTTGTAGCTATGTAATCGCGTTGTGTATATATTTTTTTTGCTGGGGGGGGTTAAGCTATTCTGTAGTCGACCATAAGACATGTAAAAAAGAAGCCCCCCTTCAATTAATTAAGGACACAAAAGCACGAGGGGGCGCGCGACCGCGGCGCGAACCCGCTTCGACACGCACGTCGTTAACTTTGTTACATTAGGCGACACCGTAAATATTATTTAGTTTTAACCAGCTGTTACATACCCGGGGAGAGAGAAAAAAAAGGACTCCGTACTCCAGGATTCGTGTTTGTAACCAAAGAGTTGGCCACGCCCCCCTCCGTCTCCCATTGGCCCACACTCCTGTGCGCGTCACTTTATTTTGAATATCACCCGCTAAAAATCCGAGCCTCCCAAACTCAACATCTGTGCGGCGGAGGCGGGAAGTAATCGAGTACATTTACTCAACGCGCGTGCTGAAGTGCACGCGCTTTACTCAGGTTTTTATATTATAGTGAATTTAATACACGCAAAAAACGCGTTGTATAAGATATGATGCACTGTTGTGGTTTTAACCTCTCAGCCTATAATTGGAGGCCTCATTTAAACACGCCTCATTAAAATGCTGCCAACATGTGAATGATCAGTACTGCAATGAGATCTATATGAAATAGTATACATATTTAGAATATTTAGAGAATACACTTGGAAGTAGTTATTCTGTATTATAATAACTTTTTCCGTGATATACTTACAGTATTTCGGTGATTAGACTTCTTTTGCTTGGACTTTCTAAATAAACATTGAAATATAATTTGTACTTGTACCAACTTATATTTGCTTGCATATGTATATGAGTTATATGAATGCTGATTTCACTTTATAAACTAGTTACACTTGTCAGACATCAAAATAAAAAAAATGCCTCAGTATTTATTTATATTATTACGGAACAATTATCACTGTTAAGGTGGCTAATGCTAACTCAGGGCCTGGCAAATCAGTGACTATATATATATATATATATACACACACACAAATATATGTGTGCGTGTGTGTGTATATTTATATATACACACACAGAGAGCAATGTTTTTTATTTAAAAGTATATGCATCATCGTGGGAGTGTTACCGGTGCCACCTCCTCTGCATTTCAAGAGAAAAGATAACAGTGGAGGTCCAACAGTTTAATGTCTAGCTCTAAATACATTTACATCAACACAACTTAGAGTCATGGCTGCATTATTAGATTAACACCCCAAAAAACTTCCATTCATACACGTGTCTTCAGAGCAGCGTAAAAATGGAGTAAACGACGAGCAGATACAAATCAACATTATAACTCATTTGTAATCGTGTTTCTAAACAATTGAAGTCCAACATTTGGTCCTTTTCACTCGGTTTTGGTCTCCACCCACTTGAGGAACACATGCAGCTCTCTTGTGCAGTGGATTTATTCATGATACACAACTATATCACTGTAGCTGTACAGTTACTTATTAAAACACACAACACCCAGATTCACACTTTGTTTTCACCTTTCCCCATATTGATTTATTTTTAACTTCTTATCTTTCCACATACATGTTATTGTTTTCTTTATATGTTATTATCTCTACCAGTTTACAATACTCTTTTTATACATGCTCTTCTTTTAGTCTTTTAAAATGTTTAATAGTATACAAGACAGAAAAACTGTAATTGCCAAATAAAAAATACAATCAACAGGATTAATGAAAAACGAGTAACATTAAATGACCTATAAATCAGATTAATATGCCAAAAACACAGCTTTACGAATGAATAAGTTGACATTTTTTGTATTTAATACAGTTTAGGTTGATTAAATAGTCTTACGAATGATAAAGTGATAAGTTATAATAGAAGAAATATTAAATTAATGTAGATAACTGTATACCCTGGGTTATCGCTATATACAATAGAACAATTTAAAAGGGGGAAACGTTCACTCCGTCATTAAAAGAAAAATAACTCTTAAAATCAAAGTGCATGATCATAGCAGACTTAAAAATTATTCTCCACAAGCAAATTCAATATGAATTCTGTCGCAAAGAAGCCTTTTTTTCTTCTAATTTTCTTTTGTTTTCACCCGGCAACAGGGTTCTGGACCTCGATCTTGTAGCCAGGCGGCAGGAAGGTGTTGAAGCCCACGATGAGGTCGGGGTGACCTCTGAAGAGCTGGGACACTCTGCTGATGACCCCGAGGGTGTCAATACTGAGGGGGGGGGGGGGAGGGATGGACAGAATTAATTCAAATGTACAGTGACTGTCCTCCTGCCAATCACATCTTTAAGTTGAGTAAATGGTAAATGGACCTGGTGGGAGGAGCTAAAGTTCCAGCTCCTTTCCAGGTACATTAGGTTAAATTAGTTTTATCTTGCAGCACAATCAAACTTGAATGAATAGTTTCATCAGCTATGGTAGGAGAATGGACATTTTGTAATACACTTATTTAGAAAAGGACCAACTCATTAAAAAAAACAAATCCACAACCTCCCATGAACTCTCACACAGCTTTTATTTGCCATGTGCTCTGGCAAAATAAAGTTTTTCATGTCTGAACAAAACGGTTCTTGTGGAACCGGCAAAGTACAAACTGTCGCCGTCAGCTTCTCCTTACTCGTGTTTCTACTTGAAGAACCTATTAACTCACAAGACAGTCACTCAAGGTAGGACTGAACGAGTAATAACTTAGTAATAACTAAGTAATAACTAATAGTGTAGAGTTTAAACACCAAGGTGACTGACGTTGGGTGTGCATCGTTAAAAGAAACACAGAATATTCCATGTGAAATCAAAGAGTGTCCTCACCTTTGAGACTTGAACTCCTTCATTATGTCCAGGAAGTCGTTGTAGACCTGAGGCTGGTTGCCAAACTGCAGCTTCACTTGATCCAAGTAAGACAGAGCATCTTCTACCTTTGGGCCAGAGGAGAGGAGAAGTTCATCCACCGGAAGAATCTGATGTTACGTTTTTAAATCTTGACGCGCAATGAAAGAAAAAAATAATCTTAATTGCTCATTAAAAGTGTTGACTACACTACAGCATGGTTAAATGTTACCCTGAGAACCTCATACACGGCTAGAAACAACTACTGGATAAACGCACACACATTTCTCTAAAACCTGACAACCTCCGTATATTTATTGTCACTGACGTCTTTGCCGTGCACATTTTCTGGTTTGCAAGAATGTGTTATGAATAAATAAACCCGCTCCCAGCTGACCTTGAGCCTCTTGAGCTGCTGGCCCTGTGCGGAGGCCTCCGGGCGGCCATTGAAGAGCTGCCGCTGGGACCCAAAGAACGTCCCCCGATCCTCCAGTCGCCGCTTCATCCTGAACTCCTCCCTCGTGAGAGGCCTTACAATAGACAACCAACGACACACTCAATGCTTTTAATGGCACAATGTCACCCGTGAATGAGCCAATTGGAGGGAGGTATTAGAGGAACTAAATAAAGGCTGACTTAAAGGTTGTGTCATTATTAACTTTCATACATTCTACCCTGCTTGTTATAAATAACTGTTTAATTATCTGAATACTTATATACCTCAAAGCACTGAATATCTTACAAACAGCTTTAGGTTTATAAATAAGAAAGAATAAGTACGTAGCGTAAAACATAAGTAGAAAACGCTTTTAATTTCACCCCAGAACGGTTTCCTTGACAACGGGTTCACGCGCTCATTCAACTCGCACTGAACGCATTTCATTGGCTGCGGAGACTGAGAGTTTTTAGAGACTGCCTACGTCACCAATGTAACAAACAGGTGCTGAGGAAGCATCGGAGTCGGTCTGACGTTCACAACTTCCTCGAGTGTTTCGGTTTATCTCGTGGCCCTGTGTTAACTGGTGACTTCCAGCCGAAAGCGACGATTGTTGTTGTTCTCTTTCTTCGTCATCTTCTTCTTTGTCGATATTCATTGGCAGTTGGCTAAACAACGAATTGGTTCATTACTGCCACCTGCTGGTATGGCGTGTGGATCAGGACGTTTGTTATAATAAGATAGATTATTTTATAACAATAATATTAATATCATAAATAATAATAATATATTGTTTTTTAAATAATATAAGCTACCATAATACATAACACAAATAGTATTTGATAACACTGTGCATAAATAATATGATATTATTATTATAAACTGCCATCCAGCGCTATAATAACAATTCAGTCGGATTATTAAATTACTATTACTATTTATTAACGTGGTTTACTAATTAACTGTACCGTGACTGTATACTTACTTATTCAATATACTTGTTTATCTACTTATGTCTGTTTTTTTTGTTTTTTTTGCACTATCCACTTTGCTGATGTCATCCTGCTTATTTGATCTTACTTCTTTTGTAGCATGTCTATTATATAAAAAAACAAATACTTTAATCTGTGCTGAGGTTTCCAACTGGTCGCCTTCTTTATAGTTCATATTTCTTATAGTGTAAAATAACATTTTATTGTTTATTCTGTTCCACAAAACAAACATTTGCATTTGTATAATGTTCTACTTGTTGGAGCGTGCTGTGAAGCCTATTGTATCCACATTTAACTTTGAGATATTAGTTAGATGTCCGGTTTCTTTTCTGCACATCTCATGTCCCCCAATTTCCTCTAAACTCTATAAAAACACCTTTAAAAAAATGTCCTCTCATTGCTTTTGCCATTCCATCAACCTTTTGTTTAATAACAAATTTGATTTCTGCTTTACTGACTAAGCTGACTGCAACAATATTGCATCTTTTTAAAAATATTATTTTATTTTGTTTTAATTCATCTGCCATTTAATGAGTATACATACTATATCACATATCCCCATCGTTTGGTTTCTGTGTGCTGATAGTGGAGGTCCGGTCTCCTGCCTGAATGGCTGCTCTGTCCGTCGGTGGGCTCATGTTGGTCTGTTGTTGTCAACAGCTGTTGAGAATAGCACGAGAGCACGTAGCTGTCCTCGCGACTGCCTCATCGTTTAGTTTATTATTTTTTCTTCATGATAGTGTCTAAAAAAAACCTCTTATATACGGTCGAGTGGTCGAAACATACCGGATCCGTCGTCGGGAGTCTCCTTTGAGGAAACGAGTCCACTCCCGTGTGAAACGTCAGACGTCGTGCCTGTGTGCGCGCGTGCGCGCGCGTGTTGAAACAGGAAGAGAGCAAAGCGGCTCTTCCTTTTAAAATAATAAAGTTTGTAAATACACGTTATCGTGTTCAGAGCCTGTTTTGGGGATAAACACGTGTCACGTAGAAGAACTACGAAGCACTTTGAAAAGTGAAAAATAAAATATAGATATTTTAACTTGAAAAATTAAATATAGATATTTTAACTTATTGCGTAAGAAAAATAAGACGGGATGACGGGGGTCTGCGTGTGCGTGTACTATTATACCTATCTGTCCACCCTAAATCCCACCAGAGACAACTTCCGGTTTGGATTTCAGAGTAAAAGATCGCGTGTTTTATTTTCTGTCATTTGCGATGAAGGAACGGAAAAGTAATTTAGGAACATATTATTTGCAATTTACAATTAATAACTATTTTTATAATTTTAATATTATTTGTTATTGTCTAATAGTGTCTACTTGTGGAATAGTACAATGTTTAAATCCCTTCCAGAGACTCAGAATAGGCATTTTTAAATTTCATGTGGAATAAAGAAAAAGTGTTTTTGACTTATTACTTCTAAGACTTGCACAGATACTATGAAGGCCAAAATTAAATAAAGTATTTTTCTCTAACTTTAATGTCAGATAAAAAACATTTCTGCCACAAGTTTATGAAGCTAATATTTCTTCTGAGACTACACGCACAAATACTATGAAATACTTCCACTATGCACTTTTTGGAATAGTTCAATCCAGATAACAGCTTTATGAATTAATAGAATACATGCTCCAATACTATGAACTCAGGATTATGATACTCAAATACATATACATATATATATATATATATATATATATATATATACATATACATATATATATATATATATATATATATACACACACACACACACCTGTCTTGAAGTATCAATAAATTACCATAATCAATAACTACATAGAATTACCTATAAATCAGCCCCCCCCCCCAGACAAATACAGCTTAACGAATGTATACGTTGACAGTTTGTATTTAATACAGTATAGCTTGATTCAATAGTCATACGAATGATAAAGTAATAGGTTACAATAGAACAAATATAAAATTAATGTAGATAGCTGTATATCCTGGGTAATCGTATGAAAACAGTTGTTGAATACAATAGAAAAATAAAATACGGCACATTTTGCGTCCGTCATTGAAAAGGAAAAAACAAATCTAAAATCAGAGTGCATGACGATGGCAGACTTAAAAATGCTTCACCACAAGCAAATTCAATATGAATTCTGTAGCAAAGAACACATTTTGTTTTTTTTGTTTTGTTTTTTCACCCGGCGACGACATAATGCGACAACGTAAGACACACAGACACTCAAGGTTTTGTACACGTACTCTAGAATAAAATGGCAAGATACTGGGACCAGATGAAAGCACTGATTACAACCACAGTCTGTAGAACGTAAGAAGTAACAATAATAATGAAAATATACTTCAGACATAAAATGTCGGACTCTCGCGTCCCGAGGAGGACCCTATAGGGCGCAGGCACAGATTTGTGGATGCCTGTTCACCGTCTCTACCATTCATCTTCTGGCTTTCCCTGTAATAAATCCTCTTGATCAAGCTCTATGCAGATGTTTACAGTACATCCCAAAAATGTCACTAAAGGTTTCCTATTACAAATCGCTAAATTTAACAATAAAGTTATCCCCAGCGTCACATGCAGACCTACGGAATTATGTTTTAATGCGTCGTCCCCATCCCGCCACCAGGACAACTAATCTCAGAGCACATCGGGAAGTGTTATCGGAAAAGTGCCAAGACGTGATTGGTGTGAATAACAAAAAGAAAAAAAAGGAAGTATTGCACTACTCATGAGGTCTCAACCGAGGGTGTCCACAGAGGTTCGCTGCAGACGGCTCTACATGCGGCCATGAGGTCACCGACGCACGTCTGTAGAAGTTAGAAAATCTCAAATTTAGTGAGACGGAAGGTCAGTGGATATATATAAATATATGGAAAAAATAAATAAAACTAGAGGAGGAATTCACACGATTCTAACGAGTGATCACAGTGGGGACGCGACGGCGATCTTGGATGTGCTCCGCCCCTCGTTACGGAGTCTCTTTCTAAGGCAGAGGAGAATGCGTTATGCGACTTCAGGAGGAATGAGACAACTCCTCGGCAAAAGTTGCTTTATTTTTTAATTTTATTTGTTTAAAAAGGCTGCGCGGTTTGACCTCCATGCGTTCAGCGGGGCGCTCCTGAGACGAGCTCGTACCATCGACGCGACATTAACCACGTGCAAAAAAAAAGAAGAAAGCACTATTCGATATTTCCCGGGACACGGGGAGGTGTAGAAACTACGATCCCAATCAAAAGACACGAGTGGAAATCGCGCTCCCGATTTGGATGGAAAAAAAGAAGAATAAAAGGGTGGAGAAAAAAAAGTGTTTTATAAAGTGTTTAAAAAGCTAATTTCACCCCAAAATAAATAGTCAGTAACTTACGTGCATCTCTTATAACTGCAATAAATACAATTTGTATATTAGAAGGAACAAAAATAAAAACTTAAAAATAAGCTAGCTACTGTGGTTCCAGCTCGGCTCTTCTCAAAACCATTAAAAGAAGAAGTTTACCGCATACATCTGATGAAGATGTTACTCAGTAACCATGGCAACAGGTATTCATCTGGCCATTAAAGAACAAACGACAACTTCACGCAGCAGTCGTGAGGAGAAAAATAAATGGCAAAGTGAACTTGACTGAAATGCAATTCAAAATCATAATTAATTTGCAGCCATACAGAGTTTAGTGGAGTTTTCGAGTGGATAACGAGTGAATATTTATTTTGGGGTGAACTACACCTTTAAAAAAAAAAAAAGGGTTGCCTAAACCGTCGGTTGAAAGTGGCAAATAAATATCTTTAAAAAGGAAAAAAAGGTTAATAAACGTTACCTCCATCACTCTATCATTCCCCCGCCCCACAAAATGTCACAACACCGTAAATGTGAACTCTGGTTCCTTTCTCTCGTCCCTCGTCTTCATCGGACGGCTTCTCGGAGGACGTTCACCGTCCCGGTCACACACATTGGTCCCACAACACAGTTTTGGGGCTTCGACTGATTTGACTGCAGGGATCTCAGGGCGACGGTGGGAATAAAATCGGGGGAGGGGCTGGCAGGGTCGAAGCTCACTGATTGGCTGGGAGCAGGCCCTGCCGTTGGGCATGCTCCAAAATGGCGTTGTAGCAGAAGTAGTACTGGTCCGGGGTTTGAATGCTGAAGGCCCGCTGCGTCCTCATGCGCCGCACCGTCTGGCAAACGTTCAGGGAGCCCACGTCCAGCAACTGGGACAGACAGATGTCCAGAGCACAGAAGGTACCTGAAAGCAACGCGAGGGCTCGTTAGCGGCGGCGTTATGCAATAAAAAAATAGAGAATCTCAACGTCCGTCCGTATGGAGGCAAATCCAGGTTCATCCGATCCTCAAGTGGGTCTCACCTGTTCTCCCGATGCCCGCGCTGCAATGCACCACCATCGGGGGGCCCTGTGGGTGGCCGGCCCACTGGAGCCCCAAACCCTTCACCAGCTTCCTCTGCTGCCGCTTCACGGCACCCAGGAAGTCGATGAGCGTCGTGGCCGAGCTGGGGACGCCGTAGTCGGGCCAGCTGAGGTACTGGAAGTGACTCACCTGCCTCTGCTCACAGGTCTGAACGGAGACGAGAGGGTTCGACTTTCAGGCTTCTGGGTCAATCCCGATAGATGGATCGGTTTGATATTATAGGAAATATGTTTACTTGTTTAGATGAGTAATATATACACACACAAATTATATATATATATATATATATATATATACATACATACATACAAATATAAGGCTGGAGACAGCTGGCGTTCAGCTGAGCACACTTTTATTTTAGCGCCCCCCAAATAAGTTATTCAGGCCAAGAAAATAATAATAAAAAAATATTTTAAATACACAACAAATACCCCACTAATATAAATGTATAATGCAAGTGGACAGACTTAATTTAGCATTCATTATTGAAAAAAAGTACACACACACACACACACACACAAGTCCATATTGTGTACCTCCGTGTTGTGCAGTTCCAGGGTGGTGTGGTTGTAGTGGGTGTGGTGGTCCACCCTCTGGTTCACCACGGCCATGTGGCCGTAGACCTCCTGCCCCCCCTCCTCCAGAGGCCAATACTGGCCGCACTTCTTCCGACTGCCCTCATCCGTCCTGCGGCGCAGACAGGGAATTATTTGATGCTGAATTTATTTAATATTTATAAATATTTGTATCTATTTGTTATTTCATATATAAAATATGCATACATTTATTTTTAATTTAAAAAAATTATATATTAATAAAAAAGAAAATCTGATTACCTGGTTGTCATGACAATAACGAGCATGTTTTGTTCCCAGACCATCCTCCAGAAGTCCCCGTAGGTCTTCTCCAGTGGTCCTGCACCAGAAGGAGAGAAATCTATATTATAAACATTATAATGCGTCCCCGCGGCCCACATGACCCCGACTACAGGCCGAGACGATCAGTTAGCTGACCTCCTGAAGACACCCTGCTGGACCTCAGAGGAGTGCTGAGCCTGGCAGCCACCTGGAGTGAGTCTACCTCAGTGTCACACAGGTAAGGTGGAACAACATTTTTTTAATCTATTGTATTTGAGCCAGTGGGTAGAATCCTTTATTCTTCTCTCTGGACAAAGTGTCCAATCACCATTGTATTCATCTTGAGAAAGTTCTTCTAATAACTTTAACCATGTGTCTCCACACACACACACACACACACACACACACACACACACACACACACACACACACACACACACACACACACACACACACACACACACACACACACACACACACACACACACACACACACACACACACACACACACACACACACACACACACACACACACACACACACACACACACACACACACACACACACACACACACACACACACACACACACACACACACACACACACACACACACACACACACACACACACACACACACACACACACACACACACACACACACACACACACACACACACACACACACACACACACACACACACACACACACACACACACAATCTGACTATATCTTTGAATACTTAAGGGTCCCGTACCTTGGGTTCCAATGTAGGCGTTGCGCTGCTTGTAGCCGTCCATGAAGCTGGCGTTGATGTAGTCGGACCGCTGAGGGAACACAAAGCGTCAAAGAGACGGAAGAGAAGGAAAAGCTTGAGCCACAGCCCCGCTGTCTGACGGGCGTCAAACATCAACGTTAAAATAATGTGGTTACACAAATAAAAGATGGCTTGTGAATCAGAATGAGAGCCGAGTGGGATCAAGACGAAGGCTTGGCAGTCTTTTAAAAGACAACTGTAACGTGCAGATTAACAATAAATAAAATAAATCTGTATCCACAAAATATAAAATAAAATAAATATGTATACACAAAATATAAAATAAATATGTATACACAAAATAAAATAAATAAATATATAAACAAAAATATGTATACACAAAAATAAAATATGTACACACAAAAATAAATATATATACACAAAATAAAATAAATAAAACATAAACGACAATATGTATACACAAAAATAAATAAAATAAATCCCCTCACCTCGTTCCTTCTGGTTTTCAAACGAACTCTTGTTTGATCGAGGCACAGCACGTCTCCATAGCGATTCCTCTCCTGGTTGTAAGCTAATCTGGAGACGAAGATAACACAATTGTACTCATGACTTTAGCCGCCCCTTTGCTTGTAGTACAAAATACATCCCGCTTCCTGTCGACGCATGAAGCACACGCTGGTGACGAGACCCCAGACTCACTGTGCGCAGTTGAAGGTCCCGGGCGGCGGCTCTTTGCGCAGCTCCTCGTACTCCTGGTGGACGCCGGAGCGCTGCAGCCGGCCGAGGTGCGCCAGCAGCTCCTGCGGCCGCATGGACTCGGCTCCCGGCACGTGGATGGAGGGGTCTTCCACGGGAATGCCCACCAGCTCGTCCACCGGGTCCACGCGGCCGTTCTGGCCCGCTAGCAGCTGCTGGTTCCAGCTGTACGACTCCAGGGGCAGCAGGCCGCCCAGGTGCTGCGGGAGGCAGTCTCTGGGGAGGTGTTGGCGCAGATCGGCCATTTTCACCATCTGCACCTGGAGTTCGGGGGGAGAGAGAGAAAGGGGTGAGGCGGCAGATGTGGATGTGAACGTTAACGCGCAGTCGACTGAGAAATCCTTCTGTGGGGGCCGACACCGCCGACTAGGAATCAATATGAATAATCCTGAAACACGATTTACAGTAGACCATCGGGTGAGAAATCCATACTAATGAAACTACTCGGGGGCAGAGCCGCAGGCCGGGTGGACTGGTTGTGGAAGAGAAGCCCTCTAATTAAATCAGCATTTGCAAAAATAAATAAATCAATGACAGAGAATTTCTCAAAACTGAATTTTTCTAAAACGCTCATAAAGTATCGTCACAAGCAAGCGCTCCACAAATGAGCTGCTCCACTTACCCGCTCCCGGAGCTTCTCCTTGAGGAGCAGGCTGAGCAGGTTGTAGGGCACTCGGAACCAAACCGGGGCCCCGACGATCAGCACCTTCTTCAGCCTGGCGGGGAACGCCCCCTGGTGGAGGGAGACAGAACAACAGGGTGACTCGGGATGCGACGGGATTCACGCTTCACTGCAGCTCGAGAGTTCAGACCGAGGTGAAAACAAAGCTCAGGGAGCAACTCCAGAGTTATGCATTAACCCGACCATGAAGCTGCAAGTCTTTTTTTTAACGGCAGAAAATTAGACCGACGTCGTTTCAATAGGTTCAGTCATGTTGATAATAAGTAAATATACTTCTCATCCTGGGAATATCGCACTGTATTTAGAATTTTTTTGACAGGGTTCATAAACATTCCAGGACGTAAATATAATAATATATAATATAACAAAATTCCAGGAATTTAAACCAAATTTCCATGATCAGACTTTGTGAAATCTTGGATGTACACATGAAAAGGTGATCAAATGTTGAATTTAAACTAACAATAACGATTCCAAAGCATACAGTATCTACACCGTGTGGAATAACATGAATATAACAAAATACCAGGAACTTAATCCAAATTTCCATGATCAAACTTTGTGAAATCTCGCTGTATATATGAAAAAGTGATAAAATGTCATATTTGAACTAAAGATGATGATTCCAAAAGCATACAGTTTCTACACCATGTGGATTAACATATGAATATAACATTCCAGGACATTTCCAGGTTTTCCATGACCGTACGAACCCTGTTTTTAGGCCAGTTCATCTCATATTCATAACCTTATTCGGCGTTTACCGTACACGTGTAAATTCATCTAACGATGTGAAAAGCGGTGACGCCGACCTTGAGCAGGTTGAGGATCTTCTTGCTGAGGTCCAGCTCAAAGTTGGTGTAGTTGGAGCCCGCCATGTCGTAGATGAACACCAAGCCGTTCCTCTGGGTCTCGAAGCTGTGGGCGACACCTCTCTCCGTTAAAGCGTCGGATATCTTAACAAACAGGTCGGGTGACAAGTCGCGTTTGCAGGCCGGCGCGTCGACGCAGACTGAGGCGACGCTTCAGAAAGCAGCGAGAGAAACATCTTAGAAACAGTCAAACCACAGGTTCAGGGAACACCAACACACACGGAGATGAACTGTGGGATATCCCTTCCACCTCTTACTGTGTGGCAGTGTGGGGGTCGACCTATAAAACCTTGAATAATAATATAAAATCATGAATAATGTCGGCTACTACGGGCACAAACATCCATTGTTTTACAGATCACACGTTACAAAATGTAATGATTTGGTTTAATATACTATTATATTATTATAATGCAGACAATGTACAGAGCTAAAGTAAAGTCACTGTGGACTGTGTATAAAGGTTGTTTTCAATACATGAGTGTGAATATGATTTGAGATATTTTTGTACATTTTATCTATATAAAGCTAAATAAAGGGATTAAAAGAAGATGCATTTCTTTTGTAGGAGTCCAATTATGGAGCAACATTAAAATGGATGTCAGAAAGAACACATTTTTGGTTTTCAAAAGGATTATTTATAAACCAATTGTTGAGGGTTATAAGTATGATTGAAACGTGTGTTTATATATATATATATATATATATATATATATATATATATATATATATATATACACACACACACACATTTTTTATTTTATTTATTACTTTTCTTTATTTTATATTAGTTTTCTGATTTATTTGATTACAATAATTTAGCATATGAACATATAAGCATTTTTTGCTTCTACCTAAACCTTTTCAGTATTTCTGTCTTGTATATTATATAAAATAATATTGTATTGTATTGCAATGGTTGACTGAATAAAATACACAACAACAACAATATATTTGGGGAAATTGAATACCAACGCTGGAGCCGGACGCTCCAGAGACTCACCTTTCCACGGCCCGGTCCAGGAGGTAGAAGAGCGCCTGCAGCACCACGTGGTTGCCCGTCTTGTTGGGGTGGTGCAGTTTGGCCGTGTACAAGGCGATGGAGGCCCCCGAAGGATCCCGGACACTCTGGAACACACAGAGGAACCGGATCCATCAGGATTCAGGGAGGAACTCAAACTGCACCGAGCCCCGGACACATTCATAAGGGGTTTATTCTCCTGCAACTCCAATAACAATTTTTAATTCAATGCATTTGAAAAAGAAAGTTTTTTTCCGAAAGTTTGACGGATGTCTTTTTAAAAAATAGAACATCTAACATTTATAAATGAACCGGGGGCTTTAAAAGTGGCCACAGGGGGGTGCTGAAGAGCACAGGCTGGATCCTGGCAGGCGGCCAGAAATAAAATGGTCTGTCAACAAGTCAACAGGGGGAGCGATTCTAGTCATGATGCTGCAGGTCTTCCAGCCACCCCCCCCCCCCCACACACACACACACACACACACACACACCCCGAGAGGGACGCGGATCATATTTTCCATGTCAAACCAGATCAGGCTGAAGGCTGCTGGTGTCAACAGAACGAGAGGCAGAGGCTCTTCACTTGTGAATGAAGCTGCACCGAGCGGTCCTGTGTGAGCAAAATAAGACGGTTTTCTCGAGGGGGGAGGGGAGGGGAGAGGGGGGGAGGGGGGTAAAATACCTCGGGCAGGATATGAAGCCCGCTGCTGAGGCTGGAGACAGCCGACGTCAGACAAGAGGATGTGCAGCATCAACGCCACGTCAACAGGGAAGGAAGCAGGCACACAGGAGAGTGGGAGTGTTTGTGTGTGTGTGTGTGGAGGCTAAATTTAACTGGCACAGGAAATCCACTTGGCACATCAGTCAATCAATAAATAACTTGCACCCCAAAAATACCCTCAACTCCTTCTGTACTTTTGTACCCTGAACCTTTTTTGACAATAAGTTATTGATGGATGGATTTATTTATTCATTTATTGATTACAAAGTCCAGAAGAACCGTCATTTATGGAATTCACCATTTGTCTATTCGAATCCTGTGAAAATACGAAATATAAAATATTGTCTGACTTGGTTCCGACTGAAGATGCGAAGTCTTGATTTATTAAAACAATTAAAATAAAAAAGGCTCAGTAAGAAGAGCTGGTGTGTTTCTTGGGGTCTATTTCCACACCGCGCTTTAGTGAAGGATAAGTGAGCGCTGCAGACGGATCAACCCCAAACCCCACCTCGTAGAATAATGAAGGAACGTGCAACAGTCCTCCTCATTGTTCTCATGTTCTCGAGGGTTTTTTGGAGAACAATGGAGGTCTATGGGAGAAGACAATACTCGTCATTGGGAGAAATTCACCGCTGGTTCTTGGTCTCGATATTTGATTTAGTTAAATAAATGAGCGTTGCGTACCGGCGTCTCCTTCTCTTACCAACACAGTGAATTTCCCGCTGAGCAGCTCCGAGCGCAGCGGCTCCTCCTGCGGCTGCAGCCGCACGATGCCTTCCTTCAGACGCGTTTCCTGGAGCACACACATCACAGCAGGTGAGTCAGACTGTGGAGCGACTGCTCCGTGAACAATGGAGGACGAGAAGGTTTCCATCCCCCCCCACACAGACCCACACACACCCAGACACAGACGCACACCTCCAAGGAGCTTGTGTAGGAGTTTCTTGTAACTCATTCTGAGGCCCGATGGGACGTTTCTTTTCCATTTATTGTTCTATTCATCTTTTTTTCTTCTTTATTTTAAATAATGTGGTTAACTGTGATTAAAAAGGGTCTAAAAATAAACGTCCCCAGTGGCCGCGGGACGAGCCTCACATACCTGGAGGAGAAGTCATCAAACCCCAAATCATGCCTTTGTCTCTTTGTAATCAGTCACGCGTAATTGCATAAACATGGACAGAAAGACTAACATTAAACAATTTAAATAACAGGATTATATATATATTTATAATATATATATAACATATACCTATTTACAGGAAAAAAGGTATAATATTCCTATTAATTAAAATTCTATACATACACAGGCATTTTGGTCTCTCTCTGTGTGAGTTTCTCTTTGTTTCCTTTCGGGACCTCTCGTCATGTTTTCAGCAGCGCTGATGTGCGCCCGTTTGGTGGCGCGAGGAGACCTGCGCACGCACGACGTGGAGGAGGAGGGGGGAGGGGCGCGGCGGGGGGAAGCTCGTGTGCCGTCGCGGATCACGGGGCGAAATTCTCACAAGAACTCAAATAAATGCCCCGTCGGATATTAAAACACACTTGTGGGGACTTGATGACAGAAAGAGGAACTTGTATTCGTGAAATACTGACGACTGAAAAAAGTGTCTCCGGCAAAAAGGGCACTTTTCTCATCCAGGGCAAAGGGGCTGGTGCTTGAGCACCACTAGGGCTCCATCTGTGCACGTGCCTGTACATACATACATACAATACCAAAAAAACTGATGTTTCATGCCAGGCTGTACTTGGTTTAAACCCCAGCTTGGCCTGTTGGCTTTAAACATGGTTTTGTATTTTAAATGACATCATTGAATTTGACTTGTTTTGCATGCGGGCCAAACAGCCAACACACACACTGCCTGTACAACTGAGTGGAAAGCAGAGTCTCCGCTCTTATTTTGAAAACCCCTGGTAATGCGTTTGCATTATGTGCAGCTGTGACACGAGTCTACGGTCCCCGTCCTCTACAACCCGCCATCGTGACTTCTTCCCCTCTGAAACGATCACAATGAGGCAGCAACCGTCCCTAACGAGGTTAACGGAGAACATCAGGCGGCCACGGCCGGCGTAACACGATTAGATGGTTCCGATGTGGGCGTGGCCTCCTTTGATAACGTCGAAACGGAAGAGGAACAGGAGACGTGTGCGCCAGAAGTATGAGTCGACCCTGAATGAGCATCGTTTACTTATTCTTTAAAATCGCATATTTCAAGCTTTCTCAAACTCGTGGTCATTTAATTGGGTCCCTAATATCATGATTTCTTTTTGTTAATCTCGTGTTTGATGTAGACAATATTTACTATAATTAAGATGTTTATTCAATATTGATGCCTCAAGTTGGTGGGCACTATGTATTAAAATGGAAAGTGGGTTTAACGTTGAGATTTATAGGCATTTAAACCTGCAAATGTTCTCTTGTAATTCGAATCGTCTTTATTAAAACTCAACCCGATGAAAATCCTCGTTCCCAAAGATCTCATTTGCATACCTTTTTTTTCTTGTTTTTTTTTAAAGAGACAAGTTTTCTAGCCACTCCAAAGGATGAGGATTCTAACATGGCACCCGGAGAGCCACACACACACACACACACACACACACACTCGTTCTCACCCTGTAGCTGTGGAACAGCTCGATGGCTCGGAGGACATCAAACTTGCGCGCCATGAGGAACTTGACGGCCAATTCCCTGGAGAGCGACGACACGCCGTGCTGACTGGTCCATTTGTTGATTTCCTCCAGAAACTGCCTGGTAGCCTGAGACACACACACGTTATACTCCCACAATCGAAAGGGTCAAACAGAAAGGAAGTGAAACTGGCCTTCACACCCGATACGTCCTACGAGAGGAAGCACCATCGACGGCGCCGCAGAATACCGGAGGGCCTGCCGAGGCCCGGCGAGACGCCTCGGTATCGCCGTGCACACACACACACACACACACACACACACACACACACACACACTGTGTGAACTGTAATTTGTGAGGGTCACGGCCCCCAGATTGGCACTCGTGATGGACTGCCTCGTCCCTGTGAACACACACACACACACACACACACACACACACTGTGAACTGTAATTTGTGAGGGCTCGGCTTGTGCGTTAACCGCGGCTATTTTGGGGAAAGCGTTGGCTTTTTATGAAGAGGGACAAAAAAAGCGAACATGTTGTAAACAGCAGCATGAGGACGACACGGGGATCGAGTTTAGGGAAAATAACTCCCAGTTCAGATAATAATAGTTGCACATTGAGAGGGGAAAAAAAAAAACTCATCTGGACTCTTGCTATAAACCGATGTTTCTGACTTGCTGCAATAACAACGTTTAATAGTGTGTTTGATGGAACCAAAAGAAGTTATCTTCATTACTTACCCTATTTTAAAACGTAGTCAGACAATTGTCTCTACATCTTCCGCCGGAAACTGAAAACGCACCTTTTCCGACTATATCTGGATTAAAAACAGATTCGCACTTTAGTAGCACTTGAATGGCTCTTATTATGGTACTTTTGTAGTTTGACTATGTTGAGGAAATGTTAATTTCTGTATTCTTGTTGTTCTTAGTTTGTACTCTAGGTTGAAATGCACTTATTGTAAGTCGCTTTGGATAAAAGCGTCTGCTAAATGACATGTAATGTAATTGAGTCTTTGATCTTTGCTAGTAAGTGTTATTTTCAGTCATTGTGAGTTTGAAGTGTACAATATCAGTTTTTTATAGCTTGAATCATGTATTCACAAAAAAATCCAAAGAGCCTCAAAACATGAATGGAATATATAATGTGAATTATTTATTCCAACATCCACTCTTCTTTTGGCTCCGTTTGTCTTCACCAAATAGCCGAAAAGTGTGTGAAAATTAGAAGACGGTTCGGGAATTAAAGCGAAAGTATAAAGTGACAAGTCAAAATTTTCGCACTAAACTCGTCGTCAAACGACGTGTTCGCCGTCGCGAGCCGTCCGACCCATCTTGCGAATAACTTGTGCATTTAGCCGGCAGCCTTTCGAGAGCTTCCCGTCCTCCCCTCTGATCATCCACTCCCTCAGGAACCCCCCCCCCCTCCCCCGCAGAGCTTGCGAGTCAGAACCCCAGTGAATCGTCAAAAGGCGACACAGGAGGCGGTGAACGTCACACACACACACACACACACACACACACACACACACACACACACACACACACACACACACACACACACACACACACACACACACACACACACACACACACACACACACACACACACACACACACACACACACACACACACACACACACACACACACACACACACACACACACACACACACACACACACACACACACACACACACACACACACACACACACACACACACACACACACACACACACACACACACACACACACACACACACACACACACACACACACACACACACACACACACACACACACACACACACACACACACACACACACACACACAGTCCAGTTGTGGGGTCCGCGGCGGCTCTTCAGGAATACTAAACGATCCACTGACGAGACAGGATGCTACTGTCTCTCTCCTCGGTGTGGGGGCGGGGGGCGTCCAGCTGCCTTCACATGCACAAGAGACGAGGGGCGGCTGCACCTGACGGGGCTGAGGTCGCTTCTCATGGGGGGGGTGGTGGTGCATGAAGAATCCTGAGCTCTTCACTCGTGAATAGATCTCTGATTATCTTAGAGCAGATTCTACAACATGCACAAATATACAAACTGAAAATGAAAAGAAGAGTGAATGAATCCTTTTGGGAACAGTTTGTGTCGATGACCACGTCTCACGTCGTCCAGCAGATGGAGAGTCGACACAAGGGCTAAACTGGGAAAGGGTCAAGGTCATCGGTCAGGAGAGCAGCAAGGTCGTCTTTGAACGCGTCTCGCTCCGTCTCTAAGGATTTATCCTTTTCCTTCTTCAATATCTGGGGACTTTGTTGCCGTGCGATTAGCGGCGGCCATCGATCTGGCGGACGTCACATGACAAGCGGCCGACTTCCTGCACCCGGAAATCTGCTTCGCCTTCGACGGAGTCGGGTCGGGTCGAGCTGGATGTGGAGCGACAGTCGAGCGCCGTCGCCTCGGCAAACAAAACGAAGGAGGAAAAGAGAGCGGCGAGGCTTAGATACGGCGTGGATCCATGATAAGAGAGTTTGAAGTGTAAAATATCCGGGTTAATAAAATACTCTTTCTGCGGGTTTTTTCTGAGTAAATAATTTGCAGCAATAAGATATTTGTAAAAAAAAAAAAAAAGGTTATTTGTAAAAGAAAAGAAAAACTAAATGGTTTTGATTTAACTTTTCTTTTTTTTCTTTCTTCTAGAAAAACAAGAAAAAAACATTTTTAAAAAGTTCAATCAAAACCATTTAGTCTTTAATTTTTACAACAAAAAAAAAAAACGTATTATTGCTGCAAATTATTTACCCAGAAAAAAAACACAGAACGATTAAAACATGGTCGTCAACGAGGTGGAAAAGGTGAACAAGGCGGTATTTGATCTCCGGCCCTCGCTCAGGTTCTCGGGGCTCGTCCTCCGGCGTGGGCCGAGGGCTCTTTGTCGTCGCGTCGGCCGAGGACGACTTCCTGTCGGAGCGCCTTCAGGTACGCTCGGGGTTTCCGAGCGTTCGGTCGTGCGACAGCTGCTCTCTCTCTTGGCCTTTTAAGGAGAGGCCGCCAACTCCAGCCAGTGACCCGGTGTTCCTGGAGAAGCCTGTCTTGTTTGGTTTCTCTGCACTAGGGGCCGCATCCGCCCCGAGTGGAATTTGAGGATGAACCAGTTTTTTTCTTCTTTTCTTTTTTGCGATAGCACACCAGACCGCACTGGGAGACTCGAAATGCGGAGGAGGCAGGATTTATTCAGTTCCTGGAGGATGCATAAATATTATGCATCCGGTTCTGATGAAAGCACAAGTTTTTTTCTTTTTTAGAAGTTCTTGAAACACTTAATTGTGACTTTAACTGACCGACACAAATCTAAACGGACGGAAATGAGTCCCTGTGACCACGAGGCTTTAAACGTTCCGCTCAGCGTCAGAAGTACACCAGGGCAAAGGGCAACACTGCCTCCAAGAAACTTCATTCTGCCCCTGATGTCTACAGGAGGGGCAGAAAATGCCCCCAGAATTTCCTCTAATAATTCTGATAATTTAAGTGTTTTAATTTAATACACAAAAACATGGATAAATATATTATTTTATTATAAAGAAAAAACTAAGATTTTTTTATAACAATAAATAATCACAATAAAATTGAATATAATTGACTGACTTATATTTAGTTTTTGTTTTGTTTAAAAAATTATTTTTTTTTAAAAATCAAAGAAAGCCCATTGAATGTGTAGCCTACTGCCTAATCGTCTTATTATTTCTATTGTTATGACAATTGCTCGTATCCTGTAAGCCTACAAAATATTTTTAAATGCCCCCGAGTTTCACTCAGTGGGGGAAAATGTCCTAAAAAAAAAGATGTACGTCCTCCCCTGGTTCCCCGGATAGAGTGAAACATTTGAAACCACAAACAGCTGACGCTGCATAATCTGGCGTGTGGTCGGGGGGGTGTTTATCGGCAATGTTTATCGGCGGTGTTGAAGACGGCCGTCGATAAGTGATCGATTAGGTTCACTGCCGATGGGACACGGCGTGCTGAGCGCCGGTGGATGAAGTCGTCGTTGGTTCTCTTCCAAACGGCCCCAAAAACAAGTCCACGGGTCCAAAAGAGGTTTGAGACCCAGATAAATACGACCTCGGACTGACGCCCACACAAGTGTCCCAAATCTCTCCCCGGAGCGAAACGGCCACCTTGAAGCGAGGCTGCGTCGAGATGCACGACGATGCGTTCAGGCTCTAGTCGGGACAAACTAAATTATATTAGGCAAAAGTCCATTATAATCATTATTATGATGTTATGGAATGTAATCTTGTAAAATGTAGTTTGACAATTCAGTTTTCACAGCAATAAAAGAGCAAATACAGGGAATTATGTCCCGTTAATAATTAGTTTTACGCAAGTTCGGGGAAAGGAATCAAGGAGGAAGAGAAGAAAATGCTATTAAATGATAAAAACTCAGTTAATTAAATACTTTTTTATGGATCTATCACAAAATACGAAGAAAACCAGTAATTATTGATATCTCAGGAGCTGGAACCAGTGGGTTTTCCGCATGTTTGACTATTTGCGTCAGCTCCACATCGTCGTCAAATATTTACATCTCGAAGAAAACTCACTTCTCCAGAGACCGACCCACAAACTATGAAATATGAAAAGACAGCCCGGTCCCTTTCTTGTGATCATCCAGCCGGTCAGGTGGAGCTCCCGATGTCACATGCAGGCTCATGATGACACACCGCCCACGTCTCCAGAAACAGTTACCGGTGCTAATGTTGCAAAACCAGAGCGGAGGATGAAAACAGAGAGAATGAGAAAGAAAAAGTGACTTTTTTTTGTTTTACATTCAAAGCATGTAAACATGTTCTAGTAGAAACCCAGAATACAAGTGTGAACACAACGTCCCCTTTAATGAACTGGATTGACCAAAACGTGTTAAAAAAAGAAAGAAAAAGAAAAATCTCTCCAGTGAATTTCCAGAAAAATGCTTTTATTCTGATTTAAAAACTTTCGATCATGCGATAGACGACCGGTCCACCTTCATGGAGCCCATTGTGAGTTGTTGAATGTAGGTCAATTAAATTAAATCAATTAACAGTTGCCTTTCATTTAGATGCGTCAGAGCCAGAGGGGGGTGGGGGGGGTGGGGGGACTAGATTATCCTCGTAATGTTTTACGTGATGTTTCTTTGTGTTACGGCTCTGAAGTCGGCATGTTGACGGTCTGCTGCGCTCACATTCCAGCAGGAGTCATAACGCTGCCGCTGACCGTGTTATTGTCTCGGCAGACAGAAACTCCATTGAAGGGGTTCTGGAAAGTGGTGTGTGTGTGTGTGTGTGTGTGTGTACCGCAGCATCGTGATTACACCTTGAACAGAGCGCTTAATGCATTTCTGTATCTTTAAGAGGAACACACACACACACGAGAGAGACGGGATTCGTGGCCCGACCTTGACGCGGTCTTTTCCCAAAAAAAAAAAAAAAAAAAAATCGGTTTGATTACAGACGCCACGGCAACCTAATTACAAACGTGGGCCTCGTGCTGCTGCTGCTACGGCGAGTCCCATTTGGCACGAGTCAATACCAAAACAGGAAGTCAGTGACGTCACTCTCTCCCTATTCCCCAATTTCTCTCACTCCGCTGCTTCCTGGGAGTAGACTCACACACACACAATCGCACTCTAACTCATAAACCCCCCACTCCCCACCCCCTCCCCCATCTAGTGGAAATGCTTTTAACAGCTGCCTTTAGAATAAAGTTCCACTACACCCGTGTGTATGCTCCCGAGAGAGAGACACACACACACACACACACACACACACACACACACACACACACACACACACACACACACACACACACACACACACACACACACACACACACACACACACACACACACACACACACACACACACACACACACACACACACACACACACACACACACACACACACACACACACACACACACACACACACACACACACACACACACACACACACACACACACACACACACACACACACACACACACACACACACACACACACACACACACACACACACACACACACACACACACACACACAGAGCTGTGGATGTAATGAGGGCGTCCGGTACCCTAGCGGGGGCCCTGGCTCACACAGGAAATGGAGTAGCCAGATAAGGCTTTCTGCTGGCCAGATGATGAGGAGTCAGAGGAGACGGCACGCAGGAGGAGAAGACTTGAGAAGAATATATATATCTAGATACAACTAACTGATTATTTTCACACACACACACACACACACACACACACACACACACACACACTCTCTTTGCTCGCGTTGGCCTTCTTGTGGTTTGGTAGGATAACTTTCATGTTTAATTAATCTACAAAAATCAAGATGAAAAAAAAACGTGTTGCCAGTTTATTAGGTACACCTCATCTGAGCCGTGCATCCAATCTTCAGCGATGTTACAATGTTTTGAGGTGCCGATGCAACTGTAACTGGCTAAACTGGGTCAACTGGCCTACCCTCAGATATTCTTGTCAGAATATTAGAGACACCTCTCATGGAGAAGACAATGCGATTAAACCTGCTTACAAAATGAATTTAAAATCAACGGCTACAATTAAAACATTCATGGAGATGAGATTTACTGCAGAACCGTTTTAACTACTTCAACCTACTTGCAGCCCGGTGGAGAACAGCCTTATAAATACTACTTTGTGTATTAAGAGAACACCAAGAAATACACGTTAAGCAAACTAGATTCAGCCGGAAAAAGATTACGCTTGGATCTTTTAATCCCTAAAAACTAAACCAGGTCCTCAGGGCCTGAATCCATAAAGAATAACACGGGTACAGGTACGGGATGGTACGAGCCGACATGGTTGTTCAGTTAATCAACAGAAACCGGTTCATCTGCAACAACTCTATTACTTAAAAAAAAATTATTAAACTTTCTCTGGCTCCAGCTTGTTAATTGTAAATAAACTTTTGTATTTGCAACTTTAAGTTGTTATTACAAACAATGGAAACATAAACCAAGTCTTCTTTTTTTTTAGGTCCTTATATAAACGTTTCATGTTACTATTGATTCATTTAGGCTACATACAAAATATATAACAAATGAAGGAAATGCATTTCCTATTCTTGAAACTTGATTATTATATATATATATATATATATATATATATATATATATATATATATATATATATATATATATATATATATATGCATGAAAGTTTACATAATATATGTCAAAAGCCACTTTTCTTGCAACCAAGTGTCTGCAATATCCCCACATAACCTCCCTCCACCTCTCAAAATGTGCAATACCCCACATACCTCTCCTCTTTCCTCCTCTTTCCTCCTCTTCCCCTCTTTTATTTTCACAAGCTAGGAACAGGAGAAGCCTATGCATTAACATGCGTCTCCTTTTTATGTTGATAATCTGTTTTTTAAACTGTATTTAACAGTGTACACACTACCACCTTATGTATAGTGTGTGTTTATATGTTTCTTATCACGCACACTAACTCCAATGTGTGTGGACTGTTGCTTTTTGCACAAATGTCAAATAAAAACCTTAAATCTACTGCCTGCATTCCTGAATTGGACCCAACGTGGAGCCAGTTGGTCTCCAATTATTTCCCCGGAGTAACAACACAGTACGTGCCCTTCATTTTTTTTTTTTAAACACCAGGAATTTTATGTTATATATCTTTTGAGTGCTGATAAAAAGGCCAACACGGCCCCCGTTTCGCAACGTTGACCTCGAGCCGCCGGGAGAGGAACTCGCAAGGATGCAGTGAGAGCAAAATAAAACAATAATAATAAAACAAATGTGTCAGGAACCGATAGAATATCTCCGCGACGCATTCAGGGTGCATTTCGCAACACATGAAAAAAAACTCAGTCCACCTCGCATCGCTGCGGTGCGTTCACGCAACCCTCGGGCACCATAAACAAAATATCTATAGAAAAACGACGACGGAAACACACGAGAGGAAGAAGACTGTAAAAGATGAGAAGAAGAAGAAGAAGAAGAAGAAGAAGAAGAAGAAGAAGAAGAAGAAGAAGAAGAAGAAGAAGAAGAAGAAGAAGAAAGGGCCTACCTGTTCTTCCTCCGCCGATAAAGTAGCTGCCATGATCCCACCGTCAGTTTCTCCGGTCACCTTTCTCTTCTTCTTTTTTACCGAGACGCGTCCTTCTTTCATGAAGTGGGGGATGACGGAGACGTTCGCGTGTCTGTCCCCTCGTGTTAAAGAAAACGGGGTTTTAGAGGTTTAAGGGGTTTTAGGGGTTTAGGGGTTGTCCCTCTCGCTCAAAGTGGAAGAAGGCATCGGAATTGCTGTTTTCTTTTTTCTTC
The DNA here is from genome assembly GCA_036178185.1 of Liparis tanakae. Classification (NCBI taxonomy): domain Eukaryota; kingdom Metazoa; phylum Chordata; class Actinopteri; order Perciformes; family Liparidae; genus Liparis; species Liparis tanakae. The sequence continues at coordinate 10,416,794 of CM070108.1, read as the reverse complement.
TTCTTCCTCCACTGGAAACACACGCGAGGTAATGCGCTTCACTCTTTTTGCACAGAAAACAAGAAAGAGAAAAAAGCCCCCGCTGATTGCGCTGTTTCAGATTTCACCGAGTCGAAGGAGAAGAAAGAGGAGAGAATAAAAAATAAATATAAAAAGAGGACAACGCTCGAGCAGCTAGACGAGGCTGCGCGTGGGCTCGACGGTAACCGGGTTCACACCGCGAGCTGCTGCTCGACCCGCTGACTCCCTCCACGCCATGAATTGCAAGTTTTTTACCCTTGAACCTCGCCTTTATGTTGTGAGAGAGAGACACCGACACACACACAGCGAGAGAGAGAGAGACGCTTATTCATTCTCCACGTTGCTCTCCCCCCTGGTGGTCAGGACCGGAACTGGTGACGAAAAGCTCACGACCTCCGCCTTCATTCATAAAAATAGGAAACCAAACAGGAAAATCACCATTTTGAGTGTCAGCTTGCAACTCGGAGGAGGAGAAGGAGGAGCGCTGACGTAGACAGCACACACGCGTACACGCGCACACGCGCGCATGATGCTAAAACGAAGAATAAGGGACAACTTTTAGTGCACGTTTTTTTTACTTTGTGCACTTTTTTTGAGCGTGCACGTTGGTCTGACCTTTAATGCAAAAAAGTTCGCCGCTTCGAAGAACTCACAAAACTCCCACGTTTGTCCGTTTACCTTAACGCCACGTGACGTGACGTAATGTCTACGTAGCGTCCACGTAACGTAATAATAAAAATGCAGTGAATTTATTTTTCTTTATACTCAAAGATACTTTACATAACATATGTAAACCATCCTAATAAAGCTATACAATAAAAACATAAAAAATACAATAAAAAACATCAAATAAAAACAATAAGAACATAGAGCACAGTCACAACGTAACGTTAGTTAGTTATAATTAAATAATCCCTATAGCGAGCTTCAGTGGTGATGGTAGATCGATCCTATGTTTTAATTAAATATATTATTTAATGATATATATATTTAATTTAATATATTATATATATATTATATATAGAGATTTATCATTATAATATATTATATAATTTAATATATATATATATATATATATATATATATATATATATATATATATATATATAATTATATATAAGTAGTGAAAGAAAAAGGCCAAAAATGCAGATAAATAAATACTAAATTGATACACAGATATATTTTTATTATGTATACAGGTACATTATAGTGCAGGCTTTATATTGTGAGTGATAATTCATCATGTACATAATGAAAACAAACCGAATTAAACCTTTAATAACTCTATAATAAAGGTAACTGTGGCTATTGTGGTGTTAGAGGGTAATTCCCAGTAAGACGGCCGTGTTTCCATCGGGGTGAAGGCCTGCGGGAAGAAGCCGTTCTTGTGTTGATGTGTACGGTGTTATGTTTGCGTCTCCACCAAGAGGAGAGATGTTTGAATAGGTCGTGTCCAGGGTGTGTAGGTGTGTGCAGTGAGCATCCTGTTTCCTCTGTCCTGGACGCAGGGCCAGCCGCACCGATGACGTTCAAGAAGTGCATTTACGAGCATGATTTTGGAGATAACACCACGAGTTTTGGAAGACAACTGCAAGCCAAATACGCAACTTCCACAAAGTGGGATGCAGAAACTTGAGGGATCCAGCCAGACTGGACTTTTTTATGTATTTAAAAGAAAAAAAAACAGTTAAATTAGTTTGCAGACTAAAAATATTTACTTATTCACATATTCAACACTTATATTAAGAGAATGGGTTAAGCTTTTAAAGTGGAAATAAATGCATTTCTTGTCTTCTTTGACTGCTTTTTGAGCCACTATATAGTCTAGTATGTACTTAAGAAATAACTAATAATAGGAGCGGGATCTTTCCGCGATAGCTGGTTGCAAGAATATCAATTTTAATTTAGTGGAACTGGACTCATGCATCCTCAAGGCTCCATCATATGACACCATGTAGGAAGCAGGAAATACACAACTCTATGATAACGTCGCTGTAATATGACCCCAACAGGGAGTGTGTGCGTGTGTGTGTGTGTGTGTGTGTGTGAAGTTTGATAAGATTCCTCGATGCCGTGTTAACCTTCTCGTCATCTTGTTACAGTTAAATAAGGAAAAGTGTTTCCGACTTCCAGACGTTCCTGCAGGTCGGAGGTTGTCGGTACATTCACACGCCTCTTGTATTTTCTTTCCACACACCCAAAACAAAAAAGATCCCACAATAGTTTGAACTGTAAATAATAATGCGTGAGAAAGTCGGGCGAGGGAGTGAACAACAATAGACTTCCTGTCAAAACTAGCTGACATCATGTCATTTGGGAGCATGTGATTGGCTGAGCAATGCCCACGTTATGTCCACACACACCCCCCCCCCCCCCACACACACACACACAAACACACCAGATGAGCGGATTTAATTTAACTCACTGTGCTGGTTGCTAAAAGCTTAAAAAAAGAGGGAGACACAGTTTTTCAGCGTCCCCGAAACATCTGTTTACGGCGAGTGTGTGAAAGGCTTCTTTAATAAGTTTAGAATTAGTCGTATTTATGCCAAGGCTGCATGAAAATCACATTGAGATGTTTAAAAAAATAAGAATAATCACAGATATCCTGGGTGAACATTGTGGGACGGGGCCTCGGCTCCTCTGGAGGTCAAGAAGGTCGAGGCCTCAGTTTTGTGTTTGAGAATGTGAGTTTTAATGCTTCTTAATAAAGAGTCTACATCCTGCAGTCCCACATAGACCGATATTACACATCCTAAAGTTTGATTCTGTTTTTTTCTTTTCATTTAAGAGTAAAGATGTTTACTTTTTTTTTTTTTTCTCTCCAAAATGTAAAAGTAAGTTAAAATGATTTTGCGGCGGCATTTAAGAAGATTATATTTATCCCAAAAATAAACCAGCTAGCTAGCTCTGTAAAGGCGGCGACAACATTCGAAAGCTCACCGATTAATACAATTTCTAAAAATAAATATGTTTTTAAAGCTGTGAACTCTAGAGGAGCCGGTCGGCCGCGTTACCGCGCAACACACGAAACACAATTACACCTTTTTATAGAGATCTGAGAGGTCACAAGGAACCCGTGTTGTGTGTGTGTGTGTGTGTGTGTGTGTGTGTGTGTGTGTGCGCGTGTGTGTGTGTGTGAGCTGCAGAGTGTAGCTGCCGACCGACAGGTGCTCAGTTCCTGGAAAGTGATCGGCGCTGCTGACTAATAGCTGGATTCTTGCAGTAACCACATCCCTCTCGGCTTCCTGGTGACTGAATGTGAAAAGGACAAAAGTAAAAAAATACATCAGCCGGTAGTCGATGAAATGAGCTTGTCAAGCATTTTGTTCGGATACTAAAAGTCTGGAGGGAGTCAAAACACTTTGAACCCTTTATGACGTACACGTCCTTTATCGAGTGTCTACTTTCAGGGAGAAGTGAAATCTACAAGCTGCCACCGTCACATAGAGATCAGTGATGAACGCTTTCCAGGAGCTGGAGATCAGATACGGCAACGGTGGTTGAACAAGAGTTCCCTTTGGCAGAATTGTGCACCTCCCTCTTCTTCCTCTTCCCCTTCTTCTCCTACGTTTCCCAGAATGAGTCATAACAACGAGCCCCCAGAGGGCGTCTTCACCTGCTGATGCTCCGTGTAGAGCAGCAACGACGAAAGAGCAAGAAAAACAGAAAACAATGTGTTCACATGTGGAATAAAGCAGGTTCACATGTGGAGTGAAGCATGTTTACATCTGGAGTAAAGCGTGTTCACATGTGGAATGAAGCGTGTTCACATGTGGAGTGAAGCGTGTTCACATCTGGAGTGAAGCATGTTTACATCTGGAGTGAAGCGTGTTCACATGTGGAGTGAAGCGTGTTAACATGTGGAGTAAAGCATGTGCACATGTGGAGTGAAGCGCGTTCACATGTGGAGTGAAGCGTGTTCACATGTGGAGTGAAGCATGTTAACATGTGGAGTGAAGCGTGTTAACATGTGGAGTAAAGCATGTTCACATGTGGAGTGAAGCGTGTTAACATGTGGAGTAAAGCATGTGCACATGTGGAGTGAAGCGCGTTCACATGTGGAGTGAAGCGTGTTCACATGTGGAGTGAAGCATGTTTACATCTGGAGTGAAGTGTGTTCACATGTGGAGTGAAGCATGTTCACATGTGGAGTGAAGCGTGTTAACATGTGGAGTAAAGCATGTTCACATGTGGAGTGAAGCGTGTTAACATGTGGAGTAAAGCATGTGTACATGTGGAGTGAAGCGCGTTCACATGTGGAGTGAAGCATATTTACATCTGGAATAAAGCAGGTTCACATGTGGAGTGAAGCATGTTCACATGTGGAGTGAAGCGTGTTAACATGTGGAGTAAAGCATGTTCACATGTGGAGTGAAGCATGTGTACATGTGGAGTGAAGCGCGTTCACATGTGGAGTGAAGCATATTTACATCTGGAATAAAGCAGGTTCACATGTGGAGTGAAGCATGTTCACATGTGGAGTGAAGCATGTTCACATGTGGAGTGATGCATGTTCACATGTGGAGTGATGCGTGTTCACATGTGGAGTGAAGCGTGTTCACATGTGGAGTGATGCATGTTCACATGTGGAGTGAAGCGTGTTCACATGTGGAGTGATGCGTGTTCACATGTGGAGTGAAGCGTGTTCACATGTGGAGTGATGCGTGTTCACATGTGGAGTGAAGCGTGTTGACATGTGGAATGAAGCGTGTTCACATGTGGAGTGAAGCGTGTTCACATGTGGAGTGATGCGTGTTCACATGTGGAGTGATGCGTGTTCACATGTGGAGTGAAGCATGTTGACATGTGGAATGAAGCGTGTTCACATGTGGAATAAAGCATGTTGACATGTGGAATGAAGCGTGTCCACATGTGGAGTGATGCGTGTTCACATGTGGAGTGAAGCATGTTGACATGTGGAATAAAGCATGTTGACATGTGGAATGAAGCGTGTTCACATGTCAGCCTCATGAGAATACAGCTAAAGAAACTTGAGATAAAAAGTCTCCATGTTTTTTAAATGCGCCACAAGGAGGAAGAAGAATATCCGGTTGTCTCTCCCTAAACTACTCAGAACCAGCCCAGATGTGGTAACCCGCGGCGACGATCTTCACGTGTTGGCACGCGTCGTCGACCACGCCACTCTCTCTCTCCCTCTCTCTCTCCCGTCTGGTCCTGTCGACGATGTCCGCCCAGCCCTTCGGTTACGCAAACGGCGGTGAGCTCAGCGCCGAGGGGAGAGAGATGCTCCTCCACGGCGGCATGAGTCACGCCTCGCCGTCATCCTGGAACACCAGCGACTGAGAGGGGGGTGTGTGTGTGTGTGTGTGAGCGAGTGAGTGTGTGAGTGTGTGTGTATATGTGCAGAGGGTTTTGAGAAATCACTTTAAAAGGACTTCCACTTTCATGATGAATAAATTATGAAAATGATATTCACATAAAAGTTTTTCCTGATCTTATTTTGTTGTCGTTGCTTTATCGCAGAGTCACTATTCACATTTTAATTCCCTGAAGAATTGAGTTAATACTTTTAATCACAATATAATTTAAAAGAAATTTGTGCAATTTCAACACTATTTGAAGTATAAGGAAAAAAAGAAATCAAATATTAAAAATGTTCTCCTCGGGTAATAATCCGATTCAGAAATAGACATTAAAAACGAATACAAGCGGCGTAGATTAATAAAAAAAACATTTATTTAGAAACATGTTAAAAACAATATCGAGAACAATTTGTAAACTTAACATTTAATTGTAAAAGTCTACGTCACCGCTGCCGTTCTTCATCAATCTCAATTTACAGAAGGGTTGTGCCCAGTCAGCAACACCGCAGAGCGCCACGCTCCTTTTTGTATTTTATTTTGGCGGGTATGCAACCATACAATGATAGTTGTAATCGACTGAAACCAGTGGAACATTTTCTCATGCATTATAACCTCTCGTGTTCTGCGGCGATTGTGATGGCGTTGTGATGGCGTCGTGATGGCGTCGTGATGGCGTCGTGATGGCGTCGTGATGGCGTCGTGATGGCGTTGCGGCGGGAAGCTGCGGATCGGACCCGACGGAGTCGTGTTAGAGGCGAAATACCGAGCAGTCGCTCCCGAGAGACACCGATCTGTTACGGAGTTCAGCAACAGGTCCGGGATGTGAATGGCAGGAGTTTAAAGAAAACGCAGACGAGACGTCGCTCTGCTAATTTGCAGTCTGAGGGCGTCCCGAGAAGTGCCGGATTAGAATCGGCCACGCTTTGCAATTGGTCAGATCTGCCCCAAAAGAAAAAGCCATTCTAGAGAGCCGTGTGTGGGCCTCGCGCTCAGACCTCCATGGTGGCTTCCCTTATGGGCTTTTGATTCAGGAAGTTCAGCGGGTCGCCGCCGTCCTGGTACGGCGTGGACAGGTACTCCAGCTCGTAGCCGCCGCTGCTGTTGGCCGGCCGCACCTCGCTCGACGTCTTCTTGTGCTCCAGGATCTGCTGCAGCTGCTGGCCGGCGTACTCGGGCTTGGCGGTGAGGGGCCCCGCGGGCACCTCGATGCCCAGGATGTCGGTCACCATGTAGGGGCGGAGCCAGCCCACCAGGGGGGTGCTGCCCGGGGTGTAGTGGGTCTGCCGGTGGTAGAAGAGCAGGCCGTCCACCTGCGGCCCGGGAAAACATGCAGAATGAAATTATGCGTGAATTAACTTATGAATATAAAACATTTTGTTGTTTGTTTTGTTGTTCTCCAAATGAAATCTTTTAGATCTTCTATGATTTCCCCAAAAGACTTAAAAAAAAACATTGAATGACCAACGATAGAACTCTTCACTCTGTGTTTTAGTCCTAATTGAGCAGTTTTCCTTTAAGTCGCTTTAAGAGTGTAAAAGAACATCTTCACTAAAATCTCCCTTTCGATCAAATGGAGACAGTCTCCATATTCTATTATCATTTTATACACATTTACCCCAAATTCTGTCATATTTGGTAATCTATGTATATATTAATCAAAAAGCACGACAAAGACAGGAAGAAGAAGACTTTTCTCACGCCGTAGCTGTACTCGGCCGCCAGCGCCTCCTGGATGGGCTCCGCTGTGCAGGCGACGCTTTGGAGGCTCACGAACCGGAACTGTTGGAGCAAACAACAACAACCAACCGTGAGCTCCAGACACAGCGTGTCCTCCTGTCAAACGTGAGAAATCGCTTTCCAACGGTGAGTTTCCTCTTCAAGAAAGACTAATAAAGCCCCGACTAAGCTCCCGCTCGGCCGTACCGCGCACACAGATTAAGACGGGGAACTCTAAAGTTCACCGGGCTTCCTCAAAGCCCCGGTAATCGTCTGGCGGCGCGTTCAATAATCCCTTCGGGGCACAATTAGTAGCCGAGATGGGAGCGGAAGTTTGCCCCTTTTCTTATTTTCCTTTGTCTCCAGGTTTAAGTTGGTACTTGCGGCGAGGCGTGAAGCACAACGAGCGAGATGGAATCCAGAGTTCCAGTATCTCAAAACGGACGAAATGGGGCATGGATGTGAAGCGGCTCGGTTCTCGCTACTCACAGGGTTGCGCTTGGCGATCTCCGATAGGCCGTCCGTCTCCTGGACTTTGGACTGGAGCCAGAAGAACCGGAACTCGGTCTGTCGATGAGAAACAAATTCGGTCAACAGAGCAGACACAAAAAAAAAAAAAAAAAAAAAAAGGAAGCTTATTTTCACATGCCGAGCCAATAAGACGGGAAATGCGGGCAAAAAAAAAGAAGAAGCACATCTGTGGCCCAGATGTTGCTACATAAGCATCTCGTTGCTGGAGGACTGGACGCCGGTCTCACCGGGCAGTCGTAGACCGGGTGGCCTCTCCAGCACATGACATCCAGGATGTAGTACGTCCGGTCCACCTCGCTGTAAATGCAGTCCAGGATGGTGTAGTCTGCACGGGGAACACAGAACACACCAAGGTAGAACCGGGCTCGTACACATGGTGAATTATGGATTTCCAGGACGTTAAAACCAAATTCCCATGACCATGAATCTCAGCGAGTGTACATGAGTATACCGTAAGAGACAATACTTTGATTAAAATAATACATATTTACATAAATGTTTAGTCTTTTAATCAAACTTTGTGAATTAACTTATGAATATAAAACATTTTCCAGGACTTTCACAAAACTTTTACATTTTTTTTTTTTAAGGACTTTTCCAGGCATGGAACTAACCATTTTGGAATTGCATGACTTTTCCAGGTTTTCCATGACCGCACAAATCCTGTACACACTAAAACATTTATTATTCATGATCCCTTATTATCTCAACTCTTTATTTACTGAATAAAAAAGGCAACAAACCTCATATTGTTGTCCAAATCACTTTGAGGTTTTCTAAGATTTTCCCAAAAGACTTAAAAAAAAAACATTGAATGACCAACGATAGAACTCGTCACTCGGTGTTTTAGTCCTAATTGAACAGTTTTCCCTCAAGTCGCTTTAAGAGTGTAAAAGAACCTCTTCACTAAAATCTCCTTTTTCGATCAAATGGAGACAGTCTCCATATTTTATTATCATTTTATACACATTTACCCCAAATTCTGTCATATTTGGTACCTGTTGAAAATCTTTGGCTTCCCCCTCACAGGGTTCTTACACATTTTGACCAATGGATTTCCATGACTTTTCCATGACTTTAACCAATTTTCCATGACCTAACATTTTGTGAAATCTTGATATAAACATGAAAAAGTGAGAAAATGTCGTATTTAAACTAACAATGACAATTCCAAAAAATAAAGTACGCTTTAAATGACCCACGTGAATGAGAGACAATAGTTTGATTTAAAGAACAATATTTAAAAATACATGTATGTACTCCAGTTGACAGGCGTTCATAACACTGACAATAAGAGCTTTCAGTTGCATCCAGCTAGTGCACACATTGCTTTCCGTTTTTGCTTTCCGAACACAGATACGCGTATTTGTTTTCGCCACAAGCAAATTGGGATGCACTTTGGCTATCAGGGAACATTGGTTTAAACAGCAGGCCTGCATCTTTGGATGATTTAAAGGAATAATGGGAGTTGGCAGAGTAGTTGCTGTGGTGAGAAAGCTGGTCATCGGGGTAGCTTTAGCTCCACTAGCCGCGGCGCTCCGACGTCGGCTACCTTTAGCGTGACTCGCCAACGCCGCCACCACACGACCGACACTGTGCTCGACCCGGGTCTTTGTCTGGTGTAACCCACGACTTGTACTTCTCCATATGTAGCCACGCATTGTTAAATTTGCACTTCCTTGGCATGATGCAGTCACTTGACCGCTTCCCAGAGCTACTGTCGCTATTACCAACGAACGTTGAAGATGCGTTCACACGCAGCACGGATAATTGGTGCAAAGAATAGGAGAACATTTGCCGGTTTCTATTCTTTTTTTTAATAGCATATTTATTATTTTAAACTCAGCGCAGATGAACGACATGAATATATTAGTATAACAAAATTCCATGACTTTTTCAAAACTTTGGGGATTTTATTTTTTTCCATGACTTTTCCAGGCCTGAAAAACAGCATTTCAAAATTCCATGACTTTTCCAGGTTTTCCATGACCGTACGAACCCTGCCCTCAGCTTGTAAAAGGCCTCTACTTGAGTGTAAGGTAAACAACAACAACAACAGGCCCGCCTACCTTTCCCCATGGCCGAGTTGTGTCGGTTTCCCCCGGGCAGCAGCGAGGGGAAGCGGTTCACGCAGTAGCCGCTCTTGGTGTACGCCGCGGTGGAGCCCTACAGGGGCGAGAAACCCAAAATATCTGATCAGGACATTTACTTCTGAATTAATGCCTCGCTGTATCAGACACATACCATCATAGTGATATGGATGTGTGATGTGAACAGGGAACACTCAATAATCAGAACACAGGGTGCTAAAGAGAAAAACTAACTCATCCACGCCACTTAATCCAACAATATATGTAAATGTATAAAATATAATACATTTCCTTGGAGAATATCTGGAGACGTATGAGGGGGAGGGGGTACCCATCATGTATGTTTATATATATATATATATATATATATATATATATATATATATATATATATATATATATATATATATATATATATATATATATATATATATATACACACACACACACACACACATCTAAATAAAAATGTGTGTAGGTATTGGCATGTTTACCCTTATTTGTATTATTTTATTTTGTATGATTATATGCCTGTGCATCTATGTGTAGTGTGCACATCCTTTTTTTCATATTGATAAAGAAAAAACTGCGGTTAGCATTTGCAAGCCTTTTTTGTTACTCGTAAACCACAAAAAGAAAACAATAGGGAGGTAAACAAAGCAAGAGTTGAACGTTCAACACTTCCACGGGAAGAACACATGCAACCTGGTAAAAGGTAAGCTGGAAAAAAACCCAAAAGTTCCTATTATTATTTATGTTGTGATGATTTTGAAAACATCTGTATAAGAACGCTTGCTGGAGGGGTGGGGTGGGATGGAGGGGTGGGGTGGGGTGGGGTGGAGGGGAGGGGGGGGGTGGCAGTTGGTTTGACAGGTTTCTCAGTGTCACCACGGCTCCAACTCAATTGTTTCAAAAGGAAGTCGGAGTGTTCTCCCACACACTCGGCAAAGGAAGAAAACATTCAGACTTCTTCTTCTTCTTCTTCGAGACTATCGGAGCTACAGCCGTGACGGCTGGCTGCGAGATAAAACCTTCAGATCGCAATCGGGGGATTAGATTAATCGTCTCTGGAACAACGGCCACCGAGTTAATGATTGTGCAACAACCTCGAGACGGCAAACAATATTACACGGCAGCTTCAACATCTTTACTGGAAAGGAAACTGTACAAATTCAACTGGCGCCGTGCATTTTGGCTGAAGACACGATCTCCATGTTCATAAGAATTATTTTACTGTGAGATCGTAACAATGCGTGCTGGGGGGGGGGGCAACATGGCAGCAGTCTTAAAACCAGTGACTCGCTGCTTTTCTTCGTCATATATGAATCTTAATTCAATATCTCACGTTTTATACCGTTAGTCAGACAAAAGAAGCATATTGTAGAAACAGTGAATTTACATTTTCTTTGACATTTCATTGACTAAATGCTCAAATCAATAATAACCCTTTCGCCGTGGTCTTGACGGGGAGATATGAGGAACGCTGCAGAGCAGGCCGAGCGTGCAAAGTTCAATGAAATTACGGCACAAATATTTCAGAAAGCTGGAAAATCGTCGATACCGAATAGTTTCACTGCGGTTTCAACTTCAGCTGTTCTGATGATCCAGATTTTTTTTTACCGGTTTTGCAGCCAACGACATCCTTAACGTTTATGTGAGTGTGTGTTTCCAAATGAACAGTGCATCACAATCTTATGTCATTGAAAAAAATAGGTGATGCCTGTGTGTGTGTGTGTGTGTGTGTGTGTGTGTGTGTGTGTGTGTGTGTGTGTGTGTGTGTGTGTGTGTGTGTGTGTGTGACACAACGTGCTTCTGGTACTTCTCGTTTTATATTTTCTCAACACTTCTTTTTGCATCATATTCTTGTAGTCATGTGACACATTTATGATTTTAAGGAGGTCAAAACTACTATATAGGATCTGGATGTTTTGTTATTATTATCAACTGGTTAATTATTATCAACTGGTGCCTTCAAATAATAATTTTTCTTCGCTAAATACTTTAATAATAATCCAGGTACCCAGTAAAACAGAAAAGGGCCGTTCTTACCTTGGAGGCGACGATGAGAGATCTTTTCCCCACAGGACAGACCACCATCACCCAATCAGTGTCCAGTTCTGACGGCACGTCCACCAGCCACTCCGACAGCATGAGCTGAGGAGGAAGAGGAGCAGCATGTCATCTTCATCAACACCGTGTTCAAAGAGTCGAGGAATGAAAGAAGTTCAACGAACTTGTGGGGCTGTCATTCGAGAAGCTCCTGTGCCCCCTGCTGGCCCAGATGAGGACTGCAGCGGACATAACATCACATCAACACACCTACCTGGTTGGCGTAATGTTTGGGCAGCTTCCTCCTCTCGACCTCCATGCCCTCTTCCTCCGTGCCGTCATCTTTCTCCCGTTCCCCCTCCTCTTTTTTCTCCATGTCCTCCTCTCCATCGCTGTCCGCCCCCGTCCAGTCGCCGTCGGCCAGGCGCCGAGCGTGGTTGACGTAGTTTAATCTTTTGCTGGAGATGAGAAACGTCCGTGTGATTTACCCGCACACAAAGACTGGCATTCGATCACGACGTTAAAAGAAACGCGCGTCGGCTCGCCCTGCGCATGGGAGGAAGCCATCTTTAACCCTCCTGTTACCTTTAGGGTCAATTTGACCCCATTCAATGTTTAACGTCAGTGTTCTTTGGGGTCAATTTGACCCCAGGCTGTTTTTCACTTATTTAAAAGGGCTATTTAGGTAGTCAGCAAACACACATGAAGTACCTCACACTTAAACTTTGGAAACAATATAAATTCTAATCATTTTCTGGAGGTTTTAATTGCTGGGGTTAAATTGACCCCGAGGGTAAAATATGTTAGTAAATGTGAAGGTCCTAAAGACTACTGTCTTAAAGACTACTCTAACCCTTGTGTTACCTACACAAGGGTTAGAGTAGTCTTTAGGACTGTTTCTGTGGTCCTCAGTCTGCAGCTTGGAACGGTTCAAAGCAGAAGTGAATGGAGAAAAGGGTTTCCGGTGCATCGTCCTGCATTATTTAGTCGCAGTGGTGCTTAAAAAAGTGTTCATGGTGCAACGTTAGAAGTAAAGTAGGCGAATCATTGCTTTATGTAATCTAGGTTGGAGAAATATTAAGGACACACTACGTGAGGTAGCGTTTAAAACGTCAGGGGTCAGGGCTCCGCCCGGCAACAGCCGACCGACTTGTGACTCCGTCACTTCAAGCTAATCACTCAAAATCCAGACTGTTTGCTGTCCTGGCTCCTGATTGGTGGAACGAGCTCCTCGCTGACATCAGGAAGTCTCTACAGCTTCTGCCGGAAACTAAAAACATATTTTCTGACTATATCTGGATTAAAACACAGATTAGCGCTTCAGTGGCTCTTAAATAGCTCTTATTATGGTACTTTTGTAGTTCGACTATGTTGAGGAAATGTTACTTTCTGTGTTCTTATTGTTCTTAGTTTGTACTCATGGTTGATGCACTCATTGTAAGTCGCTTTGGATAAAAGTGTCTGCTAAATGACATTTACTGTCATGTAATGTAATAAATACTGAAACATAAAAAGGGTATTTACCTTTTCTGCAGTTCAAGGAAGCGCCGCCGCCGCTCGCTCTGCTCCAGCACGCTGAACTTGCTCTTGTACTGGGCCAGCCGGGGGTGGGCGGCCGCGGTGCTGTTGGGCTCCTTGGACACGGCGAAGCTGGCCGAGAGGGCTCGGGTCAGGTCGTCCATGGTAGCTCTGTCGAAATAAAATCAATCCGATATCAAGAGACGAATGAAACTGATCACACTGTGTGGAACGGTGGTTGATTGCTTGTTCAATGGACTCAGAAACTCATTCAGGGATCGACTGAACACCTTTTAGATGCGTTTTTTTATTTATTTAACTGACGTCCATCATGTTTCATTAGGTATTTTCTGGTGTTTTTAGCTTAGCATTGAAAATACGGAAGGTAATGTTTTGATCGCTGTGTATTTATTTATTTGTATTTATGTTACTCGCATAACTCAAAAAGTATTAAACCGAATCACATGAAATTTGGTGGGATGATTGGTTATTATCTGGGGACCATTTGATTAGATTTAGGGATCGATTGGGTCAAAGGTCAAGGTCATAAAAAGGTCAAAATATTTTGTTTATCATAGGGCAGTCAATTTCTATCCAATTGGCATGCAACTAATGCCAAAATGTTCATAATTCAATGCCTAGTCTTGAGAATGCAAAGGTATGCGCTCTGCTGAGTGCCCATTCTAGTTTATTCTTTGTAATGTGTTTCTTGTCTGTTGTGCACTGCGCAAATCAGTTCCAATAATGTTGATATATCTCTAATCTAAAAGCTTCACAAATCACCTCAACGAAATAGGCTAATTGATATAATCAGGAGTTTTACACATTTTGACCAATGGAGTTCCAGGACTTTAAACCAAATGTCGATGAAAAATGGATAAAACTTTTCCAATACTTTTATGATTTAAGATTTTTCCATGACTTTTCCAAGCCTGGAAATGACCATTTTAAAATTCCATGACTTTTCCAGGTTTTCCACGACCGCACAAACCCTGTAATTCAGGCCTATTCAACTAGCGGGCCGGATACGGCCCGTTTGAATTTAACTCCGGCCCGCCAGACTGCCCGCAAATCAGTATAGCTTGGTTAGAAAAAATAAAACTGACGGACACGCCTCTTTTATACATCGAGAAATCCAACCCAGAACCGTTGAGTTTCACTGTTGCGTCAACCAAACCTGTATGGTTACATCGTTATGTTACGCCCCCGTGTTGGTTGACGTAACCCACTCTCACCAGCGCTCTGGTCTGGCTGACCACTGAAACACCGGCGCTAGCTGACGCTACCGTTAAGCTGCAACACGTCTCTCTCAAAGCCGAAGCGTCGGGAAGTTGTCTGCAGGGCTCTCAAGTGTCACGCATTGAGCGTGAGACTCACGCATGTCGGTCTTAACTCCCGCACACATCGTATTTCTCACGTTATTTAATGTTTGAATGTGCCGCCGCAGCGCGCAAACATGAGGTGGAGAAATCAAACGCTCCTCTGGAGGTCAGCTGTTAGTTGCCACTTATCAGCCAATCAAAAAATAGAAGTGGGCTACACAACAGCCAATCAGAAAACAGCAAACGTATCTGGGTAAGATTTAATCCAGCAACCAATGAAAGTAAAGCATCCAGGAATTCGCGTGACTGAACTAAAGTTTCGTCCTGGGGGGCGGGGGGGGCATTTGATCAATATTCTGTGCGGCCCTCACACCCCCCTTGATTTTCTTATTCGGCCCACTTGCTACTGAAGTTGAATAGCCCTGCTGTAATTGATGAGGGTGCCACCATTGTTACTGTAACGCAGCTAGAGTAAGACACGTTAATGACCAGATTATCTTTACTACCAGAAGTCAAGAAGACTTTCAAAGCTACTACACAAGTTACAAACGCTTAAATAACGCTATCCGCACGTGCTCCAAACACAACGTGACGCCGTGTCCGTTTAGCGGGACGTTGCCCGGGGGCTGCTGGCTAGCTACGTGTAGCTAACGTTCATAGCTTTAGCAGCTAGTTAGCACCGCGCTAAACCTCCTAGTTAACCGGGCCGTTCATTCAGAGCACGCACCTAGAGCATTACGTCACTACTTTACATGTTTACCAGCATACATGTAGGGCACACGATAACGTCAGACGTGTAATTTCTCAGCTATAATCATCTGGAGCTCAGTAGATACCTTGGACGTGCAGGGAGGCTGTTGCTGTGACGTCACGCTGTCATCTTTCCCACCAACGGCGACTTTAGGTTGGCCGACTAAAATACTGAAAACTAACCCGGAGTTTTACAGAGCAAACTTTTGTACTTTCACAAAGTGGAAGAAATTCTCTAATCTTTTATTAACGTCAAGTAAAAAAGTGAATAAACTACTGTGTAAAACTACCCATGTAGAAGTGAAGTATTCAAAATAGTCAGTTAAAGAACTAAAGCATCAACATATGCTTAAAGTACTCCGCTTTGTGTGTGTAGCTCAACCTATTTCAATGTATCATAATTCATTAGTATATTTATATAGTTTCTATCAATTATCTTAGTAATTTAATTGACGCTGTCAAATAAATATAGTTTACTAAAATGTTAAACGTCTTGTTGAAATCTTGTAGTCGAAATATAAAGTTATATAAAATTGAAGTCCTCAGATAATGCATATATAATGCATATTATATGCATACTATTATAGCAGTAGCAAAAGTGTTTTAAAGTACTTTTATTTGTTTGTTTACCATATCTGTATTGTACATTCTAATATGTATTTACATGATTTCATTTTAAATGATTGTCTCAAGTTATCGCACAGTTTTGGTTTTATTTATTGTTTTGATGTCGTAATCTGTGTCGGAGGCTATACCTTGCCTCTCCTGTTAGGGGCGACGTTGAGCCGATTTCTCCTGCACAAAGAATATATAGGACGCTAATGCAACCGAAAAAAAGAAAAAGAAAAAGAAGGACGAACTTGCTTCCAAGTGTGCAAGCCTCGCGTCATGGAAAGAGTTGATTTGTAGCAGCGCGAGACGAATCCCACAGAAACCACCGGTCCGTGTTGATTTATTTTGCAGTTTTATTTCGTGGGTTGGACTGAAGATGCGCAGGAACCTGTTTACAAGGAACACGCAGCAAGTTTGAGCCCTGAGTGTGTGTGCGCGTGTGTGTGTGCGTGTGCGTGTGTGTGTGTGTGTGTGTGTGTGTGTGTGTGTGTGTCTCACAATGCGCAGGGGACCCGTCCCCCATCCCTCCGCGGGGCCGCTCCATGCCGGACTCGAGGATCACTTCTCGGCTCCGTGATGAGAAAACGAGTGTCCGGATTTCACGGCGAGGTTGCCGGTACTTTTTTCTTAGGATTAAAAGCACCGACGGAGTCATTTTGGGGAAACCAGGTTTTTTTTTGTGCGCGCGCACGCATGTGTGTGTGCGTGTTTGAACCTGTTGTGTTTGGGATGTGAAAGGAGGAAGAGATTTTTTCTCCTGTTCATGCGTCGTAGAGCGTTTATAGCTCGGACTAGGCAGTCAACAATAGACCTCGAGCCTCAATGGGCTGAGGATGCAAGTGCTCACAGTAGGTCTATTCTACACTTTGTGTGTGTGTGTGAGTTGGGGTGGGGGGGGTGAGGAGGCAGATATAAGTAATATTTTTACATAAACTGTTGACTTCTGCGTCAGCAGGCAAATGTGCTGAAGTTACACTGTGCGGTTGCACACCTGATGCACCAGCTGCCATGTAATACGAGATGAGTTTAAATATTACAGTGAGCTCTGTGTCTGGACGCTTTCAGACAGCAGCGTCCGTATGACACCACGCACCATGTGCATGTAGATTTTTTTTCTTCTTCTTCTTCCGGGTTTCCTTTTCGGACCCCACCGGAAGACGTAGAGATGTCGGCCAAAGCCAAAGCCAAGGCGATCTACACGTTTCAGAGCGAAAACAAGGAGGAGATCAGCATCCTGGAGGACGAGGAGCTGGTCATCTTCGACGAGAACTCGGTGGACGGCTGGTTCCAGGGGGAGAACAGCCGCGGGGAGAAGGGCCTCTTCCCCGCGTCCTACGTGGAGATCATCCGCATGCGCTCCAACTCCAACTTGACCGACTGCTCCATCAGCCCGGCGGGATCTCTGGGGAACGACTCCTCGTATTTCCCGTCGACCCCGAACACGCCGTTGCCGAGCTACGACGACGACGACGACGACGACTGGGACGACTGGGACGACCGGTCCACCGTGGTGGACGACGGGGAGCGCGGCGGGAGCCCCGGCGCCAACGGGCACGCCCGCGGCCCGCCGTCCAACAACCCCAACGTGCACTATCGGGCCAAGCCGCACATGGAGAGGCAGGACAGCATCTCCAGCTCGAGGAAGGGCAGCGTGGTGGGCCGCAACCTCAACAGGTTCTCCAGCTTCGTCCGCTCCGGAGTGGAAGCGTTCGTGTTGGGCGACGTGCCCATGATGGCGAAGATGGCCGAGTCCTACACCGTGCGGATGGGACCCGCGGGGCCCCTGTGGCAGGAGAGCCCGCAGCCGTACTCCTGCTCGGTCGAGGACCCCACGAAGCAGACGAAGTTCAAGGGTATCAAGACCTACATCTCGTACCGGGTCACGCCGAGCCACACGGGCCGCCCCGTCTACCGCCGCTACAAGCACTTCGACTGGCTGTACAACCGCCTGCTGCACAAGTTCACGGTGATCTCGGTGCCCCACCTGCCCGAGAAGCAGGCCACGGGGCGCTTCGAGGAGGACTTCATCGAGAAGCGCAAGCGGCGGCTGGTCCTGTGGATGAACCACATGACCAGCCACCCGGTGCTCTCCCAGTACGAGGGCTTCGAGCACTTCCTGATGTGCGCCGACGACAAGCAGTGGAAGCTGGGCAAGCGGCGGGCAGAGAAGGAGGAGATGGTGGGCGCCCACTTCATGCTGACGCTGCAGATCCCCAACGAGCACCAGGACCTGCAGGACGTGGAGGAGCGGATCGACACCTTCAAGGCCTTCGCCAAGAAGATGGACGACAGCGTGATGCAGCTCACGCACGTGGCCTCGGAGCTGGTGCGTAAGCACCTGGGCGGCTTCCGGAAGGAGTTCCAGCGGCTGGGGAATTCGTTCCAGTCCGTAAGCCTGGCGTTCGCGCTGGACCCGCCCCACGGCTCGGAGGCCCTCAACAAAGCCGTCTCGCACACGGGCCGCACTTACGAGAACATCGGGGAGATGTTCGCGGAGCAGCCGAAGAACGACCTCTTCCACATGCTGGACAAGCTGTCGCTCTACCAGGGCCTGCTCGTCAACTTCCCCGACATCATTCACCTGCAGAAAGGTAAGAGCCGCGGTGGGTTTTACTCCGTGAGAGAATCCTCTCTGACTTCTGTAAGGATGTTCTGAAACCTTCGCAAATGACGGGAAACAGGCTTCCGGACGCGCGTGAATTAAGTTATCAACATTTAATGGCAGGAAGTGTAAAACAAACATTCAAGGCCTCACGATCGTGGTCTTCATCGCTCCCGGCTCCTCAGCCTTCGGCAGGGTTCGTACGGTCATGGAAAACGTGGAAAAGTCATGTAATTTTAAAATGATCATTTCCAGGCCTGGAGAAGTCATGGAAAAAACTTAAATCACAAAAGTTTTGGAAAAGTCATGGAAATGTTGTTATATTCACGTGTTCATCTACGGCGAGTTTGAAATAATTGATATGTTTTTTAAAGAAAGACGCTGAAAAATGCACAACATTTTCTAAATTGTTCATGTTTATACCGAGATTTCAGTTTGGTCGTAGAAATTTGGTTTAAAGTCATGGAAATCCATCAGTCAACATGTGTAAGAACCCTGCTTCGGGGTCCCGTGGGAAGAGAACGTGATCTCTAATCCACAAAATCTTAGTCTCAAAATCAGCCAATCCTCGCTCTCAAAGGTGAGTCCAGCCTTTAACGCCTAGTGATTGGTTCATAGTCCCGCTAGAACAATGGAGGGGTCGAATGTCACTGAACCCCGGGTCAAAACGTCACTTCCGCTCAAGTATTTTCACAATAAAACTCCCATCTATTATTGTAAGTCGCTTCACGGATTTCAACCGGCTTCGTCAATCTATAATACTAACATAGTCACTCATGCAACATATATTCATTATTGCCATTTCCATTTGCATAGAGTAAACATTACCCCTATGCTTCATAATACATTAATAACAATATCGATATTCTCCCTAATATTTCCTATTATAATATCTTTCTATATGTATTAATTTAAAGCATATGACCTCTGCACATGTTATCAAAATAAACTCTTACAACCTAACACTTCCTTATGCTGCCCAGCTGTCGATGCAACCCCCAAAAAATGCTAACGATGATTACAACGCAGATGTTTGGACGCTTCCTCGGCCGCGCATCTGAATTTTATTCCCTGCAGCTTCAGTCATGTTTGAACTGAAATGTCCAAAGGCGGCGATTCATATTTGGATTTAATGAACAGTAAATCTTCTTTTTCCTCCAGCCACACAATGGGCTCTTCAGGTCACAGCAATTATAGTTGATCAAAGGGGCAAAGTGGATTATGATTGTACCCGAATTCTCGTTATTTCCGTGTAACGGGTACTGTAACGTCCTTCGATTATTCAGAGCATCGGCTGTGAGAGTTGCGAAGGCTTCAGTCTTTGTTTTACGAATATGTCGGCACAGTTTCGGCTAACGGGGGAACAAACTGAGCCGAGCAGACGGGCGCTTCCAGGTGAAGCTAAAGGTGCGGCACACACACACACACACACACACACACACACACACACACACACTGGGACTCACGTGCACGCTCAGCTGGACCAGCAGTGTAAACAAAGCAAGAGAAGCTCAGATAATAACACACACACACACACACACACACACACACACACACACACACACACACACACACACGCACACACACGCACACACACACATGGAGGGGGAGGGACTTCCTGTCACTGCTCAGGTAGACATACCTCGACTATATCCTCACAAAGAAAATCATTGTTTGCTGCTAAATGCTCTAAATTTGTTCTCATCAAGCACCTTTTAACGGTGACGTCGTCCTTCCTCTCTGGTTCGTTCTGTACTTTAAACTTTTAAAGTGTGTTCGGGCATAATTGTGGTTAATGAGTAACCGTTTTCCTCAAACTGCATTTAACATTCCTGATTTGAATACTCCGTGACGGTTGTGTTTGCGACGGACGATTTTTTTTCTTCCATAAACATAATCTCGAAGTGTTGAAGCTCTGGTCCAGTCGGCATGGCAACGTGGGGCGGTTTCTCTCCCGTGAGCCCCGTCCCCGGGCTCTCAAACAAATACCCGTATCAGCTGCTGGAGGGAGAACGTTATCGCCTTTCCTTCAAACAGCTGGCAGTCGTTATCGCGGAGGACATTTGCGATGCGATTCGTTACTCCAGCCACGAGTAAATGGGAAAAACAAAGCCATCTGAAGGGTGTTAAAGGGTCAGTCCACACACAGCACTCACAGCAATGACGTTGTTATCGAACCCTGGTGGTGTCGGATCCTGCAGATAGTTTTTATTCCACATGTTGGCTCTGGAATGTATAATATACAAATGCACCTCAGAAAAAAATCCATTCACTGCCATTATCTTGGGGGGGGGGGGGGGGGTAGAAAAATGTGTCTATTTGTACTTTTGGTCAACTGACCTCAAACTTTTTTTTTTAAGAAAAATGTTCTTCCTCGTGTTCAAGAGAAAAGTTTAATAGCACCACTACTTCCTCGAGTCAACACAGTCAAACTGCTGGGGCTTCATGTTGGCTGAAGCTGCGTAACCGACACAATGGAGTCACATTTATGGCTTTATGACTCTTTTTGGATTTTTTTTCCTTTATTTTGAAACCGTCGCATAAAGCCAAACAGACTATCAATCAAATCAAAAGTTACCTAGCGTCACTTTAAGGCACAGGTGTCAAACACAAAGCCCGCGGGCCGAATGCAGCACACCACGTCATTGTATGTGGCCCCTGACGGCTTGAAAGACATACGATCAAGAAACATATCCTGAGCTTTTATTTTGAAGGTTTCAAATTGAATGGATTCATGTTATAGTATTAGATAAATGTTATTATGTACAATATTTCTACACTCAGATAAACAATAATCAAATGCAAAGAGAGTTATTTAACAATATGTTCGGGGGTACTTCATACAGTGTTTCAGGTACACCGGCCCTTTAAGAGGCGTCCGTGATGTGGCCCACAGTGAAGATGAGTTTGACACCCCTGCTTTGAGGGAACACTAGGAGGAAAGGAAACAAGAGAAAGTAACTAAAATGTTTCTTTGCAATCATGTTTGGCATTTAAAAAAATCCCCAATGGATTCATTTTGTTGTTGCCAGGATGAAGAGAATTATATTTTAAGATGACCGGGTCTTGTGCAGAGGTTTTATGCCAATAAGACACATTCCAAAGTAATTGTTTGCAGCATCTAATATTTCTGAGGAGAACTGACCGTAAGTTTAATAACCTCGTGGCAAGTTGTCAACATACCATTTTCAGTATGTCATGCGTTGCTTTAGCTGGACTCTATTTTAGACTTAGAGTAGATCTGTGCATTGAACCTTCTTTAGCATGAATCGTGACGCCCTCCTCAGTGATTGTGTATACGTGTATTGCTTTTTATGATGTCTTTTTCTAATCGATTTCATGATTCGGCCTATATTTGATCGTAACCTGTATGTTTGTTGCTTTTTATGATGTTCCTGTGAAACCTTCTTCTCCCTTAGTGAAGACTTGTAACATCTGGCCACAGGGACGACAGTTGAAATGTAGCCCTATAGCGAAGAACGACCCATCTACCCCCGGGTTTATTGATGTGTACGGTCCCGGTTCAAATAAAATAGAATATAAATGAAAACCGTGATACGTCCCTGAACGTTTGCATTATTAATTAATTTGCTCCATAGACCGTATATAAGAGTGGATGTAGTCTGTATTTCCATAGCATACGGTTCCTCCTAACAAAGTAAGTTATGTTTTATGCATTGAATTGGGACACACTACTTTATCATAGCAGTGCACCTTGAACTTTGACCTTTGAACTTTGACCCTCCTGCAGACGACGATGGGTCAGAATAGCCGAAGAACAGGGTAATTTAATCCACTTTTTTTGCAAGTATTGTTTCAATTAAAAGTGAATGAATCCGTGTAAAGCACATTTTCACCCAGTCGGTGAAAGTCCCCGAGCCGCACGAGCCTCCGGGCGATGTTATGAACCCAAACACGAGGGTGTTTGATGTTTCCGACATTTGTGGGACGTCCACAACTCGTGTTAAGCGTAAATAGCGGTTATTTATTTTGTGGTGGATGGCGGAAGTAAAGCCACAGAGATAAGCCCCGCCCCCTCTCCAGCGCGAATGAAGTGGACGGATGAACCGCGAATATTCGGGCGAGTAAAGCGCTGGGAATATTCACCCGCCTGACCACTTTTGGTTGTGAACGCAGCATGACGCATTTAACTCGTCCGATATGCCGCCGCGCTTCTTGTCCGGCCCTCACGGCGTGGTGTTAGACGTTGCCATGGTTACCGTCTGGAATTCCTCGTACGCGTTTATGATGACTCCTGCTCGTCAGCGTAGAAAAAAAGAGGCTTCTCCTTTGAGTTTATTTGACTTTGTGCCTGTTAGAGACTCATGTGACCAACGTTTCTCCTTTTTGAAGTAACTATCCTGATTACTGAAGCCTGGTTCCAATCAACTAGATTATCTGAGAGCCTTTGAGAAACTGAGAGAGCCTGACTTCAATCATCGGGTTGATAATTTATGCTGGCTAATAGGACACTTGATCGACTTGGTTGAATCACGTACGAGGAATAAGGGGCCCGGGAGTTTTTCCTCCAGGTTTTGTGGTTATTTTATTCTGAAAGTCAAACAACAAATGCAAATGATTGATTACGTGCTCTTCAATTAAATAGATTGTGATTTAAATCTTGTTTATATTTAAGAGGCACGCAAAGCCTTTGTACATCTGGTTGTGCTGGACAACATCAAACATCTGAGTATATTAAAAAATATATAATTTGGGAATCTGTACAGAACCTTGGGTATTGTAAATTGTAAATTCTTGCATACGGTACTCTGAAGCAGGTTCTTCGTGGAGGCGGAGACCTTCTCCCTCCGCTGGGTGTTCCCTGCCGGCCCACTCGCTCCCCTGGTTGTGACTTGTGTTCTGCTGAAGCAGACGCAGCTGTGGCAACACTCAGAACACACAGAACCGAGGTCAACCTTTTCCGGTGCACTGCTCCTCCTCTTCACATCCTCGTTGCTTCGTCCCTGCCTGGGCTTTGTCCTTCCTTTAAGTTCTACAGGAGCGTAGGATTGTGTTTTTTTTAAGTAGATGTTGTACTGTTGCTGTGATCCTGGTGAGCATGTGGACTGCAGGAATGTGACGTGTCTTCGATGCGTGGAGTTGGGCAGGGACTCCATGTGGCCTCCATCAAACGGATCTTGGGAGGAGAGGAAACCTCTCCCGACATCTCTTTCTCCCATTTGTTTCTCTATCCTGTTTTGGATCTTGCTCAAATGATAAGTGTCTTTCTCGTGTCTGTGTTATTGCTCAATCTGCAATCAGCCCTGGTGTCATTAATGGAGAAAGTCAATCTCATCTGGCCTCACCGCCGTGCTGTGATTTGAACCTCCGCCAAAACTAACCCCAAATACCTTTTTAACTCATTTGAATACCACAATCTTGATGTTCAGGGGTAATTGCGTGGCAATGTTGTCAGTGGCGGATTTAGCAAATTGGGGGCCCAAGGCGAAGGTATATATGGGGCCCCCCATCCGATCTTTAAAAGAGAACGAAAAAAGATTTTACCGACTGAATGGTGGATAGGCAGGTAAAGCTAATCTACAGGGAAGTAAAGACATATTCCAGGTGCCAGTTGGGAGATCATCAGTCGTTGCCTGGGGTTTTGAGGAGAAACATATATAAAGCACCTCAAACATGAAATAAATGACGATTTCTCCTAAACATTTAGGACTTTTACTTTGAAATATCTCCCAATTGGCACCAGGAATATGTCTAATTCCCAGGATAATGGAATTCAGGATTGTCTTAAACACAGATGCATCAGTCATTACTTGGGGTTTTGGGGAAAAACATTTATAAAGCACCTCAAACATGAAATAAATTACTGATTTCTTTAAACATTTAGGACTATTACTTTGAAAAAATGTCCTAATTGATCAATTCAAATTGATTTATTGCTAGTGTAGGGGATTTCAGATATATATGGAACACATCTGCATCCTTCATTTCCTGGAACTCTTGGGGAAATATATATTCAGGAATTTGTTAACATACAAAAGTTTGACTTTTATTTGTATAAACTCTTCCTTGGTACAGTAAAATTGTTTTCATGTTAGTATAATTTAAGCTAAATCTCAGAAACGATCTATAAAGATACAAAATCAGTTAATTGTTTACTTGTATATGCTAGTGTATGATTTGTAGATGTCTTATGTTGTTTTGCGCAGTTCTTTCCGCTAACTTTGTAAACCCGGATGTGTGTCACGTGAATGCTTCCGCTGACTTTATCAAAACCCTCGCGCGCTCCTGATCGAACGCGTTTACCGCCAACATCAGTCTATAGGGGCAGAAATGTAAGTGTCGGCTGAGTCGACCACGGAGATCCGAGTGTCGGCTGAGTTGACCGCAGTCTGCTGCTGTAGTGGCATGTTCAACGCGTTGGACGCTCCTGCCTGTATCCCCAGTAGCCGTAACATATATGTCATCTGGTGAGAGTGTGTGCTCACCTGTGCTAAGCGCGGATGTGTCGGCGCTCGCAGCACAGTGGAGCGATGCGAACCGTAGACTGAAATAATATCGCTGTTATAATTATTATAACTATGAGGATTGTTTTAGTTGCCTATTTTGTGGTGCCCCCCCAGGACTTGGTGCCCTACGCGCAGCGCGTAGTGCACGTTATGGGAGCGGCGGCGCTGTTTACAGTCCTCCTGTCACCGTGTTTACCTTTCAAGCCGTGCACCGTTACGGACTAGTCCATTTCATTGTGAAAGTAGGGGGTGTAGGGACACGACAAAGATAACCATAAACTGGACATTGTAACTACTACTTCAACGTTTCAATGTATTTCTTGAGAATTGTAATACAATTGACCAAGCCTTTTGAAGCATTCAAAATGTTAAGGGGCTTTTTCTTTTCTTTTTTTTCTTTTTTTGGAGGTTGGTTGGGGGCCCCCTACGGTAGGGGGCCCCAAGCGGCCGCCTACCTATGCCTCTATGTTAAAACCGCCTATGAATGTTGTAGAATAAAGGGCCTGCGAGGTTTTAGGGTGAGACAACTGTGTAACAATTACTTTTTAGGTAATCCAGGAACTGTATTGTATCGTGTCTCTCTGGTTATTATTGTACATAATTATAAACGTAGCTGTGAGCGTGTAACCCGCCGAGGCCACAGCAGCGGTGACGCGTTGTGGTGTTCGTGAGAGTAAAGCCGATATTGTGTTCTGTAGCGGGGACTCTAATCTGAAACAAAACCACCTTGTGACGCTTTGACCGAACACAAAAGAGTGAAACCGCCTCCCCCACCCATCCACACACACACACACACACACACACACACACACACACACACACACACACACACACACACACACACACACACACACACACACACACGGAGGGCGTATCGGTCTGATCCGATCCAGTGATGAAATGCGAGGCGTTGGCTCTGCGTGCGTCCCGGATCCGCGAAGGACTTGTTGAGGAGAGTAAGGAAAGCGGTCGAAGTTGGATTCTTGTGAATAAATTGGGCTTTTGAGTCGTGCACTAAGCTAGAAAAAAGACACCGGAATAAATGCAGTTTCAAACTAGAACGGGCACTCGGTAGAGCGCATACCTTCGCCACAGCCACTATTTTGGTACCTTTTCATGATCTTGACCTTGACCTTTGACCCGATCGATCCCAAAATCTAATCAAATGGTCCCCGGATAATAACCAATCATCCCACCAAAGTTCATGCGATTCGGTTTAACGCTTTCTGACTTATGCAAATAACACACATACAAAAAAAAAAGGTGCGTAAGGTAAAAAGCACAAGTTCATAAAGGACGTACCACCGAGGGGAAGAAGTCGTGACACGTGTGCAGTGTTTTCAAAATAAAGCGCACCAGAGCTTACAGTCGTTCTCCTTTTATCTGGACCTGCATTGAGATACGATAGAAAGCGTGTTTGCCTTTTGCCTCCAGCTGCATCTGATAGTGGGATAAAAACTAAGAACCTTCTGTGATCCCCACCCGGGCGAGCTCCTCTTGGACCTCCCCCCCCGATTTCTTAATCCGGACAAGAAGTGAGTTGTCCTCCATATGGCAACGCATCACAACACCACATGGGAGCTCCATCGGTTTCGAAGGAAAAGACGCCTCGCTGCCGGCATTAAAGGAAACGTGCGCGGCGAATGCCCCCTTGATCTGAAACAGAGGTCAGTGTTTATTGTGCCTGCGTGCGAGCACACACACACACACACACACACACACACAAACGAACATCTTTATTTTTATATTGCCTCACAAACGTGGTGCAGATTAACATTCCACTCACGGGTTGCGACATGCAAGGAAAAACCGCACCGTCAGCAGCAGGTAGGACGAGAAAAACCTTGGGTTGAGTCGCGCCGCAACTTTATTTGTCGTCGCTTTTTTATTTCTTTTTGATTGAAGAGCGAGCGGTTTTTCTCTCCCGTTTGCTCGCTCGTAAATCTGGACGAAGGCCAAGCGCTCGTCTTCACACAAACCGTCAGTCCTCTGCATTCCTGTCTACGCTGGCCCAGTTTCTCCCCGAAGGGGATTACAAATGTCTCCGGGCCTTTTTTTCGCCGCCCTCCTCCGCCGAGGTTTTGTGGTAGAGCGTCATTAGACTGAATACGGCGTGAGGTGAGAGAGGAGTCGGCTTTTCTAGATTCCGTCCGGCTCCCGGAGAATAACTGGAAACGGACGAAGCATTCGATACCCCTTCAGTGCGATACGAAGTTCAACGCTTCCACAACTCCGTGTCAACAAAGGCGGCATTTCACAAAGGAGTGTCAGCTGACTTTTCACATTTTTAAACGGGGCCCGGTCGGTAGCTATGACGGCCACCTGTAGACAAACACTAGCCTCCTCTTTCCTCTCGATGGTCCGGCTGCATCAGCGGCGCCCGAGTTGAACCGCGCTCAACGTTTTCGCCTCGCAGCAATGCAAGTGCATGTGTCTAATGGTGCTTTCTGTTCCAGTTTCCAGGTTAAGAACGCAGCAACAAATACAAATCTGCGGTAAACCCCTTTTTTATGTAACCTGCCCAAATCACACGGTGAACAGACAACGTTAGCAACTTTTCTCAAGAAGTTGGTGCAGGCCATCGAAGATGCAACATGATTACAATACATGCTAGTGTGGCTCTGTGTCTAATGGCTGTGTGATGTGTGTGATAGAAACAGATTAGCACCAGTGGCACTTGAATGGCACTTACTTATATTATTACTTATAGTATTACTTATGGTATTATGGTATTGCATATGGTATTTCTGTAGTTTGGCTTTCTTGAAGAAATGTTACTGTCTTGATTCTTGTTGTTCTGAGTTTGTACTCACGGCTGAATGCACTTATGGTAATAAATATGTTTTTCACTCTGGTAAGATTTCCTGAAACAGGATGCCATATTTAGACCTTTCAAGATAAAACATAGTTCTTGAAATAAGCTCAGAACTGAATTTAAGCTATGTGGGGAAGTGGTTTGTGACATCTGCTAAAAAAAAGATTAAAGGTAGAACACGATGCATTGTTGGCATTATCAAAGCTCCTGTTTCTCACTAAAATGTGACTTGTTTGGTGATTGCATCTTGAATTAATTGTTCTCAGATATCTTGTATCAATGAGACAGATATACTTATTTCTTGAGCAGGAGTGGTTCACAGCTGGAGGCCTTCTGTGTGCAGTGTGTGTGTCTGTTGGGCCCAAAGGAAGCTTGTAGATGTGACTGGGTGTGAAAGTCCGTATTCGGCCTTGTGAGAGACTGGCGACCTACCCTGGGTGGACACCTCTTGTTCAGTGCACGCCGGGATAGACTTGAACAGGAAGAGGGCTTATGGAGGTTGCCTCTCCAAGTCTCTGCGTTGTTGCGAATAAATGGAAACCAGAAGTCATCAAAAGGCATCTGCATTTGCTCGTGTTTTGATCAATCCATCCTTTGGCCTTGGTTAGCGCACAGATTAACTCCATTAACCTCCAGTGCAGCGAAACAAAACCCCCCAAAAACTCAAACGTTGTCTTCCTTGTCACGTTTCGAAGGGGGCGTTTACCCCGTCAGCATCCCGCTCCTCTCACTCCCCTGACGGGCAGCTTTAACTGTCGGGAAAGAGTCTGGCCATCTGCCAACGTAGCTGTAGTCATGGTAGCGCTGACGAGATGCTTGGGTGGTTGGCATGGAGACGCCCTTTCACAGAGGAGAGGACATTGTTACAGCGGTTGCATTTCGTGCGGCGCGAAGGAGCGCATCGTAAAAGTCGGGACCATATGCTTCGGGAGAATCATTCTTGGCCTCTCTAAAGTTATTGCAACGGCTCTTGGTCGACAAACGTTACAGGGCAAATCAACAGAGAAAATCGTCCATCGGTTCCAGAAGAAAAGGACTGAAACTGTTCTAGATTAATCAAATGTCAACATCGGAATAATAGAACAGAAAGCCTATTAGAGTCAGAGGGATGATTATTACATGGGACAATTGTGATGTAACATTGTGTAGTCATTTTACGTGAAGTGTGATGACATAACGGCGTAAAACATGTCTGAAAGGAGGGTCGATTTTTAACTGTATAATGGTTTTACATCAGTTTGTCTGTGCACATATACACTACCGTTCAAAAGTTTGGGGTCACTTAGAAAAAAGAAAAAAAGGATGTTTTTTTCCAATGAAAATGAAAATTTAAAAAATTAATCAGAAATACATAGTTAATGTGGTAAATAACTATTCACTGTTTTTTAATGAAATCTCTACATAGGTGTATAGAGGCCCATTTCCAGTTTGCTAGTGGTACATTGTGTTATTGCCTTAGAAGACTAGCAGAGGGTTAGAACTCTCTTGAAAGCCTTTTCCTTTTTTTATAACTTATTATTTAGCATTTTCCACAAACAGATTATTCCTTGACATTGAAACCCTTTTTATGTGAGCGCAGCTGAAAACAGTTATGCTGGTGAGAGAAGTTCTAAAACTGGCCTTCCTTTGAGCGACAAGTTTGAAGAACAACATTAATATTTACAATGAAAATCATTATTTCTAACCTTGTCAATGTCTTGACTATATTTTGTATTAATCTTGTATTCATTTAATAAATAAAAGTGTGAGTTTTCATGGAAAACAACATTTTCTCGGTGACCCCAAACTTTTGAACGGTAGTGTATATTTAGAAAACATCTGTTGAACATTTCTTTGCTTGAATAAAGAGCTTTAAACGTAGTTATGGGAAGCTTCATGAATCATTTCTTTGACTGTCCTGGTCAAGAAAGAAGTGGATGTGGAAGTTGCTGATCGCACACTGAGCATTTCTGGAAACTGATTTTCCTGTACAGACTGGAGAGGGTGGCTCTGTTTTGAACATTCCTCATCCCTGAAGTAATACAAAAAAAACAAGAATGGGAAATATTTGTTTCAGTATCCCGTCGCCAATCCACTAACAATAAATCTGACCTAAACTTGGTTTTAAGGACATTCCAGCTCAGGACATAAACTCCAGCTCCAGGTTTTATCTGTGTATCTGATTGGCTGGTGTAAACACCATTACCTAATGTTAGCTTACTCAGCACTCAAGTTTTTTGTAATGTTTGTGTATCTTCAAGGCTCTTAAGACCCACATTAAACACTGGCAAACATCACAGTCCTTTTGACCCTGTCATGCATTCTTCAAGCTCAGTTTTCCTTCCCCTCTTCTCTCCTAAAGCTTCTCTTTCCTCAGTGTTTTCAGCATGTTGTGTCCTGTCTTTCACTGTCAGTGTTCCTCTCTTCTCCTTTCCATCAGGCTCTAATGTCAATATTTACTTTGCCTCGTCATTATCGCTACGCCGACGACACACAGCTTTACATCTCTAGCAAATCCATCGCACCCACCATCGGCAACTGCATCGCAGATAGAATGAACTGGAGGCAAGCCGACTTCCTCCAACTCAACAGCGACAAATTCGAAATCCTCATCATCCAGATCCACCAAAACTACAATACATCCAAATCCTCATCATCCACTAAAACTACAATAAATCCTCATCATCCAGATCCACCAAAACTACAATACATCCAAATCCTCATCATCCAAATCCACCAAAACTACAATACGTCCAAATCCTCATCATCCACATTCACCAAAATCATCAACAAACTACAATACACCCAGAATGCAGCTACTCGTCTCCTCTCCCACCGTTAATGCCAGTTAACTGACAGTTTGTTCCTTAAAGCGAACCAAAATGTCAGCTAGCTAGCTGCCTCTAGCTCCAAGGCTTGTGTATCTCTTCAAAAAACATCTTGTTTTGGATAAAATGTACAATCCCGAGAAGTTAATGGCTACAGAGAAAAGTGAAAGAAGACCAGAGAGTTATTGCGACAGATTAGAGCTAGCATGTGTTTTGACTTGCGAGGCTGTTAGCTGTTAGCCGTTAGCTGTTAGCTCACCAGCTAACCCAACATTTTATCCGTTGCTGCCTTAAAATGGAACTTCAGACATAAAAAATAAAAATAAAAGACTTTATGTGTTGTTGTTGCTATTTTCATTTACTTATTGAGAGATGAAGAGGTTTACTCAGTCAGCAGCAGCCCCCTTCACACACAAACACACACATACACACACACACACACACACACACACACACACACACACACACAAACACTAATGCTTCATGTTTTGTGGTGACGAGCCTCATTTTTACGTTTACCCTTCTGTGCTCAATGTGAATAACGTCCATTAATCCTTCCCAGTCACGTTAGCTCTTCCTATGTTTGAAGTCTTTGGACCGCATTCACAGATTTGTTTGTTTGACAGGACGCCGATGAGTCATTCTTATTACGCAAATTAGAAAAACACATCATGTTTACTTTTTGAGCCTTAACGGTTTTACTTCGTACACCAAACCATAGCACATTGTGTTTATAAATTTGTATATGAGATATTTACCCCAGTTACAGGTCTTACAGGAAAAAGGGTGTTTATATGAAGTGCTTTGCAACAGTGAAGTTAATGGCTCTGCCTTCACATGTTAACCTCGTACTGTTCACCCCCCCCCCCCCCCCCAGAGGATTGTGAAGCTATTCGTTTCCCATGTGTTCAATTAACCTCATAAGGAGAAAGGTACAACTTTTGAAGCAGAATATCTGGATTTTTAATGATGGGGTCATTCCAGGACAGTTTCCTAATTTCCTAAATAAAAAATATATATATATTTTGCAAAAGGTCACGAGAGCCAATTAGTTTTCAGGAAAACGTGTGTCACAGCACCAACACGAGCCACACAACGACATGAACCATGTTGTTCTGGGATGGAGTTCCATCTCCAGTTTATGATGCCTCCGCTTTGGGATTAAACAAGAAGAATAATTTGATTTAAACCTTGGTCCCAGATGAGAGTTGATTCAAATCAGACCACACTTTACTTGACACTGCTGCGCAAATGTTTGGATCTTTAGAATTGATCTGAGGAGTTTTGTGGAGAACAAATAATAACGCTGTGGAGAAGTGGGAATGTCATCAACACTATACACAAGTACGCAAGCAACACACACTGTAAACAAATACAACACATCTGGGGGGGGGGGGGGGGGGGGGCGTTCTCAGTGTCAAATGGAGAGAAGCTGGATGACGAGGAGAAGTGCTGCAACTTCCAGAACGCATCACCGCAGTGACCTCGGGCTGCGGGAAGGAGGAGCTCAATTCCCCAAATGGTTGTGGCAATAATTAATCTTGACTAGCCTCATTCTTGTTCACACACACACACACACACGCACACACAGACACTCTGTATAACTGAGTGTCTGCATGTCTTTAAACGTCTTAAGAAGCACTGAATTAGGTTTGAATGTATTTAAAAGTCTTGAATATTTTTCTCTTGCCAGACATTGGCAGCGGTGTTATTTCTTAAAATGTCTTTAATCCCAATTATCCTAAATAAAAACACTCAAACTATAAGTGGGCTTGTAGCTACAGCAGCTATATAGTGAGCCATCATGAAAACTCATCATGGCTACATTTCAGATTTAGATTTAAATCTCTCATGAACTTAAATGTATTAAACATGGTAGGAATATCGCATCCACCCACCCACTTTTGCAAATTAAACATTATATTATGAAAATATACCACGAGGAACAACTTGTATATACTACTGAGGGGTATAGAAAGAAATAAATCTACACAATTATAAATAATTCTGGGAGTATATTGTATTTAGGTTGTCCCTCACACCTTTACACTTTTGGGTATTTAATCCTATGAAAAGGTCTCACTCGGATTTAACTTGGCCTACAACCTGCCAGAAGGCCTTATATATGTGTTTTATCTGCCCTACCCCCTGTTTCCCCTCCTCGTCCCTCTGCCCTCCCTCCTTGGTATCTACCCAGCTCAGACCCATGAAGCTGTCACATGAGAAATAGTTCAACTCTCTCTTTCGGTCGCCTGGTTGGGCGAGATAAACAAATCCGGCGACTCTCCAGACCACCGGCCATTTATCATAAAGGCAGGAAAGCCCTTTCGTGGGAAAGAGTTTAAAAACAGTCGGAAACTTACACTGCTTTTTTTGGAGGTTTTTATTTTTGCAGCTTGTATTTTCAGCTTTAATAGTATCTGTTTATTTTTTGGAGAGCAGATTTAGTGGCGAGGATGAGCACATGACGCTTTCTTTGTGACCAGATTGTGCATTAGCTGGTCTAAAGAAACGTTGATTCAACCCCCTGGTACACACACACACACACACACACACACACACACACACACACACACACACACACACACACACACACAGACAAAGTGCCTTTTTCTTTATGTCCCACAGACGTGCTATCTGGCGATGCACATTCTCCACTCATGTGGAAAACAGAAGACATGAATGTAGGTCACCGCCACAGACTGTACGGTCCACACTGAGAGTGCTGTTCATGCTTTCCCAGACTTCTGCCAGGGGTTCCATACGAAGGCCGGGGCGGCGTGAACTCCCAGATACACAGTTAATGGATAAAAGCTGCAGGCTGCAGCAGATACAGGGCAGACGTTAAAGTAGCAACCTGGCGTGTGCAAACCAGTCCCCGCTGGTGAGCTCATCTGCGTGTCTTGAGATCAGAGCCGAGGAGGAAGAGCGATCTCTCTTGTTCGAGGTCGACGGCGACTCGCTAATCTGGTGGGAAATGCAGAGCGGCGATGCGCCATTCGTCTGCCATGTTCTTCACCTGGAAAAGGACGTCGTGCTGAGGTCACAACTTGTCGGCGACATACCAAATCTAGACATTTGGTACACAACTGAGAGAAAAAGTAATTGTTTCTGAGTGAATTTCTGGGGTGGCAAAGTTACACTGTTGGTATATATACATATATATATATATATATATACATATATATGTATATATATACATATATATATTTATATATATATATATACATATATATGTATATATTTATATATTATTTGTATTGTTTGTATTTATATTATTTATATATATTTATACATCTGTATATATATATATATATATATATATATATATATATATATATATATATATATATATATATATATATACACACATATACATACATACATATATACATACATATATTCAGACCCACTCAAAGCATATATTCAGACCCACTCAAAGCCCACACAGCAATAAAAATCTCAGACTCTCTGCTTAACTTTTATTACAACTTTTGTGACAGTGTTTTTATGTTTGTGCTTTCATCAGGAGAACTTTTCCTACTTTTCAGAAAACTCATCCCCGACATCTTATTGGGGAAAATTGACTTTGGCTTTTTAGTTGATGGTGACAAAAAAAAGAAAAAAAAGACCCGTCCAACTACTCACAAAATAAAGATTTGGGTTGATCCGCCTCTTTTCAGTGTCTGTGGATTATCCAGAACAACGATGACATCATGCTTGTGTAAAGACGCCCTGCTGGTCAATGTGTTGACATGAACAGTAGTCTTAAAATCTGAAGTAAAGAAAACCTGAATATCTGAAATAAAGGCCTTATTACCCTGAGACGCCGCCCTGTGATCACATGTGTTGCTGCGTTCGGGTCCAGGAATACGTTGAGTTCTCACCAGCTGGGCAAGTAAAAACACAACGACGTGCCACTGGAGTTAAATTACATATTTAAAAAAAAAAAGTAATCCCGCTGCACGCACTTTCCTCGATACGTGAGATTTTATTTTTCCTAATGTGTCACAAATGTCCTCCAGGACTCATGGATGAGATGCTTCATGTGTGTGGAAACAGTTTACCAAGATAATGTCAGTTTATAGAATAACATCTCTTCTTCTTCTTCTTCTTCTTCTTCTTCTTCTTCTTCTTCTTCTTCTTCTTCTTCTTCTTCTTCTTCTTCTTCTTCACCACCTTCTTCTTCTTCTTCACCTCCATCTTCTTCTTCTTCGCCCAGGTGCCTTTGCCAAGGTGAAGGAGAGCCAGCGGATGAGCGACGAGGGGAAGATGGACCAGGAGGAGGCGGACGGCATCAGGAAGCGCTGCCGGACGGTGGGCTTCGCCCTGCAGGCCGAGATGAGCCACTTCCACCAGCAGAGAGAAGTGGACTTCAAAGACATGATGCAGGCCTACCTCACGGAGCAGATCGCCTTCTACCAGCGCGTCGTGCAGCAGCTGGAGCGCTCGCTGCGCATGTACGACTGTCTGTGACACCGCCGCCACCGAGCTGCTGTCCGGCTCAAGATGCCAAAAAAACAACAACACAAACGAGAAGCAAAGATCCGAGTTGTGACTCTTTCATCGAGACATTTTGTGTTTGGTTCAGTTGGAAAAAAGACTTGCGGATAAATTAAGCGATAGTTACTGGAATTTTTTTTAAATAAATCACATACAGTCTTTCACTTTGATGGATTCAAAGTCACTTTTTTTGTTTTTCAAGACCTACTGTACCTTTTTTATTCCTGAATTATGCATCCCGTAGGAAACGTCAGTGTATTGTTTATTTTACATAATTTAATGTGTTTGTAACTATAGGTTTCAGATTCATAGCAAATCTGTAGATTGTTCTAAAGTGTAACCATGAAACGGGTCCTGTTTGGAAATTGTCCCCTTCTCTCCAACGTCATGCACTTTGGCTTCAACTTCTTTTTAACCCCCCCCCCCCCCCCCCCCCCCCCATATATTTTAGTTTATTTACAGATTTTTCCCCTTGGAGCATAAATAGATCGTATTTCTGGCCAGTTAAGTGCACTGCATACTTCAGTTACTTTAACTTTTAGTTCAAGTCACAAATGTCCTTCTTAACGTCGCACCATGTTGATGTTTTTTGTTTTTTTGCGTTTTTCATGCATTAAGTGCCTTTTAAGAATCTTGAGGGAATCTGATGGAATATTCTTGAGTCTTATTGTGGGAATTATTACAAATGGAGTTGCATTTAGAAACAAGTTTGCACATGCTTTAATACGTGTGTACGTTTGTGTGTGTGTGTGTGTGTGTGTGTGTGTGTGTTTGTGTGTCAAATCAACTGCTGCGCTGATCAATTCCCTTTTTCACGGTGAAAAAAACAAAATCTATATTCTTTTCTGTTTTCTGTTAGGAATTTAAAACAACATCTAATGCATAAACATTATCAAATGGTATAATTTCCATCATCTATATACTCTGTAGCCGTAATAACTCAAATGCAGTTCTTTGCTTTCGTGCCATGAGTTTGACGAGACGATCAACACCGCTCTTACGTCAATATAAAGCTACGACAAGCAGATGGTTAGCTTAGCTTAGCGTGAACACTGGAAAGAGGGGGACGCAGCTAGCGTGGCTCTTTCCAACGCTTATGTAAAATGTACTGATTCATAATGTTTCATTTCATTTGTTTAAATCTGTACGAAAAAGAAAATGTAAAAACTTAAATTAGTTTTTAAACCACAACTCATCGCCGAGCTAGCTAGTTTCCCCCGGTTTCCAGGCAGTATGCTAAGCTAAGCTAACAAGCTGTTAGCTAGAGCCAAGAACAAAAAGCAAATAGGCATATTTCCCAAAAAATTGACGTATTCCTTTAGCAATAATACCGTAACGCTCTGTGATCACGGTGAATGAGACTTAAGTGACCGTGAAGACTCTTCACTGCCTGAATGAGATGTTTATAACTCAATCAGAGTTCTTCCAGTCGCATTTCACCGGCTTTAACAAGAGAAATACAAAAAATCATGGCAACTTGCGGTTCGGCGAGGGTATCTTTAGCGACGCGCTAACCTATTTACGCAGAGTCTGCGTCTGCAATTATAAGCGTTCTAATCGTGTAGGGACTGTTTTATGTGAGCTCGACACACGCCTCCTCACGCCAGCCGGTTTATTCCTCAGCGGACACCTCATTTTCCGGCTTGGTCTCTCGGCGGTGCGTTTGAGGGCGGATGAAACGTGAAAGGAAACATAATTTCGTGACCTCTCCGCTCCGTGTTTGTGCGGTTATTCGCAAAATGTGAAAGTTAGAGCTTTATTATGGTTCTCTCTCAACAACGAAGTGCTGATTCAGTAAACACATGGTGTGTGTGTGTGTGTGTGTGTGTGTGTGACTCAGATATGTGTCAGTCCACATCTGCAGCCTTTAACTTTTTGCTGTCTCTGCTGTTGTTTCTGTTCATTTTTTAACAACCCTTTTGCTTTTCATACTTTTTCCGTCAGCATTTGCGCTCATCACAGTTTCTCCGTAGACCGAAGAAGTCAGACATTTTCTCCTGGGCTTCCTTTAAAAAACTTGTAGTCTCTTAGGTTGAAGTGAAATTGAATGTTCTCTCTGGTTTTGTCATTGAATCTGTTTCAACTCTGAAAGGGAGCATTTAAAAACATTCCACAAAGAAACTGTAAAGGACACCAAATGAAGAGACATAGTTGAGGTTAAATGAAAGGTGCAAAAGAAAAGAGAAACGTTCAAAGAGGCGCTTCAATTAGGTTCCATAACTACATTTTCCTCTCATGTTCCAAAGCGGCACGACAAGTAAAACGCCAGGCGTTTCACACAGGTGGCTGCTTCTTGACGTGGATGTGCGGGTGAGTTTCTGGAATTTCAGTGAAATAACAGATGTTGATTTTCCATAAGTACTTTGTCACTTGATTTAAGGGAAGGGGACCGACATTTTTTTAAATAAATGTAATGAAGATGATCGCCTGCTGTCTTTCTCTTCTTTCTGGATTTTAACAGTAATACTGTGACTTCTTCTTTCCATGCAGACTTCATTATATATACAGGGTAGACTGTTTTATAGTATTGCCCGTACATGACTCCTCTCCTTTATCCAATGAATCTTTGTTTTCTGTATTGTTTCTTACAACACAAGGATATATGTGACAGTTTTTCCTGAATGTAACCAAAACAGTGACATCCTGCAGCTGCTGTTCAATACGTTTGTGCACAAGCAAACACAACGACGCGCCGAGAAATGTGCGTATGTCTTTCTTCGGGGCTTGAATAGAGAAGACGATCCAATCCAAGGTCGGGTTGCAGTGGGCGATCTGTTCGGTCTATTATCTGTGTTTTCACCACGAAAGCATGCGTCCCTATGTTTTTAGCCATGGTAACGTTGCGGCCGGTATTAGTCTGTCAGACTGAAATATCTCAACAGCTATTGGGTGAGTTTGCCGTGACATTTTGTACAGACGCTCATGTTTCCCGCAGATGCCGATGTTTCCGATCTTCCCCGGGCCACCGGAGAGGGAAACCGTTTTGGTTTCGAGACAAATCTACTTGATGGATGACTTGCTGCAGACCTTCACAGTCCCTGTGGACGGCGCGTCCTTCTAACTTTTGTTTACGCTTAAAGCGAGATAGTTGAGTTCACCCAAACACTTATAATGGGCTACAGTAGTTTTGTGTTAAATTGCTCACAACAAGGTCTCCAGATTTGTTGTCACTTTGAGCCAAGAACCATATTGTCCAATGCTGTCCAATGACAGCCGAACAGAGCCTGGCAGTTCTCTCTCTGTTTGTTTCACATGAATTAATTCTTAAACTTTAAGGCCACATGGCTCTCAACATGGCGATGGCTGAACTGGCGGTGAGCAGCTAACAGTGCTAACAGAAGGAACAGCAGCTAACAGAAAGAACAGAAGCTAAATGTGCTAACAGAAAGAACAGAAGCTAATAGTGCTAACAGAAAGAATGTAAGCTAACGGTGCCAACAGAACGAACAGCAGCTAATGGTGTCAACAGAAAACAAATAGGCTAACGGCGCTAGAAGAAGGAAAAGCAACTAGCGGTGCTCACAGAAAGAACCGAAGATAATGGTGCTAACAGAAAGAATAGCAGCTAATGGTGGTAACATAAATAATAGCAGATAATGGTGCCAACATAAATAACAGAAGCTAGTGGTGCCAATAGAAAGAACAGCAGCTAATGGTGCTAACAGAAAGAACAGAAGCTAATGGTGCCAATAGAAAGAACATTAGCTAATGATGCTAAAAGAAAGAATAGCAGCTAACGGTGCTAAAAGAAAGAACAGCAGCTAATGGTGCTAATAGAAAGAACAGAAGCTAATGGTGCTAACAGAAAGACCAGCAGCTAATGGTGCTAACAGAAAGAACAGCAGCTAATGGTGCTAACAGAAAGAATAGCAGCTAACGGTGCTAAAAGAAAGAAAAGCAGCTAACGGTGCTAACAGAAAGAACAGAAGCTAGTGGTGCTGAAAGAAAGAACATAAGCTAACGGTGCTAACAGAAGGAATAGAAGCTAACGGCGCTAACAGAACAACCGTCTACATAAAGAAACCAGAGAGAAGCTTGGATAACAACACAGAGGGAGAGTTACATCACTATCGGCTCAGTGCGCCATTACGTCACTCTACCTTTACAAAGCAAATAGTAGTTTATTGCTGTATTCATAAATGGAATTTCGAAGGAAGTTACAGTGAACACACATTCTCCCACATTCACTTTTAGTCGAAGAATACTTTATTGAAAGTTTCTTTGAATGAGTGAAGCTCCCCGTCTGGCTTCCTGCTCGGAGGCAGCTGACGATTGCCAAGCTGTAATCTCCTACAGTATGTCAAAGAGAGAACCCCCCCGCTTTCCCATTTACTCTGTTCCAGATGTTTTGGAAGCACACGTTTCATTTGGACAGCTCAAAATCGACAGCTCCATTGAAGGGAATGGGGTGTTGGCATAAATCTAGGTATTATTGAGCTTCCCGTTCACACTACAGGTGTCTTTGTTCTGTAGCATATTATAGTAACACATCCTCACTGTCGCGTTGACATGATGAAGTGGCCAAGAACATTTTTTAAATTACAGATGCACCTCCTATCATTACAACTTTTAAAACTAAAACAGGTACTTGGTAGAGCGCATACCTTTGCATATCACAAGAGTGGGCATTGAATTATGAACATTTTGGCATTAGTTACATGCCGATTGGATAGAAATTGATGGTGTTGAGGTAAAACGAAGATGTTGACCTTTTCATGACCTCAAACTTTGATCTGATCGATGCCAAAATCTAAGCAAATGGTCCCCGGATAATAACCAATCATCCTACAAAATTTCATGCGATTCGGTTTAATACTTTTTGAGTTATGCGAAAAACACGCATACAAATAAATAAATACACGGCGATCAAAACATAACCTTCTGCATTTTCAATGCAAAGGTAATAAAAGAAACAAGAATCCAGATGTTTATATTCGAACCCAGCGCCTGGGTCCGATGTTAATGTTTCTGGGTTTTTCTCAGGTTTTGTGTATGAGGAGAGTGATGTCACCTTCATGATATGCGCCAGGAGGAGGTGGCGTCATCAAGACTCACAGGGGAGTGCATATCTACGTTTTAACCATAAATCCCCACACCAAATAGGGTTTAAACGTTGTTTTCAGACTTATTAACACTTCAATATTGCACACCGCAAAGTATTAGTGCAGCAAAAAGGCCACAATGGTAGTAAAATGACACTTTGGAAAAAACGTTCCAAGAGCCTACAGTATTTGCCAAAGTAATGCTAACAGTGCACTTCTCCGCAGCCACCTAGTTCGTGTGAGGGAGGAAGTGGGGGAGATGAAAACCGGTTAACTTTGCCTCCTTTTAGGCTTTTTCCATCAGACGCAGCTGATGTCCGAACGAGCCGACTCCCTCGTTTCCAGAAGAGAACAGTTGTTGATGCTGATCCAGCCTTGTGTTTAAATTGTTGTATAATTTAAAAAAAAACTGTTGCTGCTGGTCACATTTACATTACTTAGCACATTCTTCTCTTCATGCCCGTAACCTCCGACGCAGCATACACACCTGGCTCATCTAAAAAGGTGGAAAAGTGCGTTTTTTTTCTTTCAGGTCTGCAACGCTGCTCCTGCTCTGCTGCTGGGGCACATGGTAAAAACGTTATGTCCCAAAGTGCCAGCAGATGTCCATAAAAAAACACAAAAAAAACAAGATGCTGAGCGAAGGGGAAGGAGCAGCTTCATGTCTGCGTAGCCTCGGGAGGAAAAGTGCACCTCCAGCCCCTGGATGGGACGCCTCGGAGGACACGGCGTACCCAGAGTCCTCGTTTGTTTGCCGTAATGAAACAAAAAATCAGTCTGAGGACAGAAGCAAATGTGCGAAGGTTCAACTGTTTGACTGCAGACATGAATTACACTTATTCAAACATGTCAAAGTTTCCAGAAGTAAGTTTCCCCAAAGTGTTTTGTCTGCATGTGAAGCCCCAAAAAGGGGATTATTTCGTTAAAATTGTCATCACTATCGCTTTTCATGGTTGACCTGTAGAGG
The DNA here is from genome assembly GCA_036178185.1 of Liparis tanakae. NCBI lineage: Eukaryota > Metazoa > Chordata > Actinopteri > Perciformes > Liparidae > Liparis > Liparis tanakae. The sequence goes on along the minus strand of CM070108.1, from coordinate 10,375,655 downwards.
AATGACATGGACTTGACCTCCGTGGTGTAGAGGATTACAGCGTCCTCCTCCTCCTCCTCCTCCTCCTCCTCCTCCTCCTCCTCCTCCTCCTTCTCCTCCTCGAGCATGTGAAAGAGAAAAGGCAACAGATGGTCAAATCAACACACATGGTGAGTTTGGTAATCCCGCCTCCTCGGCTCAACGTTCAGATCAGCTTGGGGAGTTAGTTTGGGAGAGGCGTCTTGGCACTGCCAGTCTTTGTGGTTGGTTATTTCCCCTTTAGGGTATTATCAATATGAGCTACGTATATATCTCAACCTTTCCTAAGAGGTCACGGTTAGTATTTCCCCCTCATTTCAGACGTTTTAAGCTTGTAATCTAGTCAAATTAAGCAATATCCTCTGGTAAAGGTGCGCCGTCACATACAGAGCCAGCTGCTCCAAAGAAATATAGGGGGCAGAATGTGATCTCTATACAATCTGAAATGTAGATAAGTATAAAAGTGATGTTAGAGTGAGTATTAGTCTGTGCAGAACCCACACTGAGGTTAAAGGTCACAGCGTCACTGGCTCCACCATGTTTGATGACATGAGGTCACCTTCTGGGATAAAAGTATCAACCTCGGGTTCGTATTAGCACTTCTTCTCTTGTACACGTGCCAAAAACAATTTGTATACCGACCCAAAGCCAGCCTGGCTACGCCAGAGGACATTCCAGTGGGTTGGACCTGAAATACTTCCACATTGTTTCCAGGAAAGACCCAGTAGAAGGTTCTTTTTACTGGTGGAGTTTGTTTTGCATAAAATCCTCCGACGCATTTATTATCGGACGCACCCGTCAGTGACGTCTGCGTCGAGGACGGCGTGTCAACAGAGGCAACAGAAGAGATCGGTAAACATATACACATGAACAATTTCCCCTGCTTTACGATTTAAAAACAGAGATTTAAATTGAATCCCGACACATCCATTTGATCTTGGGATCGTCCACTCAGCGTTTATCGACCGATTTCTTTGCCAAAATTAAAAAAACAAAAGAGGCAGAGAGACGAACAGCCTGGAGCCGCTCCACAGGCCGTGAATAGGAGACTGATTGTATGTACTTATGGAGCGGATTTATGAGCCAACATCATATTTGTCTTGTGAATAGTCACACATCACACATCACTCACCCTGTGAGGAAGTATAGTGGTAAATAATTAACTCAAGTACAACGTTGAGGCATCGGTCCATTTTCTACGAGATACTTTACAACCCCAGAGGAAAATACTCCACTTTTTACTCCTCTCCATTTATCCGTTGACGTTCGAGTGCATTTCAAGTTCCGTGAACGGACTTTCCACACACTGTTCTCCTTGTGATTGTGTTCGCTCTGGGATAAACACATGGGATACTTACATCCTGGTACTTAACAGATGTCTACTAGGGCTGCGAATGCATACGTGTGTAAGCGGTTTCCTTTAAATCGATGACACACTCTCTTTGCCAAAGGCCCAAACTGTCTTGTTTCTGCATAAGTGAAGGGATTGGGAAATCCGAAAAAAATAATGTTTAGTCAGCAAGCAAAGTCAGCCAGGAGGCTGCTGGGTAAACTAAGAGAACAGCTCCGGCTTGGATCAGACGAGGCCTGTACACGGTGGTTACAGCTGCTACATCCGGTCCAAACTCTAAACGATCAAAACAAAAGTTCTGCTGCGTCATCATCGCATGGAAACTGCAGTGATGGTATTTCTAATCTGGGCACGTCTGTATCTTTATGAAGATGTCACTTTGTTATTTAAGCAAAACTTTGACATGTGTTTGCTCTATTTGTATACGTCTCCATTTGTGGAGATGCGCAGCGCATGTGTTTACATTGTGAGAAGACAAGTGATAACAGAAGTAGTATTGGAAGTATTTGTTCATCTCCATCTGTAATGTAGGGGGGGGGGGGGGTCTATTGTCTTGGTCTCGCTTGTCTTTGGATTTGATCGAGCCCAGTCGCAGTTGTCTGTATCAATTCCCCTTAAATATGCAAACTTCTCAATGCTTATTTTCTGGAGCGTGCCATGTGCCAAGCATTTTCTAAATATATTGTATACTTCCACAGTGAGCTTGTAACCTTTACACATAATAATTAGTTTATAATATAATCACATGTTACGGCGCAAGATTTCAGATTGCACTAACTGAAACTTAGGAGAAGTATGGAGGCCGATGTATGTGGATATATATATGTATATATACGTATTTATATGTATATATACGTATATATATATGTATATATATGTGCACATATATATGTATACATATATGTATATATGTACATATACCTATATATATATATATACATATATACACATATATATACATATATATGGATATACATATATATTATTTTCTTAATTACTTTTCTTTACTTTATATTCATTCTCTGATATATTTGATTATAATAATTTAGGATAGAAATATATAAGCATTTTTTGCTTCTATATCTTTTCAATCTTTCTATTTTGTATATGAAATAGAATAATATTGTAATGCAATGATTGTGTAAGGGTTACAGGTACTGGATCCCAAAAGCACGACACAAACATAGGAATGCAGGAGGAGGCTCTTTACTTAGTGGATCAGGCAGGGTCAAAACCAGGTGGAGCGTCAAACAAGACAACTAATCCAAAAAGGGGCAGGCAAAAATCTTAAGTCGGGTCAACAGGCAAATTGAGGGTCGTAACGGGCAGATCAGAACAAGTACTTAGGAATTTGCTGGAGAGTTTGGCGCTGACACAAAACAATCTGGCAGAGGACAAGTGGAAGTGAGGGAGGTACATAGTGAGGGACTAATGAGGGGATGGGCTGCAGGTGAGAAGGGTGTGAGGACCAGGTGAAGTGAATGAGGGACTAACGAGGTGAAGATGACAGGATCTGAAATGACAGGAGAGTTAATTAAGTATGCAGGCAGGATGAATATGAAGGTGAGGAAATCGTGACGTATTGACTGAATAAAATACACGATAGAATACAATATAATACAATACATAAAGTATTCGGCTTCAAACTGTTACCCTTGTTCATCGTCTATGAAAGAGCTGTCGGGATACAAATAGGAACAATAGAGAAAAAAGGTCGATGTTAAGTGTTTTGTAAAGATGAAAGTGACAAGAAAGAAAAATGCAGCATGAGGGAGAAAGATGCAAGTCACGCATATGAATACAGGAGGGAGTGACTAACTGGAGATGATGTCATCACACCATAATTATGTCGACTTTCACGCTGCTGAAAAGATCATTGTGTGATTTAATGGCAACTGAGAAACAAAAAGCACAATAAAACCTTAAAATCGGGAGCAAATGAAAGCGCCCTGTTCCAAATAGACCTCAATAAAAGGCACCGGGCCACAAAGGGCTATTGGGCTGTGCTGGTGCTTCCCTTTCCTGAGCATTCAGAACCGTAAAACGGTCATTAACAGGTAATAAGGGGGAGAAAACCAGTTAGCCCGCAGCCCTCTCACCTATCCGCCAAATGCGTTCTCACTGGCTCCAATTTTTAAAAGCTGTAATGGCATGTGGCTGGAAATTCTTCAGAATTAATCAATAAAATATGTTTCTCAATAAATCTACAGCAAGATTTGTTGGCCAAGGAGATGCAAACTCATTGTGCTCATTTAAAAAGTTTGAAGATCAGACCCAGGGGGATGCTTCCCAAACTGAAATATCCTCATGAAAGCTGAGCTGTAAACAGGTGTGTTGTGTTATCCCGTTGTTTGTTAATAATAATTAATAGTTCAACATGTTCCACACACAAAGTGTCCGTCAACCTCCAGCCTCTCCCCTCACAGGTCTGCCGTTGGGCCGTAGAAGTTTACTCTGGAGACGGCAACCACTTCCTTAGAAAACGGTCCGCATTCCTGAGTCACTGTCCAACCCCGGTAAACAACATTCCTGCTTTGGGACGAACAAAAGCCACAAAAAAACATCTCTCTCTCTCTCTCTCTCTCTCTCTCTCTCTCTCTCTCTCTCTCTCTCTCGACTGTAGGCAACCCTTATGAACCATAGGCTGAATATAAAAAAAGTGGGCGTGGTCATTGTGACGTCAACCTATTGATTTTTGGATTACCATTTTGAAGCCTTGAGCCATCTTGGCCGACCCCGTCTTGGACCAGGTACCGCATGACACCCACTTGTTGCTCAAAGCGTCTTCACCTTTAATATTTGCATACCCCCTCTTCCCCCCTCCCTCCCTTCCCTACACCCTCCATTATCACAGCAGAGACAAGAAGTCCAAACTGACTTTTGGTTGTAACCCTAAACTGTATAATAAGATGGGTGACATGACAGCTCGGCAAAAATGAAGGCAAAACGTCTTGATCGCCTCCTGGTGGATGGCTCCGTCCCCTGGTGGATGGCTCTGCCCCCTGGTGGCTGGCTCCGCCCCCTGGTGACTGGCTACCTTGCTCCGCCCCCTGGTGGCTGGCTCCCTTGCTCCACTCCCTGGTGGCTGGCTCCGCCCCCTGGTAGGCTGGATCTGCCCCCTGGTGGCTGCCTCCCTGGTGGCTGGTTCCGCCCTCTGGTAGCTGGCTCCGCCCCCTCTATGTTAGCAGACGCAGCCAAACTAAAAAGTCCACGTATGTAAAGGTTTCTGTCAATTTGGTTCCGAACACGTTCAAATCTTAATTTTTTTTCACATGATAAATTTGGTTTTGATTTGTTATTTGATGCTAAATAAAACGAGGGTTTGAAGCCACGACCAACAAGTTGTGAGGGAAGTAGTTACGAAGCCCGGCGACGTCAAGTACGATAAGTACGAAGAAACAGGCCAAGGAAATCCTTGGGTCACAGACAGCAAACAACACGCAGCTTCCTGTTCCTACACTGACGTTCACCTTGTATTCAGAGGGTTAAACCGACGGGTCAGCCACGGTCCGTGCTCATGTTCGGTCAGACGGTTAATTCGGCCCCATCTCATCTCGCCCGGGACAATCTGTCCGTAAAGAATGGACAAAGCAAACATCAGTACACCGCCAGGCGTGATTAAAGGGTTTTAATCCAACAACACAGACGTCCACGCCCTGAAGTATGGATTGCTAAATATTTCCAGAGAAGAAATGATTTCATGCGGCACAACATGAATCACGTGATGCTCTACACCCACCGCCCACAGCGCTCTGGGTTCGGGTGTGACTGAGTTTTGAAATTATGGATCTAATGTCGGAAGAGAGATCTACTTTGATAAGTAATCCTTCACTAAACTAAAAATCTGATAATTAGAGTTCAGCTAGAGAGCCTAATCCAGGCGGCTGATGCATGAATGAAGTATGAAGAAATACTCTGGTTCAAACATCGCATGAGACATTTGGCATTGTGTGTGATAATGATGAAAGACAGAGAGGCAGAGCCCTGATTGTTAGCATCTGAGAGCTAATTGTTCATTTTTGTAACATTTGAGGTCATTTTCCCAGCGGAAAACGAGTAAAATATTCCATTCGATGACGTTAATTCTTCACCAGATAGGAGCAACACCCCGCCGCTGATTTGGGAACTCTGCCTAACAACAAACAACAAGCACGAGGGAGAGAGTCGCAGCCTGGCCCAGAACTGTAATCTCTCGTTCTCATTCCAGGAGTCACTTCAGAGGCCGGATGTAGGAAAAGTACAGGTCCCAGATAGCGTTATAAAGCGTAAAGACTTAATCTGCTCACGTCTCACCCTGTGCAAATGTCAGAGCGCGATGGGGAACAGATAAGAACAAAGGTTCTGCTCCGGTTGTTCAGCTGCACGGCCAAACGTTCCCCCCTCTAGTCTGCAGAGCTGTGCTTAAAAAATAATAATCTTCGACTCAAGCATTCCTGGATGTTTGGAGACTAAACTATGAATGGATGTTACCAGCGATTAGACGGATCCCAGTACGTCTGACATGCCAGAGAAAACATCCACAAAATGCATGTGACCAGAGAGCTCCTACCCCTCAGGGAACAGGGGTGGCCTTCAGGTACCAACATGAAGGGCCACAGTTTGGTTTGTCCACTCTGGGCTACCGTATAGAAACACGTGGAGAGGACCCACTTCAAATGTAGGTATAAGTGTCTCAATCTATAATTATGATAAGACAACAGGTTCTCATAGTTTCAGGTGATTGTACACCAATCATCGTTATGAACATTATATTCCATCATTAGAACATATGTGTGTGTATTTTATTCAGTCAATCATTGCAATACAATGCAATATTGTTCTATTGAATATACCAAACAGAAAGACTGAAAAGGTATAGGTAGAAGCGACAAATGCTTATATATTCCTATCCTAAATTATTATAATCAAATAAATCATAACAATAACAATTAATTTAAAGAAAAACAGTGTATATATATATATATATACATATATATATATTCACATACATCTTCTATATACATATGTTTCACAAAATTTGTTTTATAAATAATCCTTTTGAAAACCAGAAATGAGTTCGTACCAGTCTTAAATCCATTTTAAAGTTGTTCCATAATTGGATTCCTACAATAGAAATACATCTTTTTTTTTTAGCTTTTTGTACAGTAAACTTACAAACATTCAATTCATGCTGTGATTGGCCGGTCTGTGACTTCACGAAGGGTCAATGGATGTCTCGTGTTTCCCAATTTGAGGTTTAGCAAATAACATTTTCCCTTTTTTTCCGTCACGTCAGCTTTTTCTCACTTTCCTTATTTAATTTGTTTGTGTTTCCATGATGGCGACGCGTAAAGGACGTAAACACGACTATCCTCCATGCTCTTGCGTCAGACTGTTTGTTGCTGTAGTTCCAAAGCCCAAAGCAAAGACGTCTGAAGTTATCTCAGAGCTCGTCCAGAGCCACAGGAAGGGATTCATCAGCTGTTTCCCTAGGCCGCGTAGCACCGGCCCAACAAACTCACTTTGACATGTAAAGACAGTCGAGTGTTCCTAGTCGAGTACATTAGTTGTCGCATATCACCGGACATACACATTGTTCAGTTAAATCTCCCCCCTCACCCCCCTGCCTGCAGGGATGAAGATGAAGAGCAGCGTCGGTAGACAGGTCTGAGTGGATTTCCAGAAGGGCTTTCTTCCTCTCAGAATAACTTCCCAGAAGGTCGCGCATACCTCCTCGTCTCTGCGCCGATCTGACCACCACCTCATCTCGCCCTGCACCTCCAGGGCCGCCTCAGGACCGCGCTTCCTCCGGTCATGTTACGGGTTGCTGGCTTTTCATTGGTCCAAAATCAACAGGGATAACTCTGCCTTAATACACAAACCACCCCGCCTTTGAAAAAAAATAACAAGGAGGGAAACTTTGGCCAATTGTAAAGAAAAAACAACAAACCGCCGGCCAACATGGACGTCATCGCCGTCTCTTCTTTCTTTTTGGGCGGAAAAGATGGCAAACTAATGCAATTTATTTTGAATTGACAGAATAAACCCTGGAAAAGAAAGCTCCGCCCTGAAAGCCGGACGGAGAATCGACACAACCCAGATCTGAGGTCATGACCCCCACCCCTCCCCCGGCCGACGGGGGTCCACTCTGGGTATTTCCTGCCCTGGCCAGACTCTTGGCCTCTCCTCCTGACATTTAGGAGAGCATAAAATGGCGAGGATAGAGGGTGGGTGGGGAAGGAGGGGAGAGGGATGAAGGGATGAAAGGAGGGCGGGAGGCCGACGTTAGGCCGGTTGCCGTGTTTTTCTTGGCTCTCCCTGCAGTCTGTCCCACCCCCACTGCAGGGTATCACACAGGGATTTCCATGACAATAGTGCTCCAGCCGGTGGGAGCGACCGCAGAGGGTGAAAGTCTCTCTCGGCGTTGGAGCCGAGGAATCATCTGCTCCGCCGGTCGGGCCACAAAAAAAACACAAAATAATCCGCGAGGCGACTTCAGAGGCGAGCCGGCGTCTCGGCATCCATCAGGGGAGGTTTGTTGTGTGTGTGTAGGTCTGTGGGAGGCTGAGGGACGAGTTGTGTTCAGGAACTCTCTGAGGAGAACTCACTTGTTGCTCGGAAAAGGCAAACAAAAATGCAATAGTTCATCTCCTCACACAACGGCTCATATTTGTATCTTATCAAAGAGGTTGTTCATCGTTTTTTTTGTGTTTTTCAAGATGAAGGTCCTGCAACATGCGTCAATGTCTGCTTAGTTATGTGCATATGATGTTTTATAAAATTTAGACTCAGGCCACAATACCAATACCACAAATCTACTATATATATATATATATATATATATATATATAAATATAAATATATTCATATATATATTAATATATATATACATATCAAAATATATATATATATATATATATATATATATATATATATATATATAAAAAACGGTTCATATTTTAGGTGTTTTTCAAGATGAAGGTCCTGCAACACGCGTCAATGTCTGCTCATTTACATGCATATTGATGTTTTATTAACTTAGATTTAGGCCACAATACCATTAAGTTAACTTGAGGAAAAGATTGTTGTTTGGAGTGAATGAAATAACGATGTGAAGTGTGCAGAAGAACGCAGGTTCTGTGACAAATCAAACTTCTCGTTTCACGTGGGGAACAAACGGCGGTTTAGTGGGTGGAAGATCCATATTTCTTGGGCCTACTCAGTCTGAATTGTTACATAGTTTTGTTCTAAACCACAAAACATGAACCCCAAAACCTTAAAAATAATAATGCAAACTGTCCATTGAAATCATTCAGTACAATTTACAGACAAAGTCTGTGGTTTATTTTCACCCCAACAGTCGTGGAAACATAATTTCACTGCGAGTGGCGCTTGGAAGACGAGGTCAAAGGGTCAAGGGGAGGAAAATACACAACAATATCTGTGTTGAAACAATATAGAATGAAAAACCACTCTTGTTAGCTTATCATACGGGATGTGTCCTCCTTCCTGTTTTGTTGATTTTCCAAAGAGATAACATGTCTGTAGCTAACAGACGATAGATCAGTGGGATCTTTTGGGACAGTATATATATATATATATATATATATATATATATATATATATATATTGAAATAAATACATATAAAAAATAAATATATAAATATATTTAAAAGCATATGCATATATATATATATATATTGAAATAAATACATATAAAAACACATATATATATATAAAACAATTATATATATATATAAATCTATTTTAATATACATTTATTTTACTATATAAAAATATGTATTATTACTTTTCTGCTGTCCATCAATATGATTTATGCAACGGTTTGTATCTGGACCCAAATGCAATCACACGACTCCAGGGATCTTTGACCTTTCATTTAAAGCTCCTGGAGACAGAAGTCAGAGTAACGATCAAGCAGAAGGCTGGTGGGGTCACCTGGAGTCGGGCTAGCGGGTTAAACAAGGACGGGCAACAGGAGATTGTCTGAGAACAAGCACTGGAGAGTCTGGCATGAAAACAACTGACGAGAACAATCTTGCCAGGTGTGTCAGGAAGGGAGGAGCCTAAATAGGGACTTGATTAGTGATCAGAGGCAGCTGAGTGAACAGGTGAAGAGAGTTAGACGGACGAGGTGGGAGGGGCTTAAAGTAGAGTGAGGAGGGTGTGGAGCTGAACTGTGACAGATTTCGTGTCTATGGCAAATAATGTCTGAAAGAAGTTGTAAACACAACATTGACATTCTAATCCTATCATCATAAAACATTGACGTGGGGAACATATTCACATGCAGTCGCCTATTTACACACACACACACACACACACACACACACACACACACACACACACACACACACACACACACACACACACACACACACACAGTCGGCAGAGAGGAACACCAGCATCCATTTAGAGTCGTGTTTCCAATATTCTCTTTTTTTTAGCTCCATTTTTGGTCTCCACCGACTCTCCATTCTGCCTATTCAGCCGAGACACGCTCCACTACATTCGGCAGCTTTGTCTGTCAGTAGTTTTAGTTCATCACTTTTTTTATATACTAAAAACAACATCTCGAGAATTGGCCGATGAGAGCCGAGCGAAATGAAACCCTTCAGCTGCAGCCAGAGAACCAAAAAGCCACAAAAGAAGAGAGCTGAGATCAGCCAAAGAGCCGAGGTGAACTGCAGGGTGATAATTCTCTGCGGGGTCGTCCCTAGCAACGACCTCTCTCACACACAGCGGTAGCCACGAGGCGCCATTATCACCGTGAACATCTTGGTCACAGGTGCATTTCAGAGTGATCTAACGCCAAAGATCAGGACACTCTAGAAAAGGGATTCTTCATCTCAGTGATGCAACAGGACAGGAAGGCGATTGATTCATTGTCCTGTAAACACACACACACACACACACACACACACACACACACACACAGTGTCTGTAGTGGGCCGTCTCCAGCTGTCTGTGCGTGTCCTTCTGTCTCAAAGTCTCCTGACCCCCCAAACACCCGGAGACTTCAACCTACAGCTGCGTGAACACAGACTGAATGTCACTAACTCATAAATAAATCTCCTTTACAGCATTTATTTGACTTAGCTACAAAGAAGCGGGTGTATGGTGTGTATTTTGGTGCATTTTATTTCCAAACTTGGATTAAGTTGCTTGTTATCATGACAATAAACTTAGTTACAGTAAAGCTGTAAAATAACAACATCTGTGGTTTTATTGCTTCCTGTCACGTGCAAACTTTGAATTATTCTCATTTGCTCAAACTCGAACTAAAAGAAATAATAACATGAATTACTTTTTTTATGCACACATAAAAATTACAGTCAAAACCTACAAAGAACCTTATTGTATCTGTATGACAGGTATGAATGTGTATCGGTTCCTGTTTATTGTAGTAGACAGGAGCAATTTCATGGAAATATTTAACTCTAAAATTATGAAGTGGAAGTTCAAGTCACCATATAACATATTTTATATATAAATTGATGAATGCCTCCCACAGGAAATCATGACGGGGAAATATAAATAACATAATAAACAGTGGAAGAGATCCGTGAGATAGCCGCATCATTCGAGGAGAATCGGAGGATTACATTTGACGAGAGGTTTCATTTTAACATGTGTTTGTCCCTTCTTGAACGCCACTTACAGCGCGTGGAGCGCATAGATAACGGTTAACAAGCAAACCGGTGTCTGCCACATCGTTCTATGTGGCCCCTCACAGCTTTAAAGACACGCGATCACCTTTTCATAAAGAAATTGAAAGAAATACCGTGCTTTTATTTTGAAGGTTTAGGATGAAATGGATTTATATTAATATTAGAGACATTTCTTCATGTACAATATATTCCGGGAACGACTTTTTGCAATTCTGATCCCTCTTTTGGTTGAAGAGTCTTTCATCCGACGGGTTCCTCCTCCCGTCCTCGTGTGTTTTTCATTCCTCTCGGCCTTCAGGGAGTAAGGAGCTCAGCATCTGTCCATCATTCCCACCAGGCCCAACACATCAAGGAGGTGTCCGGCGTCGAGGAACATCTGTGGGAAGCGTCCGCTCGGCACCAGGAGAAGGAAACAAGGTCTTCCTCGACACGGCAAACACTCACTCCTTCAACGTCAGAACAGTCTCCACACATTGTTCTTTTACTCCTCTTAATACAAGCTCATATAACATAGAGCAGCATGATTAATGTTTGAGCTGCAGATCATTAAGAAAACAAAGTAGTATGTTATCTTTGACCTCTGGATATCTACTCTCAGCCTCTATTGCTAGACCTTTTTATTAAATTGGGTTTTGTGTTAGCGATGTTTTATTTTTTACAGAACAGTAAACAGTATTTTCATTGTATTCATTTCCACATATATCCAGAGACCACGACACATGACACATGTGGAGGAACAGCAGGGCCAAGGCAGCTGGTGAAACATGAGAAGAGCGGGAGTAGAGGGCGACTGGTGGCACTGGGAGAGGAGGAGAGGGCGACTATGGGCACTGGGAGAGGAGTAGAGGGCAACTGGTAGCACTGGGAGAGGAGTAGAAGGTGCCTAGTGGCACTGGGAGAGGAGGAGAGGGCAACTGGTGGCACTGGGAGAGAAGTAGAGGGCGACTAGTGGCATTGGGAGAGGAGTAGAGGGCAACTAACTGGTGGCACTGGGAGAGGAGGAGAGGACGACCGGTGGCAGTGGGAGAAGACAGCAAAGCAGGGGAATGCTCGGAGCTGAGAGAAAACACTTTAAGCAAAAGGCCATTCACTGGAAAGAATGACGGATGGAGAGATTTCTTGTTAAAGGCTGCGAGAGCTGTTCTGGTTTCTATCAGGGCGGGTTCGCACCCTGGCGCCCTCTGGTGGTCAAAAGAAAAATGTCGACAAAAAAAATTATTCCCTGAGAAAGATACAGCACTTTCCTTTACGGTAAATAATGAAAACATGGGAATATATATATATATATATATATATATTATTATTATTTATTTTTTTAAGTATTTTTTTCTCTGTAAAACATATTGTGTGTTTAAGTGAAGACACATATATACAGCACTTTCCTTTACGGTAAATAATGAAAACATGGGAATATATATATATATATATATATATATATATATATATATATATATATATATATATATATTATTATTTATTTTTTTTTTAAGTATTTTTTTCTCTGTAAAACATATTGTGTGTTTAAGTGAAGACACATATATTCTAAACATGTGTAGTGTCATTATGTTACATGATTATGTGACGTAAACACCAAGGTTTCCTTTGAGTACACTTAAATGAATATATTGTGCCACTCTAAACTACGCTATAATATTAATTACTGCATAGACAGAAAATTATATAGCAGAAATTGCAACAAATTAAAGGATTGATGTTTTAAAAAAGGAAGATTTTTTTCCCCAAGAAATTCAGCCTTTAATATTGTTTCCTTTTCTAGGCCAAGAAGTGTGTCAATAAAAGATTTCTTTAAGAGCAGACACATCAGTTTAGAAAAGCAAGAGCATATTTTATAGTTTTTTTATTGTCAATATATTTGTAAAATCTAACTAATAATGAGAGGTTAATGCACACTCTCCTTCCAATTGAAGCCAATTGACAGACTCTACGTTACTACGTGGGAAGAAATCTGAATTTTGCTTTGTGAAGCGCTAAAATATGTTTAATTTTGAATGATGAAGATAAGGCCAACACTAAAGAAGACACCATTCAGCTCCAGAGTATAACAAATTGAATAATTAGACAAGCTTTAAACAGTAAAACAATAAAAGTCAAGGTTTCTTTTGCAAGTTTTTATTTCCATTAGTGCCGAGATCAAAGCCCAGACGTAATTTGCATCAAAAATACATTTGTCTTGTTCCATAACCTAAACATTGCTTTGTATAATCATAATTTTTTTTAAAAGGCACCTGCAGTTCAGCGGTCAGATGACAGTTTAGTCTCCGACAAAGCACAAAGCACAAAGCACAAAGCACATCACTCGAGGAGGACTGGATGTATGTGGGAGTGACAGAAATAATAAATAAGGAAAAATTAGGGGTGGTGATGAAACTCTGCCATGAAACTCAGCCTTCGGTAAGCAGACGAAAGAAGAGTGACGGGCAACACACACACACGCACACACACGCACGCATTCACACACACACACACACACACACACACACACACACACACACACACACACACACACACACACACACACAGGCCTTCTTTGCAGTTGATGAATCTAGTTAAATGTGGTTACATGTACAAAACATGATATATATATATATATATATATATATATATATATATATATATATATTTATTTATTTTTTTAATTTTTTTTTGAGATGTTAATCAAGCCCAAAAGTCATACTCCAAAAAGAAAAATATTTACACGTAAAACTGTCAAGAAGTGGATGTGATATCCTGAAGGGGAAACCAATACTTTTATTTCAGCTATCTGTAAAAGACTTCACACAATCCACTAGAACACTCCCCTTCCTGAGCTCGGTGCGGTCTGTTAACATCTCACATGTCCTGCTCTCGAAGCTACAAAAACATAAATTCAATAGGCGATGAATACTGCAAATAAACTATTGTATCAGTATATGACTAACAACGAATACGGAGTCATCGGTATACAGTTTGAGAAAAGAAATGTACAGCAAATAATAAAACACCTTTTAGAAAAGTCTTTTTTTTAGTGAATCCCAAAAAACCAACAATCTTTACACTTTCTACTTCACTTGAAGTACTTCATTCAACATCCGTCCACCAGATAAAGACTCGAGATAAAGACGTACCGACAGGAACAAAAGGAGACTGATTTACAGTAAAATGCTTCTCAGTTTCAACACACAAAACAAGTCTAAAGAGTAAAAAAAAAAAAAAAATCAATATATGACAGTTTGTATATTTAGCTTACACATGGAATGCTTAAAATAAAAAAAAATAGCTGTAAAGATTAAACATTTGTACCTCGATGTACCTAATCGGAGCATTGTATTCGTTATCCTCATCCCAGGAAACCTCCCAGTGTGAGATGACCTTGCCTGACCTCACTTGGCCTGTTAAAGACCAACTTTAACCTCCCGCCTGTGGTCTGCAAACTGTGTACTGTGTAGTTTTAAGTCCAGTGAATATTTACAAGCACTCTGGAAGCGTGTAGAAACAACAACCTACGGCGGAGGATGACATAACTCCGAGCTAAATTCAATATGTATTTTATTTTAAATATATATATTTTTCCACAAGAAAGCAAAACTACTGAAATGTCATCGTGTGAAGACGTTAAAGTAATAGTGAGCTTAGGCTAGCTGAAACGAGCTAGACAGCTATGTACATACCGCCATTTTTTCTTCAACTTCCTCTTATTGTCCTTTCAAAATAAACTTCCGGTTTCCACAACGTTGTTTTTAGGTTTAGGCAACAAAAGTACAATGGAAACAAATAGTTCCCTTTTAGTAATCGAGTAGACAGCGTAATAGTGTTAATTGTGGGGTGTTTTCACGAATGCTTTATCCATAGTATTCTATTAAAAATCCAAATCAAAATAAACTTTTACTTTCATAATACTTTGCCTTGCAGGTAGTTATAGTAAATATCATGTTGCTTTTTATACTACATGACCTAATTTACTCATTTGCTCCCGCCATAACTTTATTTCGTACTGACCAACTCGCAGTATTTGACGACTTGGGAGTAAGAAACTTTAGAGGCTCTTGACAGTGGATATTTGTTTCCCTCTGGATGGAACCAGCCTAGATAATTATCTTTTAGATTGAGCTAAATTAAAGTCTCCTCGCTGTAACGTCATAGTGGAATCAATCTTCTAATTTGCAATAATTTCCAACATTTTCCGAAATGTTGCACTTTTTCTTTAAACTGAATTTAGCCCTGAGAAACACAATACGATGGTACCTTAAAAAATATTGAAATAAAAATAAAAATACAAAGAGGCAGTTTTTCAACTTCTCGATAATACAGCATATATTTACCTCATCGTCTATGCACAAGGCTCATCGACTCTCCCGATGAATCAAAAACTAAATGAATAATATTGGCCTATGATATCATATGGAATACAATGACAGAGCACACCCACGACTTTCTTTGCAAACACATGGCATGTTCATGTCTTTATTTGTGCCCTTTGACAAGAGGAATGATAAAAATGAGAAAATAAATAGACATGGCCTGAGCCTCCTTCGATACACAATCGCCTTTCTTTGCCAATAAGTATTCAGTGTTTCGTTGCCTGAGAATTTGTCCACAGTTATGTTGAGATAAGTAAATAACAAATTGTGTGAAAACATGATTTTCATTTGAACTGGTGAGGCAAGAGGTCTTTAATACTGAGAGGAATGATTTGAGGAGACTTCCAAACACTTACGGATCATCTCCCTCTGTGTCTTGTGTCAAAGTGTCTCAGACCCAGTACTGGTTCTTTTTCAAGGCCGGGTTCGTTGTCCGACAGTGCTGCAACAACTCCGGGTCCGCGTCTTTGGCGTCCATATTGGACATGGGGATGTTATTGGCCGGGTCGGTTTTGCGAAAGGTTTCCGCGCTGGCCACCTCTCCATTTTTAGGCTTGGACGCTGCGGTCTGGACGTCGTGCTTGCCCGTCTTGTTTTTACGGATCAGGTAGTATGCCAAGACGGCCGCCAGCAGCAGGAGGAGGAGGATCACCAGGATCGGAATGAGAATGGACCAGAAGTTGCTGCGTCTGGTAACGTGCGGCTTCCCGTTGGAGCTGGAGTCAGAAGACGTTGTTGTGGGGGCGTCTCCGCGGGTCCAGTCCATGTCGCCCTTCCAGCGGGGGCTAGCTGAGGTGGAACGAGGGGACCCGGCGCCGGGGAGGTCGTTACTGTCCTTCGATGGGACATCCGAGGGAATCCTCAACAGAGTGGCGGGGTAGACCCCGGATTCATTGTAGGGGCCCGTCTGGAAGGACAGCACACATTCTGCTGGAGGGACCCCGTGGGCTTTGAGCAGGAAGCGGGCCTCGTCCTGACTGACACTATCTTGGGACCCAGGAGGGCTATTCAGGATCTCCATAGCGACCCGGCCCTCATCCAGCTCCTTCTGGCTGAATGTGTCCACCGGCTGACCCGCGCCAGGACCTCCAGACCTCACGAAGCGAGCGCCGCGGGGCTGTTGGATGACGGTGAACGTGGGGGAGGTTCTGGTTTTGTTTGCCAGGGGAGTGGCATCCAGAAGCTTCCTGTCCAATTGGACAAGAGCGCCTTGGGGCAAGAGAGGGTCCTGAGCGATGTTGGCCAGAGGCTGGACGGTGATGTTGAGGACCGAGGAGACATTGGCGGCCCTGCTACGGGCTACGAAGGCAACGCTGTCTCGAGGTGAAGTGGACTTCACGAAGCGGACGCTGACCCGGCCTTCTTTGATCTGTTTCTGAGTAAAGGCGGACGTCGGCTGCCGATCCACCATGACAGACGCGTACTTAGGTACGCTTGTGATCTTGTAAAGGATGTCCTCCTCAACCGGACCCCCAGTGGTGGCTCTCAACATCTCCTCGGTCACCAGGGTCTCGTCGTCGCCTTGCTTCACCTTGATCTCGGGAGCTTTGTCGAGAAACAAGGTGCGGGCGAGGACCCCGATGTGGAGTGTGTGCGGCTCCGTTTGATGTTCTCCGTCCGACACGACGAATTCGATGGAGCCGTCGGCGAGGCTGCCGTCGCTGAAGAAGCCCACCTGCCCGCGGTTGATCATCTCCTGCGAGAACCCGGAGATGGGGTCCATC
The DNA here is from genome assembly GCA_036178185.1 of Liparis tanakae. Classification (NCBI taxonomy): domain Eukaryota; kingdom Metazoa; phylum Chordata; class Actinopteri; order Perciformes; family Liparidae; genus Liparis; species Liparis tanakae. Next base: position 10,358,533 of record CM070108.1, on the reverse strand, counting down.
GTGAGGGAGTCGACCAGTCGGCCGTTGCCGGGCGCTTTGGTCACTTTGAAGTGCACCTCGTCCGGCGGACTGTCCTCGTCTTGAGTGTTCAGGTGCTTCTGAGTCAAAAGGGTCATGGAGCCCTGGAGAACCTCCAAGAGCATGTCTATGGTGACTAGTTCGGGGGAGTCGGAGCCGCGGCGTTTGATGGAGATGTTAAATACCTCCTCCAGGACCAGGGCTTTGGCAGGCGGGGGCAGAGCCGGACCCTCGGACTTTAGACGGGCTCTGAAGGAGAAGCTGTCGGAGGGAGCCCCTGAGTCGTCGTGGAGATACTCCAGCAATCCTTGGGTAACGTCTTCTTGCATGAAAGACGCGGCGTTGCGGGGAAGGTCCTGGCCCCCCAGGGTGATGCGACCGTGGGCCGGGAAACGCTGGATCTCAAAAACCACATCCACATCGCTACGCTCAACTTCAGGGAGGCTAGCCAGGAGGTTGGTGGCATCGAGGATGGACTCATCCATGACTTTCCTCTGGCCTTGGACCATTTCCAAACCTAAGTGAAACAAATTCAGAGAAATTTAGAAACATTTAGAAAAATCCAGAAAAATTAAGAAAAATTCAAAGAAATTCAGAAGAAAATAGAAATATTTTTGTTTTGTTTTAGCTATTTCTTGTCAATATTTAATAATTCAGGGCATAATGTTGACACCTTAGGAGAAACAGACAGAACATGGGGCGTACTGATTAGAAAATACATGAAGCCATAAGAAAAGATTGTTCAAATAATGTACAGCATGTATTATTATCACAACACTAGCTTCATCATGCTCTTACAATCTATCAGGATATATTGCAATTTCTGACGGTTGCATTTATGCTTCTCAGAAAGTGGTTTCCATTTTTGAAGACTATCATGTTGAACTCAAACTCAATAATTAAAAATCCAAATGAAAACTATTTAAAAAAACTTTTTGTAGACGGACACAGGGAAATGCCGACGCCCACAAAACAACAACGTCACACTCACAGCCTTACAACTGTATCTATACAACCAGATACATTTAAAGTGATAACAATGTGTGCTGTGCCTATAAACCACTATGAATAAATGTTTAATACATAGCTAAATAAAGATATCTTCCAGTATCTCCCCATTGCCCACTAAAGGGGCTTTGAACTCATCTCTGCGTGTTTAAATATGTGGAAATCTTAATCTAATAAAATTGTGTTTCAGCATACTGTATTTTTAGTAATGCAACTGCTTCCTTGTGTGTTTGGTGAGTTTCTTTCCTCTATTATTTATATTTAAACTATAATAAAAAGTAAATTTAGAAATGGAGTGGTGATTTATTTGCTCGAATACCTTTGTTCTTCCACAGCTGCGAGGAGACGCCGCTGTGAGCGGCGCCGTAGGACACCGAGATGGGCAGGATGTGGCGGACATCGGGGGCCGGCTGGGAGGACAGAGCCAGCTCCACGGAGTCCCTCACCGCCCAGAAGGGCTCCTCGGGGATCTGGTGCTCGTAGTAGACCAGGCCCGCCTCCAGCTGTCAGAGGAGACAAAACCAGGAGACGATGAGCCGCTCAAAAGTCTTGAAGTTTGACCTCATGGACAGTCAGCGAGGAAGACGGGAACAATATGATCAAATAACCTTCTACTGTATCATCGACTAAATGTTGTACCTCCCGTTGTCTCTGGTCAATGACATTTTATTTGCGTTGACTTGTGTAAATTGGAAGACAAAGAAGTTTTAGAAGTTTTAGTTTATTCAAAGACATTTGAGGTCTCTGAGGTTAACTCTACACACATAGACACACACACATACACACACACACACATACACACAGGGACACAGACAGAGACATAGACACACATACACATACACACATACACACTCACTTACACACACACACTTACACACACAGACACCGACATACACTTACACACCCACACGCACACACAAAGTGCTGCTACAAGTTACGTGGTTCATAATCGAAAACCAAACGCTTAAAATATCATCACCATTATTTAGTTTTTAAACCTAATCTCTATATTTGGTTACGAATCTGAGTAAACTGAAATAGAAGTGTTTCTTTAATTTACATAAAATATATATTTTTTAAATCCACTTTTTTAAATCTTTGAAAATAAGTTGAAAAAAGGTGTAAACCATGAAACAAATATATAATTATATATTACAGGTTTCAGAGAGCCTGGAATATTCTTTTCTTTTAATTGTTTGAAATCTGAATAAAGTGTATATTTAAATTGTCCATGATACCTTCAGTAGTTTAGAAAGTCTCAGCATATATTAAAAATCATCAAACTCAAAACCTTTATTATGGTTTATGCTCCTGCTGACTCATATGCAATGAGGCCCCCTGCTGGTGAGGAAGAGGAACACGTTGACGCCTCATAAACAACAACAACAACAACTACAACAACACAGTTATAGGCGCTCTTAGGATTAATGTAGGAACACACTGTCTTCTGGAGGACTACCACAGTGTGTGTGTACCCAAAGATCAACAAACACTCAACGGTTTAGTGCAGATTGAGTGATCTTTAATACCAACTTTATCGAATTTACCTTCATCCCTTGAATAAAAGTCAATGCTGTTAAATAAGGGTCATAAAATAAGGGTATGATTCTGAGCGGTATTCAAGTTAAGAAGTCGAGAGCTGCAACCGGAAGAGTTTATATGACATCATTTGCACCTCGTTAGCTCCCAGTTTGTGTTAAAAGGAGGATTAGCTGCACTGTTATGCATATAAGTGGAATTATGTCTTCTCGTGTGTCGGTCTGAGGGTCTCTGCAGAAGACAACTGGAACAGCTACGACTGCTTGGTAAAAAGAAACCGGCCATTAATAGGAATGCTGAGGCTGAAAGAGGAGGTCTTATTTATAAAAAAGAAGAAGATGAGTAATGGTCGCACTTACAGTACCCCCTTAATGCAAGAGATGATAATAAAAATTCATCAAAATATGCTTTTCCCTTCCATATGCTCTTCCTGGAAATTATTCTTTTTCTTCCTTTTAATCAGTTTAACTCTTTTACATTTTTACCGTGACAAATAATTCACAGCCATCATTAAAAGTGAATGTGGAGAACATTATTTTTTTTTTAAAGAAAGGTGGAAGGGAAATTAGGTAAATGCATCCAGAAGGGAGGAAATATAACGCGGAAAAATACATATTTAGTCAGCGTCAGAACAAATAATAAAAGAACCACAAATAAATAAGAATAACATTAATATGATTGATTTGTGTTTTATGTTTGTTAAAAAAAATCTAAGAAGTCTTATTATTGCCATTTGTATGACAATAGCTCATATACTGTTAACCTAAATAAGTATATTTAACAAAGATTAAATATTATTTCACAAGTAATAAAAAAAGCCCCCCCAATTTCTTTCCAAATGCCCCTGGATTTCACTCAGTGGTGCAAAAACGGCCCCCTAAAAAATATGTAAACTCCGCCCCCTCCATATTTTAGTGACCAAGAGTAATTACCTGTGTTTGTGAGAATCCAGTAATTTCCTCATACTGGTTCCTGTCGTTGGCCAGGATGAGTCTCCCCAAGCGAGGGGGGCGGATGAGGGAGTAGCTTATCTCGTTGCCATCCTCATTGGTCACGGCCCCCAGATTGGCACTCGTGATGGACTGCCTCGTCCCTGTGAAAACACACACACACACACACGCACCCACGCACACACACACACACACACACACACACACACACACACACACGTACACATACACGCACACACACACACACACACACACACACACACACTGAGTGATGTTGAAAATGGCCTCGTTGAATTCAATACACTTCCTGATTCAAACGAAAGGTTTATTGCTGTGTGTAGATTGCCTTTTTTTTAATCAGCCTTATTGGTTTTGAGGTATGCCTTTAAATATTTTATAGACGTTTTAATTTACTTCCTCTTAGAGATAAATCAGACTTTTATTTTGAAAGGTTAAAAGAAAGCTCCCATTTGTTTTATGTTAAAATGCAAACTTGACGTTACGGACCGATGCTCATTTTATATAAAGTTTAATAGTTTAATGGACCCATATGAGGCTAACGCTTTCCAGGGAGTGATACGGTGGTAATAGTTTATTGGTTTTAATTAATGTATTGTCAATTAAAGAAAGAAAATAAAGAATCGTAAATTCATAAACGGGGATCCGTTATAACGTTCATAATGCTTAGTTTAATTTTTGATATCTATGACCACGTTTTCTCGGTCTATAAGTAGAAAAATGACTTTATTATTATTACGACCGGGTTGAACTATTGACCTCTAATCCGTCTCCAAGAGCTGAAGGTCATTTGATATTTTACCTGGAAACACCATGAGCTCCTCCTGCGTTACCATGGTGATGGTGAGAGGCCTGGCGGTGACGACGAACCGGTAGAGAGGCGACGTGTGCTCGCCGTCCGTCACCGTGAAGCTGAAGCCGCCAGACTCCTCGCCTGCAGACACGGGTCAGACCGGTCATCCCTCACAATGCCTTTGATATATGACATTGTTTATACGCCTTTGTGACGTCATTGTCCTCCTCCTCACCCTCGTGGATGAAGATGACCTCCCCGTTGTTGATGTGAGCCTGGGTGAAGTTCAAGATGGCGTCTTCGGGCGCCTCCTTCAACGCCACGGCGCCGCCGGTCGGCACCTCCACATGGTAGACCAGCTCCTCCGCCGGGGAGTCGGCGTCGTCCGTGTTCAGCATGCTGGACGTGATGTCGGCCTCCTCTCCGGCGAGGACCTGAGAGAGAGAGAGAGAGAGATGAAAAAACTACACTTATTACACAGTCCGAGTTATGTTTATAAAGGTCAGAATCAGAATCATCTTTATTACCTTCCCATTGAAAAGGTCAAGGCCAAGGTCATGAAAAGGTCAACATCTTATTTTTACCATAGCGCGGTCAATTTGTATCCAATTGTCATGCAACTAATGCCAAAATGTTCATAATTCAATGCCCAATCTTGTGATATGAAGGTATGCGCTCTACAGAGTGCCCGTTCTAGTTGAATGCTATAGTACCTTTAAAAAGTGAATTTAAGAAATTGTGTGAAATTGAAAAAATGACCCCAGAGGGTTAAAGTCATTTCAGGAGGAAACAGAAACAAAACTGCCAAAAATTATGAAATTAAAAGGAGCGGAAGTACCAAAGATACAGTAAAAAAAAGAAGAAGAAGGTGAATTATGTCTCCGCGGCTCCTGTTATCAGAAGATGGAGCGCAGCTGAACGACTCTCCTCGGGTGGATGGGCCGTAATGGACTTCTAATGGTCGGCTGGCTGGAAGAGGAGCATTAATTGAAAGAAATGGTCCGGATCCCCAGAAAGACGTTTCTTAAATAGCTGGAATCCGCTGGGGGAGGGGGGGAGGGGGAGGCTCCACATATAGATATTAAAGCTTCGGGTGTCGATCACCGAGAGTCGGTGGCCGATGCCATACGGATACGAGCGCACGCCTTCCGTGTAACAGCGACTTATTTGGTGACATATTGATTCTCCAAGCTATCTCTAATGACCTCAGAGAGGTCATGAGCCGTGTGGCGTTCACTGGTGGGTCGCATGTATCAGTACATGGTGAAACTAGAACGGGTACTCGGTAGAGCGCATACCTTCGCATATCACAAGATTGGGCATAGAATTATGAACATTTTGGCATTAGTTGCATTCCAATTGGATAAAAATGTACCGTGCTGTGGTAAAAAGAAGACTTTGACGTTTGTATGACCTTGACCTTGACCTTAGAGCCGACCAATCCCAAAATCTAACCAAACGGTCCCAGGATAATAACCAATCATCCCACCAAATTTCATGCGATTCGGTTTAATACTTTTTGAGTTATGCGAGTAACACGCATACAAATAAATAAATACTCGGCGATCAAAACATTACCTTCTGCATTCTCAATGTGAAGGTAATAACGCAGATAAAGCACGAGAGGATATATGAGGAAAAATATACATCCACCTCTCCCTCTTTCACATAGATGTCTCTATAGATCAATGCTGCAGCAAGTTAAGCTGCTAAAAATAAATCTAATGTAAAATGTTATGTTAAATTGTATAAAGAATGCTATTTAGCCGGAATACACGCGGTACGTTAAGGCCGCTTTCTACGGAGATTAAGCGCTTTATAATAATAATAATAATAATATATTTGATTACACATAATTAAAAGAAAAAGAAAAAACCTAAAAGCTATGCATTATAAATTACGATAAAAACAAACAATAAAAGCAAATAAGAACATACAGAGCACACAATCACACATTAAAAGCAATTTTGAACAGGTGGGTTTTGATTTGTGATTTGAATAATGACAGTTCGGTGCAGTCTCGGATGTTTTCAGAAATGGAGAATGCTCTGTCACCCCAAGTCCGGTGCTTGGTCCTGTGTGGGATGGAGAGGAGGTTGGCATCAGAGGAGCGGAGTTGGCGGGATGGAGTGTGATGGTGAAGCAGATCTTTAGGAAGAGCTTTTATTCCACGTTTACTTCCCTAAATACCTCATTTAGTATTGAAGTGTTATTTAAATATCTATCTAGAAACTGAGGATTTAGCAGAATGCTAAATAGTTATGTAAATGTAGCTGGGTGTTAGTACTAGTCATATTTCTGTTATTGCTGCTATTGTTATTTTATTATATTCACTGGTACTATTACTTTTAGAATTTTATTATAAAATAAATAAGAAATATAAATCCATTGTTTTGTTTCTTAAAATAAAACATAAAAAACTATATTTTTAAATCAACAATAAAAATCAAAACAAAACATATTTTTTGGGGGGCGGTGACCTTTCATGTGACAGACTAGGGGGGGGGGGGGGCGATATCGGCTTCAAAGAGGAAAGAGAATCCCATCGTCCGACCCGGTTGCCGACGGGTCGGGAGAACTGACGGCCGACACGGACAAACAGGGGGAGCAGCTGGCAGAGAAGCCGCGGCACGACTTCCTTTCGCCGGTTTACGTCTCGGAGAGCAGAAGCTGAGAGTTCGTCCGCGAGCACAAACAACAACAACAACAACAACAACAGCTCCCCGTTTCCCAGAGAGTCCCGCGCCGACACCTCGTCACGCCTGAACATCGACAAGCTGGGCCCCACTTTAGTGTTTGTGTGTGTGTGTGTGTGTGTGTGTGTGGTTGTGTGTGGTTGTCTGTGTGTGTGTGTGTGTAAGTGTGTGTAAGTGTGTGGTTGTGTGCGTGTGTGTATGTGTCTGGGTCTGCATGTATATATATATATATATATATATATATATATATATATATATATATATATATATATGGATGTGTATGTGTGTGTGTGTGTGTGTGTGTGTGTGGGTGTGTGTGTGACACAGCAGGGCTTTTCAAGCAACCACGATCTCAGCCCGTCTCCTCGCGATGAGCCCAGCGTGCTCTGGGGGACGACACAACATATAGAATAACTACCCCACACGGGGCTGATTGGATGCGTCACATAAACAAAGTAACAATTGGTTTGTTACATAATGTTACATTGTTTCTTTTTTTTACTTTGCACACTTTTTAAAATCCCATCCATAATGATTTTTTTTCTTTGTCCAGTTGAAATAAGAAAGCTTTTGAACAATTGAACCCAAATATGGACTCAGGAGGTAGAAGCGGATCAGTTCTCCTAACACCCACCACGGCGCCATAAAACAAGACGGATGCTTCTCCGCTTCCCTCCGTTCTCATCCCCCTCTCCTTATTGAGAGCGATGCGATATGATATGCGGTGATGACTGACCGTGATGACTGAGTGGTGGGCCTCCCACCTGGCCACCACTAAGGAGCATCGTTCTCCCACCGCGGGGAACAGAGCTGGAGAGGAGGAGAAGAGGAGAGAAGGAGAAGAGGAGAGGAGGAGAGAAGGAGAAGAGGAGAAGAGGAGGGGATGAGGGTGGCGACCATCCTCTCACGAGAGGCGACGGAAATTATCTTCATTTTTGAAGTTTGTTATATACAACACCACAGCGCCGAGAAAAAAGCTTCTAGTCACCTCCTGAAGTAACGTCACTCATTTATTGATCTAGTCCTTAAATCCTGAGGCCCACGATAGTTATAATTGTTTTTTTATTTTTATATATTCATGTATTCATCTGATTGTTAGATAAACAACCCTTCGGGCACTCTGCTTTCTGCCTACTGTTTAATCCTATTGTCATTTATTTTCTGGATGTATTGTACTTGTGTGATGTAATGACTGTGTAATTACTCTGAGTGATGCAGGTGTGTCTACACACAGATGTACCAGATGTGTGTGTGTATGTGTGTGTGTGTGTGTGTGTGTGTGTGTGTGTGTTTAGGGCCGGGTGAAATTAGGTGACCTCTCTTTACCTCCAGTGGGAGGGGTGTGTTTGTTATCTGTTTGTATATGTCAACAAAAAAGATGAAAAACAATTGAAACATCAAGTAAAAAAAAAATACATACATTCTTTTGTAAGTAACTTAAAAAAATTCACAAACGTAATGAGGTTTTCCGTCAGATTCCTGGAAGAGTGAGACTCAAAACAAAGCTCATCTCACATCCTGTTGGCTGAGGTCAGAGGTCAGCTCTGTAAGGGCCTTTTAACCAGTTTCATCTGTGATGTCACGCGACTCCCCTGAACATCCTCCCTAGAAACCACCAGAGGTCAGCAGAGACGAGACGACAGGCTGGTGTTTTGTATATTATATAGAATAATATTATATTGTATTGCAATGATTGACTAAATAAAATACACAACAACAACAACAACAACAACAACAACAACATCACATCCTAGTTTCAAGTATCTCTTCAAAATTCGGATTTTTATTGAATTTCTATTGTACAGTGCGAACCCCACTCCCTACCACTAGAGGGCCCCATCAGCCTACTCTACGCGCACACGCGCACACACACACACACACACACACACACACACACACACACACACACACACACACACACACACACACACACACACACACACACACACACACACACACACACCGGGGCAGCAGGTCTGAACACGGCCTTTACAAAGTGATGGTTTATATAACAATCGATGCATTTAGCGCCTGCGAGGACGGGCCACATGCTCACTGTGATTGGACGCACTATGGCGGCCGTAGCGAGGCAGCGACCAGGGCGCCGCTCCGCTGCTATAGGCCGACGGCTTGGGCTCAGGCTGATGACTCAACAGGAAACCACCATCTTTTATAACGCTAGGAGACTCTGAGGGGCGCCAGATGTCTGGAGCTGCTCCGTAAAGTATCGGCTGATTTTAGAAGTCCAGAAGACACAGGAGGGTTTAATTCTGAAGACAGGAGGGGATACGTCCATACTCTGTAGATACAGCTAGAGATGGAGAGATGGCTGGGTGGATGGGTGGATGGGTGGATGGATGGGTGGATGGATGGGTGGGTGGATGTATCTTTGTGGAGATGTGGTACCAGGCAGAGCGGGGACACTCGTGGAGACCAGCTGCTCTGAGGGCCAATGGGATCGATGGAGAGCCTGAACTGAGCCTGTCACCATGTCTGATTAGAGGTCAAGACACAAACACACACACACACACACACACATGCACACACACACTCACATTCACACACGCACACACAAACACTCACGTACACACTCATATACAGACACACACACACACACACACACACGCATGCACACACACACTCACATTCACACGCACACACAAACACTCACGTACACACTCACACACAGACAGACATACACACACTCACATACAGACACAAACACACACGCACATACATAGTGACAGACAGACACACACACATACACATTCATATACACACACATTCATATACACACACACACACTCTCTGTCTCTCTCCCTCTCTCACACGTCATCAGTCACATTGTGCAGCCGCAGCAGAGGAGGCTCAGGGATTGGACGCCGCCCTCTCTCTCTCTCTCTCCCTCTCTCTCTCTCTGTCTCTCTCTCTCTCACTCTCTGTCTCCCTCCCTCTCTCTCTCTCACTCTGCCAGAAAGTCGCGGTCTCGTCGACCATCTTTGGTTTTTCCAAAAATAAGCGTTGCCAGGGCGACGCGTAGCCGCAGGCAGAGCCGGGGAGGGCTGAGCGACAGTCGGTTTCCAGTTCTGTGAGCTGATTATTCTGCTGGCTTCTTCTGCCGCCTCCTCCTCCTCCTCCTCCTCCTCCTCCTCCTCCTCCTCCTCCTCCTCCTCCTCCTCCTCCTCCTCCTCCTCCTCCTCCTCCTCGTACCGTGGAGTCTATACCTAATTGATCCTTCAAAAACTTTTCGCATCTCTCTCAAACACATTCAAAAAACTTATTGTATAATTACATAAATTATATGAGAATTACATTAAGACGTTATTGAATGAACGACTTTCCATTTTGCATCAAACGGTAAATGTGGTGAAATAATTCCCGAACGGAGAGTTATCAGAGAGGAAGTGGGACATGCAGCTCTTGGAAATCAAGACGATACCCTTTATTTTGACTATTTTACGTAACTTTATCATTTTAGATACATTTGAAGTCTCTTTGGATCAATAATGTTTTATTCTCTCTGTAGTTCCACTTTTTGGGGGTTGATGGATTGAGCGTTTTGATAGAGCTTTTTATTGTGTTCCACTTTTAAACTGACAGATCCAACAAGGGATGAGAGTCTATTCAACTTGTTTTTTGAAAGTTTTGTTGTGTCTATTTCAGTAAACAATCAGACTGGAGACAAAAAGCCAAATATATTAATTAACTTTTACTTCTAAATCAAAAGGTGCACAATATTTTTCTCGTAGGCCAATCAGAGGAAGGGGGCGCGGCTGGACTTAAAGAGACAGGCGCGAAAAAAGAGCGTTAATACAGGTATGTTCAGATAGAAAGCACCCCAATACATTTGGTGTTTTTTTAATATTTAAGTATTTAAATACGCTTAATAAGAAACCCCACACACAACGATATGTCTGACACTGAGTTTAAATGAACAGATTTGTTTCCACCTGATTATGGTAATTAGGGACGGGCAATAATTAAAGTCCCGCTGCGATAAATAAAACTCCTCCGTTAGAGCAGAGCTATTTATATTGGGTAAAATACAACAATAAATCAGATTATGTTACTGAAACTCAAAGACGGACTGAAATATGTGTCCGAAATAGACATATTTCATTTAAAAACATCATTATGTTTTTTAAAAAAGAGTATTAGAGACACATGGATGATTTTTAGTTTGATTATGAAACTAAAGTTTCCTCCGTTCCAAGCTGAGAGACGAGCAGTGAATCACTGACCTCCGATACCTGTTCATGATTCATTTGCAATATTTGGGAGCATTCGAGCCGAGGATATGCAAATTAACTTCTATTTTATGGCTATTTTATGAAAAACAAATCCGCAGCGGAGGCCGCCCGCCGCACCGGCGCGGCGTGCGTCATCGCCTGCGAGGTCGCCGGCCTTCGGCGTCTTTAAACTCGCAGCGTTCATCGTTCCTGCGGCGTGAAGTGAATTTAATTCTCCCTTCATGCAGGATTCATGACGCCGGGCGGCAGCTCAAGCTATAGATGTGAGAAAGATCATTCAGAGTTCAGAGTTCATTAAGATTTGATATCAGTTTGTGCCTTTTAGGGAAAGAGCTCCTTCAAAATAAAAGCTTTTTCGAATGTTTGCATATTTTGGAGATTTCTAAATGAGCAGAGACCAAATTATAATAAATTGTCAGAGAATCAATGTAAATAAAGCAATATAAGGTGATTTTTAAAAACATAATCACCCTTTTTTAAACAAGGTGTAATCTCAATAAACTTCCTTTAATGGAAAAAGCTCCTTCAAAATAACAGCTTTTTCGACCGTTTGCATATGTTGTGATTTCTAAATGAGCAGAAACAGACTGAATTAATACATTTAGTCAATGAATCAATGTAAATAAAGCACTATGAGGTAATTTAAGGGAGCATGTTATTTTTCCTCCTCTTAGTAAGAAATACTAGCCTGATGATCATACTCATAATTCTAGTCAGAATGTTAGTCTGATACCGCTCCGCTGGGCTGTGATTATGGGGCGTGTCTCAACCAAACCAGGAAAGAAAATGCCTCTTCGCTCAATTGGATAGAGCTACAACCAATCAGAGCAAAGTAGTATGTGACGTATTTTAAGCGACGCATAGTTGTTGAACTCAACTGCACGCACGCTTGTAAACAAATTTAAACCAAGCGCCTTTGTATGACGTGGTTGGTTACGTTACTGTTGTTCATATGTCCGTCATTGTATAAAGCCCGCCTTGACAATTTGATTGGTCCGGAAATGTCTGTCCGCAGATAATTTCTCCTCAATGGAGCAATGCCAGACCGAACTTCCTGACTTCAAATGTTGAGGCGGGGCTAATTTCGGTCTGGTATCCAGGCTAAAGAAATACTGCCTTGTTGTGAAAGGTGGCAATAAAAAGTTCTTTCCTTCCCCTGAAAACGACGCTCGTGGTCAGATCCAATTCTCACCAGTTGAAATCTACTAAAAAAGGGAAAAGAGAAAGTATCCGACGAGCCGAAAGTCTCCCTTCTTATACGGGTTTCCCCCCCAATGAACTTCCGAAGAGCCGAACTTTACCTCCAGCCCGGTGTTGCGCGTCAGTCTGGGCGGCTCGTCGTTGACCGGCGTGACGGTCACCGAGACGGAGACGGGGAGGCTGCGCCGCTCGATCTCGTAAGCCGAGGCGGAGAGCGTGAAACTGTCCTCCGTGCTCTCCGTGCTGTCATGCATGTAGTAGATGTGTCCGAGTTTCAGCTGGGGAGGACACACACACACACACACACACACACACACACACACACACACACACACACACACACACACACACACACAAAAGGATCCGGTTGTCACTCAATTTGAATTCAGACCTGAAACCACATGAAATGAACTTGGCAGTCTGGGTGGGCCTGACAGATGGAACAGCCGTATACAGTGTGACACCACAGAACCATCATATAACCCAAAATATTAACTCAATCTTACATTTTTTATTTTAATACAAAGGTTTTTTTTCGTGTATAATATGTTCGGAGAGCTTTTCTTTCCCCTGACAGCGAGTATTTCTTGTTGCTAATTATCCCGTGTCGTAAACATATTTTAAACTGAAAACCTGGGTTAGAGTTTGAGACGTGGGCGTTTTACTAGACGGGGAGAATCTCACACAAAATATGCCGTCGGGGACTAAAAAGCCTGAATATTTTATAAATCTTCCTCTTGTTAGTCCACCAACTTTAAAGATCGTAGTAGAATCCCATTAATATCACTTTCCCCGTGTAGAATACATGTGGATTATTCTTTAAAGCAAAAGTTTATTTACTGGAATCGTTCACTGGCTTCATCTTTTAGGGCATTCCAACGATCATTTAATAAAACTAGAATTACCCAATTCCAGCATAGATGCACGTCAACAAGGTGTCATTGTGAGATGAAAGTTAGACGATAAGAAGTATTAGTTTAGCACATTTTGAAGTTAAACTGGTCAAAGAGACCGGTTCATATTGTTCATATGAGAGATATTTGTGTATTTTTTGCTACTGTTTTATAAAGTTCAGCTTATTATTTTTATCCCAATTCTGATATTTCTTCCAAACCAACCTTTGTTGCCTTAACTTAATTTTGTCCGTTTGAAGATAAAGTCGTAATCCGTCGTGCTAACCACACGAGGCCGACCCCTTGGTGGATTGAACGCTCTTCACAGACTTTGTGCTGAGCCAAGCTAGCCGCCTCCTGCCTCTAGCCTCTATTCGACAGACAGATCCCAAACCATTCCTCATCGTGACGTCAGACTTGCAGTAAACGCAATATTTCCGTCGTTGCACTAAATACATTGAATGTGTTCTCAGAGTTTTGTATTCAGAGGCTGTAATCATGGTCTTTAAAGTGTGGCGGCGGCCGGAGGAGAATCTCTCACGTGGGACGAAACCTTGAGGGGAACCAGATGCAGAAATAAATATTTTTTTAAAAAGCATCACTCGCCGTGTGTCAGACAGAGGAGCGATCTCTGACCCCCCCGCCCCCCCCCCCCCCCCGGATCAAATCACACGCACACGTCACAATTTAGCGGGACGCATTTCCAGAGCCGCTGGCCCCTCCCCCGCCGCGGAGGACACGCTTGAAACTTTTGTCTCGACGAGAGCCGGCCGAGCTGCGGTGGATTTCAATTTTTTTGTTTTAGGGGCCGGCTTCAGAGGGCAGGAAGTGCCAAATGGATCCCATATGACGGGGGAGGGGTGGGGAGTGGGGGGCATCCTTCTGGAATAACAACCCGCATCATCATTACTGATCGGGGGGAGGGAGGGGGGGGGAATCAGCGAGACAATCAGTCTGCTCGCCGGGACAATAAACAGTGGGTGGCTTGTTGGGACGGGTGGCCTTTTAGACTGACGCAGATGTCAATATTTATTTTATGTACTGTATTATTTTTTTTTTAGGAAAAAAAAAAAAAGGTCATGTAAACCAGAGAGGACAAGACTTTTGTTATTTTATTATTATTTATTTTTTTACTTTACGAAAGATAAAGTTTACCCCGTGGTTCCTCCAGATGGGGAGCTGGACCCGATGAAGGAGAAGGTGCGTCGCGGCAAAGTGTTGAAGCTCCCGAACGTGTTCATGACCGAGGAGGAAAATCACACGCCTGATTGTGTCTGACACACATGTGGACCACATGGCTCATCCAGAGCACCCTGCCATTCATGTGGTGGTGGTGGAGGAGGGGGGGTCAATATGTAGTCACTCTCAGTTTCTCTTCGCTGCACACGGCTACTGTACACTTACATAACCTCAGTGAACTTCAGAAGCTCGTGACTTCCCGACACACCCCGCTTGTGTTCAAACCTTGGAGGGAATAAAACATAATAAAAAAAACGCATATGCCCAGCTTTAATTTTAAAAACAATCACGGTCTGGTTTCAATGCTCCACCGACTGAGGGCCGGACGTGTATTCGTCCATGTGCTCCTCATTTGGGAGAAACAGAACAGAACAGAGGCACGCCAGACAGCAGACCTACTTTTTCTGTTTTCTTCTTCTCTGTGACATTTCCGTAGTGGCATAATAATATCCATGTTCATTTTCTGCCTCTCTCTGTTGCCAATGTTACCGTTGCTACGCACTGGACCCATTTGAGCCGCACATTGGGATCTTTGAGAGACAGGATTAGAGCGCGGCAGCAGAGCGCAGGACGCTGGTGTGCACTCACACTTATTATAGGAATATACGCCGGGCCCGGTTTATTCTGGCTTCGGGCGGTCCGAAGGCATCGTCAGTTTTTCCACAACGCTCCGGCAAAGTAGAGAGGAGTAGATCCAGGAGCTGTGAGATGTGTCTCACTAGCTCCAGTAAACTATGCGGTCCATTCAGAATGCATGAGGTTTCTTTCTCTTCAATGGTAACTACACTCGTGCATTTTTGGGGGGAATAATTTTCCGAAAGCTGGCGGCCTCCAAACCACACGGAGAGCGACCAGGGAGCTGCAGCTCCACGTGTCTCCCTGTTCTGTCTGTCTGGCACAACACGACAAATACGCCCAAAAAAACAGAGCTGAGAGAAGCAACATGGGGGGCAAGATGTCGTTGTAAAAAGACAGAGACGTTCTACTCCCCGGAGTTATCAAGACTGAATAAAATGTGGATTATTTAGTTTTTCCGGGGGGGTGTTCGGGGGACGGGGTTCGGTCCCGGAGATTGACACAAATACGAGAATCTTGATTCACATTTCGAGAATCCATGTCCTTTGAAGAAATGATCTAATCTTTTTAGCGAGAGGCGACAATTTGGCGAAACCGACCGTTTGGTAGATTAAAAAGCTCCGCGTTGCATTCGACAAGGTTCTGCCCACAAGAAAAAACTAATCAGAACTCCGAGGAACATCAAAAACAGCACGGAAGACAAATCAGCCCCCGCACACTAAAGGATTTAAGACGATTGTATCTCTGAAGAATGATATCTGAGGATGCTGCTTTGTCATATCGGGCATATTTTGCACATTTGGATATGTGCAAGCAAAAACGAATAGTATAAAGAAGAGAAGAGCTGGATGTTTAGGCAAATAGTCAATAACCTTCCTCATCCTCGTGATGAACAATATTTAATTTAATTTTATTTTACACAGCAGTCATTAGTATTATATTTGTTTATACATATATGTTGTGTATATATATATATATATTTTATATTTTATATTTTACTTTGTTTGTGTGAGTGTATATATATATATGTATATATATATATATATATATATATATATATATATATATATATATATATATATATATACATACATATATGTTTAATTTCATAGACATATAAACTTCATTTTGTATTTTATATTTTACTTGTATACATCTATATCTTTCATCCCTGTTTTTTATATTTTATATTTTATTCTCGTGTTTTTAGTTTATTGGTGCTGCTACTGTGACGACAAATTTTCCCTTGGGGATTAATAAAGTATATATCTATCTAATAAGTCAATAATATATCAGGAGAATAGCGTGCTACCATATAGGTCGAGCAATAACAATTAACTCTGAGACGTATTGAGGGAAGACGGAAGTTGAATAAATATACAACGTATACATTTAGAGATATTTTGTGTTGGACTGCGTATCCGAAGTCCTAACTTCTCTGTTCCTCTCGTCACGTACCTCCTCCCACGTAAAGTAAGTCACTTCGTCTCCGTCCAGGTACCGGATCTCGCCGTGCTGCGGCGCCTCCTCCACCACGAAGTCGATGTTCGCCGAGGTGTAGAAGGGATGCGAGATGTTGACGATGTCGGCGTCAATCGGCCGGCTGAAACCTTCCTTCACCGTGAAGTTGAAGGTCTGGACTGGGATGAGCCGCGGCACGATGTTCACGGAGACGCGCAGGTCCTCCACGGTGGTGAAGCCGTTGCTGACATCGACCGTGAAGGCGTCGTCGCCCTAGGAAGAGACGCACGTGGAAGTGAGTTGCCGACGTATTAAACGTAGACCTTGTGGATCCGTCAGCGGCAGAAGGTTGTTTTTGTCTGATTTAATTATAAGTGTGAATATGAGGAATAACTGTCCGCCACTGCGGTACAGCAGAAGAGACAAATGGACAATAAACCTGGATGGATGCCGACACGTAGAGGATGCGTCCCTGATCGATGTCTTCCTGGGTGAAGGAGTGGATGTAGTCGAGGACGGGCGAGGCCGCGGCGTCCGAGCCGTTCGTCAGCTTGACCACGTGGCCGAGGCGAGGGGGCTGTTTGACGGTGAACACCATTTCTGTGGAAAGAATATCAGCTTGATCCACCTAAAAGACAAAAAAGGTACAATCTGTTAATTTACAATCCAACCCCTTAATATTTCACGTCTTTTTTGTGTGACGAGCATCAAACAAACAAACAAACGCACACATCTCATTTTACTTGGTAACATCTTTTTACTCCTAGTGTATTTTTACCGTGTACATTTTTATCCATTTATTTTTCTCTTGTTTGCTGCTACCGGCTGGCTGTGGGCCATCAAATGAACCGTCGTTGTATAACAACAATGACAATAAAAAACTTTTTATCTTATCTTATCGAAAAAATATTTGCGTGAGGTGTAGAGATTAAGCTTTATGTTGAATTAAAATCGACCTGAAAAAATTGTGCATACGTACTAAAACTGACTTTTTAAATGCGCTGGCGATGTCCTCCAACACGATTGCGCAACAACACCAGAGTCGTTAAAACAAATCGACTAATAAAGCAAAAGTTTTCCTTTGGCAGCCTGTTTCAAACAGACGTCTGGAAAGCTTCTCTGACTTCTTTTTAGAACAGGATCTTAATTTGTTGTATATTATTTATCGATATACTGTCAACTTTACTGAACATTACACCTAATGGATCACATGCAGCATATACTATCTAATTAGAACACTGGGACTGTATGAAACTTTAAAATAATACCTTTTAAAAATGAATTTTCTGTACATTTTTAACATTTAAAGTCATGCTGGAGATTTACAAGCATATTCATGGTCATCCCACTGAGAAGACGTAATGCCCGTCGCATTTCAGAAGATCACACTGCCAATCCACAGAGGATTTGTTCAATGCATATTTCAAGGGGGTCTAGGCTCTTCCCCAGTCAACACTGCATATTTAAAACGTGTGCACTTTGGTGAAATTAAAGTTTAAAAGAAGGAAGTCAAGATATTCATACAGAGAACGTCTCGTGAACGGGCCGGCAATTCAAACCTCATTTATTGCGTTCGAGATGAAGTGCGGGCAGGTTCATCTTATAAATTACAGGAAGCTCCTCGGGGGATACTTAGTGCTCTGTTTTCCACACTTAATAGACTGTAATTTAGTATGTAAACCAGATTAAAAGCAGCAACTGCAGAGTCATATTTAGCGCTGCTTTCATGTGGTTGTAATGTAGATTAGAGACAGGGTTACACAACACGGCCGTGTGCTCGCATGAGTCATGAGAAAGATCTATTTCACGAGTGGGAAAATAAACTTGAAAAAGACAGACACAAGTTGTATAAACATGAAATGCTCTTGATGAATAAAAACAAATATGTGCTTCATAGATTAAAGCAGCCAAGCAAATTCATAGTACATGTGTGATCTGTGGCTCTTACTTAAAACAAACACGTGTTGCTGAACGCACTATATACATACCTTGAGATAATCCTGTGTGATTATAGTGTGCTCCCCCTCATAGGAAATGATGACCTCATTAGTAATCACCTCGGGCTCCGAGAGGTAACCTTGCTTGAATATTTTAATCCTGAATGTGCCTTCTTCAGAATGTCCTCTGGCTTCGACGCTGAATCCGAAGGTGTCCTTGGATCGGAGACTTTCATAACTGTGCTCATAAGAGACGACGCCCTTCTTCAGGTCCTCCTGGGTGAACTCCGCCGCCTCGATGCCGCTCACGATAATCCTGCCGTCGTTGGGCGGCGACGTGACCCGGAACTTGATCTCGCCGTCGTCTCGGATATCCATGTTGGAGTCGGCGCTCAACAGGGTGGTGTTCAGCGTCTTGGTGCTTCCGTGGTCGATGACGATGATGGTGTTGTTCACCACTCGGAGGTAGGGCTCGCCCGCCTGTATCTCGAGCAGCGCGGTGGTCTTGTGGAAGCCGTCCGACACCTGCAGGGAGAACCGCTCCCGGTCGGCCCCGTGGTGAATGAAGAGGATGTTCATGTCTCGCAGGTCGGCTTGCGTGAAGCGGAACAGGGGCTGCGAGGGGTTCGACGTTGAGACGATGTTGCCCGAGAGGATTCCCTCGCGAGCGTAGACGATCTGGGTGTCGTTAAAATCGGAGTCGTCATCTTTAAACTGGATGACGTCGGTGGTTAGCAGACGCTGACCGTGGCGGACTATGTTGAAGACTTTGTCCACGACCCTCACAGGAGCGTGCTCGTTCTTGGACTGGACGGATATTCTGAAGACTCCATAAACAGTTCCTTCGTCAGCATTTTCCGCTCCTTGATCCGTTGCCGAAAAGCGGAACTCGTCGCTGCTGGTCTTAGAGCCGTCGTGCTTGTAGATGAGCCTTTCGGACTGGAGGTCTTCGCTGCTGAACACTCTTATCGCCCCCTCAAATCTAGGCTGCCCGGGCGGGGAGTCCCTGATCAGTCGCCCATACCTCGGCCCCTCTGTGACGCGGTACATAAAATCTGTAGAAAACGGAGACTCTGTCCAAAGGTAGTTCTTGTTCAGAGTATTTTCACCACCCTGCAAGACAACCAGCCTCTCAATGGTCATAACGGGAGCGTCGGCATTGTCGAGGATGGTAATCGGAAAGGTGTATAGAGGGGAGAACTGATCATCAACATGGACTCTGAACTGGAACTGGTCCGTACTATCCAGAGATCTTTGCACATGCACACCATAGCTAATCATATTGTCCAAAATGTCCTTCTGTGTGAAGATGTCCCCCTCATTCAACTCTCTGTCTGACAAATGGAGACTACCGAGTGTCGGAGGCTTGACAAGGAGGTATTTGATAGTTTGAGGATCTGGGTTTTTCCCTCTTACTTCGGCTTGAAGCTCCGTGAGTCCGATTGTTTGCTCTTCACCCGCCTCCATCTCCAAGGGAACCAAGGTAGAAACTTTCACTTGTGCAGGGATGATCTTGACCAAGAAGGTGTGGTTCCAGAGGGAAAATTGTCCCAGGTGGACGTTGAATTGAATCCGCTCGGTCACAATATCTTCCTGGTCGGTCGAGTCTGTGCTGACGTAACTCAGGTGGTCTTCATCCAGATCAAATTGACTGAAAGTTGTAACTTGCTTGTACATTCCCTCCCTCGTCTTTATCTGTAGTTCTCCAAATATCAAAGGTTGCGTGATGTTATACATGATATCTCCATTGCGAGGGTGAGCGATGACGGCCAGACTTTGACTACTGATGGAAGCGTTGCTTCCCTGAGACAAGAGGAGGCCAGTGTTGGTGACAATCGTCATGTGTGGCTGTGTCACGGATAACTGAAATGTAGTTGAATGGCTTACCGACTGTCCATCAGACACCTCCAAAGTAATTCCGGCAGCTCTACCCCCTCGGTGTATGAAATAGATATTTCCATCTTTTAATTCCCTGCAAGTGAACTCTGAAATGCTCCTTCCTGGCTGCTGACCATTTTCCAAGTAACCGACTTCCATGGAAGGCTCTGAGGTCACAGTTACTATTAATTCGTCACAGCGGGTGTCAGAATCTGTGATTTTGATAAGAGCGGGATTCAAACGAGTTCTGCCATTTTCCGTCACGGTAATTTCTCCTCCACCAAGTTGTGGTATGTCATTGACGGGAAGAATTTCAACCGGGAGGACGTACTCCTGAGGAGTCTTTAAACATTCTGGAAGGTAGCCGTTACTTTCCGCAACCACCTGCAGCTGGACTTGATCTGTGTGCCTTTCGTTCCCATCGTGCATATATTTAATCTTCTTATTGATGACGTCGAGGAGAGTGAACTTTTGAGTGCGTTTCGTATTTGTGTTAATATCGAGTAAGCCGTACCAGGGATCGTTCTGGATAGTGAAGATTATCTGGGATTGACGCATTCCTACGGCACTGAGGTCGAATGTGGGATTTAGGTTGTCGATAAAAAGTGTAGCTTCCCCACCTTCGGGCACAAGCAAAGGGGTGACGTCAAGAAGGTTTGTCACATTTCGGAACATCTCTGGCGTATCCTCTGTTGGGTAGCAATGCTGGTTGGTGGTGCCCGTATTAACAAATCGGATGCGAACAGGTGGCGACGTAGTTGCGTCCGTGTCGTAGTAACTCGAGTAGTCATATTCCTCTCCTTCACATTTGACATGAACGTCTTTGGTCACCAAGGCGTCCTGCAGGCTTCTATCTTTCTGATTCACTTTGATTTCCCCCAAACAACCAATGAAGGACTCTGCGGTCATTTCCTCTTCTACGCGACTTAAGGAACCGCTCTCTTGAAAGACAGGCTTCATTTTCCCCTGAATGCCTCCGAGGTACAAGTTTCCAACCAGGTCCAATGTTTGTGACGAGTCAAGAGGAAGGGAGGAAGACTGGCTGTCCACATTCATGACAAAAGAGTCCTGACTGATTTGAACCCTAACTCTATGCCACTGATCATCATCCATCTGCACCTGAGTATTCTCCAGTACCTCCAAGCCACTGCCGAGGTCCAGCATGCCTTTGAGATAGCCTTTCACAAGACCGATAGCAATGAAGTCTGACTCTCGGCCAGGGTGGAAAACAAGTAAGGCATCCTCAATGGTGGTTTTCATGAGGATTTCTAAGACCCTTGGAGCGCCGCTAGCCCCGCTCCATGTAGGGAAGGACACAAAGGAATCAGGGGTGCTGAAACTAGTTGCCTCCCCATCACCGGCCTCAAACTCAGTGCTGCAGGATTCCTTTGTGTCGTGGCATTGTTTAAACGCCTGGCTGAGAATATCAAACTGGTGGGACTCAAACTTGACTTGAGTCATGCAGCCGCGGAAGGGGGGAATGGCGTTGGTAATGTAGGGGGCGTCCAGGTCTCCGGTTCCTCCGAGCCAAATGCCCATGTCGATATTGAGCTGTTCGTTGTTGTCATCCACAGAAACGTATGTTGGGAAGAGCTCATCGATTGTCATGGTGAGTTTGCCGTCTTGCAACGTGAGGGAGATCTTGTGGTCCAGGAGGTTGTTCAGCTGCACTCCTTGGGACGAGGACAGTGTCACCTCACCGGCCCCCATGTTCATTCGTGCCTGAGGGAAAACACACATGTTTAATTTATTGCATTAAACTTACTATACATTCAAATCAAATTGGGTCATTTATTTGTGTGTATTTGTTCATTATTTAACTAATTGGCAGCAAATGGAGGGTTCCCCTAAAATGTATGTACACGTTTGTTGAGTTTGGTTTATTTATCTTTCTATTAATGCACAAATTAGCCAAATTCCCTCATAAAAACACTTGAATTCAAACTTTATTTCATATATGATATAGGAAGTGTATCTATAAACCCCCCCTTCTTCAGGAATACAGTTTTGAGTACATTACATTAAAAAAATTAATTAAAATAAAGTTAAATGATACAATTCTTACACATGCATGACATATTAGGCTATTCACTTCTAATATTTGCTCAGTGTATCTCATCTCACCATGAGTCACACAATAAAGGAAACTAAGATTAGATTATTATTATTAGACATACGCTTAGATTCAAAGGAAAGTAATATTTCCTTTTATTAGTCATACCCTTAAGAATTACCTTCAAGAAATTGCACAGCTATGGTTTGTGGTGAAAATAGATAAAAACCTTGCTGATAACACACCTGATGCTCAGGGATGAATTAACCAACGGGCCTACCGGGCCCAGGCCCAGGGGCCCATGAGCTGAGGGGGCCCCTGGGCCTCCGCGCGTGACATCGCTGTTATTAACTCTGTATTGATATGACGATATGACACGATGCGCCGTAGCCGGTGTATGCTAGGCTTAAGTCATTCATGTCATTAACAGGGTCCCAGAAGTCCTACTGAAGAGTTAAAGAATAGCCTAAACATTCACTTTGAAGATGTCACAAGAAAGAAACATAATATGTGACACCATAGCTTGCCATCAATTGTTTTTAGACTTTGTTCTTGTTGATATTAGAGGTGACTTAAATGTCCCCTCCCTCCGGTCTGCAGGAGGAGCGGTGTGGTCTGTTGTTGACGTTGAGCTCACTCTGCAGCTACTGGGCTGCAGCGCCTGTTATCCCAGCTCCCCTGCTGCCATTTCTGCACTACACATACACTATGCTGATCTGCATTACATGTTCCGCTTTATCTTTTCTTGCTTCTCAGTTACGGATTTGTGTAAATAGTTAATTTAATAATTTACTAAATTAGCTTTTGAACTGGGTGTGGTCTCCCTACTATGTTATTTCCACTTTGAGCCGTGTGGTTGTAACAATTACAAAAGTTATTTGTTTAATTCATACAACCGAAGTCAATGCTATCATATAATTTGCGTTACGTTTTTTTTCGAGGGGGGGGGGGTTCATACTCGGCCCGTGGTTTCTTAATCCGTCTATGCTGATGCTAATTCTGCTGCTTTTCAATGCTGTCAAACAAGTAATTAAAGATGTAAAATGTCACAGTTCTCATTTCTTAGATGTCATATGGAAAACAACCCAATTGAATAGGGTTGTTTTCCATATGACACCTATGAAATGTGTTGTGGTCTCGAAGCTGAATGGCTTCACAATTTATCATACAGCTTGGAAATGCCTTCAAAAGTGAGTTGGACATTTTAGAGCTAAGATGCCCAAAAGTGAGTTGAGAACTTTATATGTGATGACTTGGATATTATTGTAGTGAATTAATTAATATCCAACTGAAATTGCATCATTCTTCTTATTTAAGCATTTTCACTGCTTCATCACCAAAACTACAGAATAAACTCCTCAAGCAGAATGCAAGAATGCATCATAATGAAATATAAGGATAATGGTTTGATTTGACATGTATGAATTTATTAAAAAAACGTAATGTTATACATCTGTATGCAAACTGTATGTTTTCCCTATAAAGTACTACTAATTGTTGAAGTGTATTGCTATTACTTGCTTTGTCTGTAGAAAAAAGCAATCAGCAAAACAAATCACTTAATTTTACAATTAACACCAAATCTAATTATATATTTAAGGCCATTCATTCAAACTTTCTTTTCTTTTCTTTTAAGCAATGCACCTTTTTAGAAACAGTTGCTTTATCCCAAAAGACAGCCGTTGTTGAATTATATTCAGTGATAATTTTGGTGTCATTTTCAAGTAAACTATGACCAAACAAATTGACGCAACCATGGACATACAATTATACATTTTATTCTGTCTCCAGGACAATGTCTCAACATATTTCGGCCGAACCATTCACCTGTACTTTCCCGTTTTGGAGCTCGAGGAACAGGTAGTCCTCCATTCCTGCAGCCAGTAACAGCAGCCCGCTCCGCCGACCCGTCTTGATCTCCACCGACAGGTGGAAGGTGGAGACATCTTGGACGGCTTGTAAACTGCAGTGGCTGTCCCCGAAGTAGGATTCTGTGAAGAGCGAGATACAAAATATATAAAGATAAGAAAGAGGCATCAAAGGCATGCTGCGTATACAAAAATCAATGGTTTTACACACACACACACACACACACACACACACACACACACACACATTATATTTGACTGTGCACTTTTAAAAAGAGACACATTTATCCATTTTTCCATTTCAATATAAAAAAATCCTGCAGATTGTATCCTCAATGCTATGGTCACATGTATCCCTCCATTGGATTAACACAAAGATAACTTAGAAAGTCGTAAATTCATCCTGTACTGCTGGATGGCAACTTGCCAATTCTAATGTGGAAGTTTGGAGAAACAAATGACTGGAGATGAGCGTTTTCCCCGAGTCTCACGCTGCGGTGCAACTTGCTCAGGACCGGGTTATATATTATCAGGTGTCCTCCAGCTGCTCCGGGATGAAGAGGAGCTCCTCCGGCCTCAAAGGGATTCACTCACTGAGACATCAGTCATTACCCCTGCGGCGGTTTTCCGGGCATCTAGAGTCTTGGGGGCGCAGGATTTCCCAGGGTTGAGCTGTCTCGTTTCCAATGATATGCTAATTCAGCCACCTGCCTCGGACCGTGCTCTCCGAGGCCCTCGACAAAATGAAAAACCAGGGAGGAAGTCGATTATTTCCCGGTGCACATGCTCTGAAATTAAACTGGACCACCTCCAAGACCCCATTTCCTCCGCGTTGGTTTTCCACGGCCCTAGCCAAGAGATATAGTAAAAGGGGGCTTTTCCATCAGCCGCCCACTCGTCCTCACAAGGGACGAGACATTGGAACGCGGCGAAGAAGGCCGTCTTTGGAGCACTAAAAAACGCTCACGCTTTGGAATAGCAACGCAGAGACATTGCTGTGTCAGAGCCGGAACATTCCTATGACATCATGTAGACTGAAATACCCCCTCAAAATTAACAGTAACATCCAGTAGGGGAAAACTTCTCAGACGATACTAAGAGGCGATCAAAAAGGCACCGCGCGCTCTCAGTCACAGCTATAAATGGAAAAGGTATTTCCTCGAGACTCGGCACGTGTGCGACGGCTCGCGTCTGCGTTGCGTCTGCATGAAAGCAGCCGGCCTCACAACGCCGAAGGGTACCTCGGTGCTTTGGTTTCTCTCTTCCTGAGACAAGGAAAATCATTGGGATGGGTCAGCGATGATGAAGACAGAGCTTTTGTCGTGGCGCTCGCGCTTTCGGGATTATATTTTTTGGGTTTTTGCGTGAACAAAAGGCAGTGATGATCTGTGTGAGCGCCAAAAAAAACACAGAGACGTTTGATTACACGACCGGCCAGCACCGGTTCTCATGTGGCCAAAGGATCCTCATCTGGGTGGCTCTTGGAAATATGTGTGTATATATATATATATATATATATATATATATATATATATATATATATATATATATATGTGTATCACAAATAGTTTTAGGACATTATTGCATTTAGTATTTCGTAAAGCATGTTTTAAAAGGTATTGGAGTGAGGCTAAAAAATAAACCTTTCAAACTAAAGCTCTGAGAGCTTTCCTAGTATTTCCAGATGAACGTGAAACATATGATTTGTATTGCAGAATCACAATGGAGTCACACGTCATTCATTTGCAAGGAAACGTCACTTTTCAGGAGGCTATTGTCGGTTTCCAACTGCGCTCGAGGCTACGATGGGGCTCGCTTGGAGAGTTTCCGGGGATGCTCAGTTTTCCGAATGAAACACTATAGTGCTAATTGCACGGGAGCCTTCAGGCTGAAACTGAAAAATGGGAAGGGGGGGGGGGGAGAGAAATCTTTTCTTACAAGCAAAAAAAGCAGAAAAATCTCAATGAGCTCCATGGTTCTTAAGCCCAAGCTTTTATCGGATTGTTCACTGAGCATGCGGGGATACAAAAAAAATAAAAAGCTGAAGGAGAGAGCGAAGCCAAGAGCATTCTGCTCGGAAACTTTCTGGTTTCAAATTCATCTCGCTGACGTTGCCTTCAAGAAGAAGAATCACGTTTATCTAAAGATGCAACACAATAGCTTTTACTCTCTGCATTGTACCCGGACCCGGAGTTCATGAGTTCCCCAGCTAAGCCGAGTCAAGCTTTGTATCGGACGAGGCTTCATGTGGAGGAAACGTGAACTGCCAACCGCTGTAGACGTCGATAGGAAATGTCGTACGATGTCTGCGCAAGCTAACGTTCTCTCACAAAGATTCTTGTACACCTCTCTGCACACTTATGATCTAACTACGAGACTTCAGCCTCCAGAGACTTCAAGTAGCTTATGATGAAACCGTATGTCCTCGTTGATGACTCGTAAAATAGAATCATCATGGTTTTATAAAAATAAAGTTCAGTGCTGCATGATACCAGACCCAGCTGTGGAGAAATCGGTTCAACTGTATATTTATAAAGCAATTCTAAGTGTATTTTTCTTGTGATTTTGTACGTATTTTATTCTACTTTAATGTTTAGTACTATCTAGACCTTGAGTCTGAAATAAAATTGATTGATTCATCGTTCAGATGCACTTCCCTCGTCTCTGAGCTCTTGCTTCAACCCCCTTTTTTTTTGTCTTCACCCAAAAAAAGTTAATCACACGTCCAGGGCGAAGGAAACATTATGGCAAAGTGCTTTTTAGAGAATGTGCTGTTGTCGTCTCTCCTGCAACATAACACTCGGCGACATTGTCCATTTTTTTTTTTTTTTGGGGGGTGGGGGGTCCTGTGTGTAGACGGCTAGGTGATTTTCGCTGACAAGGCATCGTTATCTGAAACGGATCACCCCCCCTACCCCCACCCCCGCTTCCCGGAGAGCGGCACGCCGGAGCTGGGAAGTCAGTCGGTGTTGTGTGTTGTGGAGGTTTTCAGCCACCGGGGAGGCCGGCCCCCGATACCCCTCAGCCACCGCACCCCCGCCTCACAACTGCTTGATTGTGCGTGGAGCAGAGTCCTGGTCTGGGGCCAATGCAGATGGCTATAATTTGATGACTGACTGCGCTTGTATTTATAACGCTCGAGGAAACCGAGTCTTCCTCTCTTTCACCAGCCCCTGAATGAAATACCCTGTTGTCCGTCTTTCCCTTTCCTCCTCCTCCTCCTCTCCATCCTCTTTTAGTCTCAATCTAGCGACACATGTCCGGAAAAAGAGAGACTCGCCGACCACAAGCGCAGGAAGTTTTGAGCCTCTCGGACCGATTTGTGTCCCCGTGACTCGACTGCCCCGATGAGTCAGCGACACTTTGGACGTATTTTAGGACGAGCCACTCGGGATGCCTTCAGGGCCCTGATTGCGTTGGACGCAAAAGAAGAAGAAAAAAATTTATCCCAAGCACAGTACCGTTTCTAGTTGACTAATGTTGGTGTGAAGTGATTGCATTTTATCATCAACACCATGCTCCAAATAGGTTTAAAATAATATGATTTCCTTATTTAAAAAGCAGAAGTAAAGGATACCCCGTGTGTGTTCCGCCCATACTTCCATATCGCCGTGGTAACGCTGTCTAGAATCCAAACAAACCACCTCCCTGTGGACCCGATGGTTAGACGCGGTTGGCTTCCCTATAAATACCGGTTGTGGTGGTCATTTGTTTCCTTCTGCCATTACAACAGGACACGCTGGCCTCTGGAGATGGGAAACGTAGGGTGTCAACCGGGGACAGACCTGGAGAGCTTTTAAGGGCGTGACGACGTACGGACGAGGGTCGATGCCACGGCCCTGCTGAGACTCCGCCCACTGCTGAGACTCCGCCCACTCCTCCTCTCTACCTCCATCTGCCTGATGGATCATGGCGGTCTGGATCGTGGATTATGACTACTACCAACTATTCATACACTCACAACAACACATGTCATACTCATTGAATGTGTTGTAACTCTGTAATGATTCCTTCTGGTCACATGACATCTATTGTTCTGTCCATCCTGGAGAGGGATCCTCCTCTGTTGCTCTCCTGAAGGTTTCTTCTCTTTTTTCCCCCTGAAGGGTTATTTGGGAGTTGTTTCTAGTCCGATGTGAGGTCAAAGGTCAGGGATGTCTATATGTACAGATTGTAAAGCACTCCGAGACTAATTTGGAATTTGTGAAAATGGGCTATACAAATACACTGCAATTTAAATTGACATTGATAGCCCTCGTGGGAAGGTGATAAACATTAATTTTCCAGTTGTGTCTGTAGATGGCAAATATCAGGACGTGGGTCATAATACGTACGCATCAGAAATCTATTCAGTCAATTCAGGGTATCTCCATCATGTTGATGATTGACGTTTGTTGGACACAACACAAACTGTTTTTTTTCCACGTGAAAAGTAAATAACGAGGCTCTGGCTCCGCCCACAACCGCTCATTACAGCATTTGTTAGCTCGTTAGCTGCTAATTGGCAGATGGCTGCGAAACATACAACAACGTGTCTTGGGATGTCGAGTGGGAGGAAGCTCCGGGGCTCTGGTTTACGGCCATCCTACAACGTAAAAAGTCAAAACTTAAAACTTTCACGATGCTAATGCAAACTGTCGTTCTGACGAGTCGACTCTGCACTGATGCTCATTTCAGCTAATTTATTCCAGAACGTGTTGCATCTAAGGCAGTTTCTTCTTCAAAAATACCACTGAACATAATCCATACGGCAGTTATGTAACCGGCAAAGCAAATGAATAGCATAGTGTGAATCTAGCTAACGGAGTTGCTTAGCATTTCTGTGGATGTTGGCTTCACTTCCTCAGAGTCAAAACACTCAATTAGAAGTGAAGAACCAATTCATGATGAACTCAGGCCACTTGAGTTGTTGTTTGGTAATCAACTGTGTGTCAATTCAGATGGACGACAACAACAACAACAACAACAACAGGCTAATCCCACCACAGCGATTGTGGCGCACTCGCGGGAAGCGTCCACGTTGGCGTGCGACGTGTTTACAGACCCCGGCTCTGAATGCAGCAGTCTGTATAAAGGAGACCGCGAACGCCCCAGGGCCGTTAAACAGCGGAGAGCGGAGCCACAACTCTACGTACCTTGACAGCGCTGCTTTATAAGGACCCCCCCCCCACCTTCAGGGACCGACTTTTACAAGGATTATAGAGACATTTCTAAGGCCAGACTTGTCAGTGTGAAAGCAAACACAACACCATTTTAGTCCTCTTTCAACCCCCCCCCCCCCTCTCTGAGACACTCAAACGGCGGAGTGAAGAGGTACAATGCATATTAAAATAAAACAGCCAGGCGTGTGGAGGCTCAGCGGGGTGGCCTTCCCTGGCGATATTTTTCCAGCCTCCTTCTTTTGTGCAACGTACACTTACGCAACAGACGAGGGCGGCGGCGTCAGTGGCGAGAAATTATGACCTTTCCCCAAATGAAAGGAGAATGGCGGCGTAATGTAATTTCAGGTTAGGAAAATAGACCTGTGAGAGAGAGAGAGAGAGAGAGAGAGAGAGAGAAAAGGGAGGGAAAGCGTGGAAAGGATTTTGAAAAGGCTTAGTGTTGTCTGGGTTTGTGCAGTTGGTGCGAGAGTGGCTCTGAAAGGTTTCTATGCACAATTAATGGGGGAAAAGTTACTTTCATTGGAGGGACACATAAAAAACAAGGGAACGGACATTTGTTTCTTCTGTTTTGTGACTTTTCACTGGATCAGGAACAGATAATCGGAGCGTTGGAAGGCCACACGGCATCCAAAGAAACTCCTGGAAGTCGCCATGAACTCCTCTGGAGACGCCGCCAACGAAAACATTTCTGTTTAAAGTTGGCCGCGTTTTGAGTTCCATGTGAACATCGGCGTGCTTACATTTCAAAAGGCAGCGGCGGACAAAAGAAATAGTGTGCCGCTATGAAAAAAAAACGTGACATCGTCGTTGCGTTAGCGCCAGGCTTTTTTCGCCTACGAGGTAAATACGTCTCCTGAAACCCGACACCTAATAAGGCGCGAGCGACCCCACGGGTCCGCCGGCTCGGCCACGGGACGCGTCGGGGTCGTGACGGTGATCTCACTAACACAAACACGGCGGTGAACGGGAGCTTTGTGCCGACTCGGGGCTCTGCTGCGGTTTACGACTTTCCGATACAAAGCGCGCCTCTGTCGGGGGCCGGGCTGCGGAAGCCATCAAAGCCAAAGGCCCCAGTGGGAGGGACCTGTTAAAATAACCCCCTGTGACATCAGAGGGTTGCCCCCTTCGTACTGTTTCAACCTACATCCCTCCCCACATACACACACACACACACACACTCACACACTTTTCTTTCTTTTCATTCTTGCGGCACAATTTTCACAACTTTGAGGCTGTAATTTCGCAACTCGGGCCAATCAGCTCTTGAGTTGCTTGGCGCGTCATCGCTGTCCCGCCGCTGTTGAATCAGAACAAGACGGACAATAATGTTATGAACACAATAACATATCATATATTATAATGTTATGAACACAATAACAGCGTTTAGATGTTCTGCTCTCGTAGCTGGAGGCGGAAGTCTTTCAGAAGTAACGGTAACTTCATCGGTGGAAGTGACCGAACTGAGTGAGCCTACGGGTGATGTCATCAACCCAAACACGAGGGCGTTGGTGTGTGGGACGTCCTCAACAAGTATGAAGCAGAACTAGTGGTGAGTTATTCTGTGGCGGATGAAGGAGATGAGACATGGAGATAAGCCCCGCCCCTCGCGGAGCATCTCGACTCTTATGGCGTGAACACGGTGAACGATCGAGCGAGTAAACTCACGCGTTTTGGGCGACGCAAAATATCGCTTTGGTGTGAATGCACCTTTAGAAATGTAGTTTAAGGTCAATCAGGGGTCATGACACCCTACACACTTCGTCTTCAGACCGATGGCGCCGCATGCGACGCGCGAGCGCTCCGGCTTTGTTCCGCGGCGCCGACGCTCCGGGGTTAATCGCAGAAGGAAATTAAACGGTGTTTAAAAGTGGAGCCTTAAGGGTCTAATGTTTACAATGTCAACACAACAAAGGGGATGAGCACAGAGGCTGAGTGTCCCGCCTCATGAGGACCGATGATTAGACAAAGGTTGTTTTAGGCTCCGTGGTTCGAAGCCTTCGTCTTTCTACGCGATGCAAACTGGCTCCGAGGGTTTTGACGCTTTTTAGTATAAATCAGGATCAAACGATCAAACTAGACGCTGAAGTTTGTTAGATTAAACACTCAAATCATCAGACTTGAATGACACTGGTGCTGTCTTCACTGTGTGTGTGATTGTGTGTGTGTGTGAGAGAGAGGGAGTGTGTTTGTGTGTGTGTGTGTGTGTATGTGAGAGAGAGAGGGAGAGTGTGTGTGCATGTGAGTGTATGTGTGAGAGAGAGAGAGATAGGGAGAATGTGTGAGAGCGAGAGTGTGTGTGTGTGTGTGAGAGAGAGGGAGTGTGAATATGTGTGAGAGAGAGGGAGAGTGTGTGTGTCTATGTGAGTCTTGCTTTTGGTATGTAACACATTCCAGTGCTTGTGTTGGTGCATCGTGCAACTCAATGAATCTATCAAACTGTATTTTGTGTTTCATGTTGAGGAGGGGGGAGGGGGGATTAATAAATTATCCAACTCTCTTTCTTGTTGGTTTGTTTTTTCCTATTTATCTGTCCTCATGGTCTAATTTGCCAAGATTCCTCCAACATTTGGAGGTTTTATGGAGACCTTGATACTGTTGAGTTCTTTAGAGTTTCTTTACATCGAGATGTTTCTTCTTCTAGAAACATCCACTGGGCGCCGACGATGAAGAGGACGGTTAGTTTGGTTTAGGGGTTCCTGAAGGTCATCGTTCTCGACCCGAACCACAACTTCCTCTCAATGGGCTGGTCAGGTGTGTCCAGAATCCCATGTTGCCATGAGGACGGACACACACACACACACACACACACACACTCTCCCTCCCTCTCTCTCACACACATTCACACTCCCTATCTCTCTCTTACAGACACACTCACATACACACTCTCCCTCTCTCTCACTCACACACACACACACACCCTCCCTCCATCTCTCTCATACACTCTCCCTCTCTCTCTCACACACACACTCACTCCCTCTCTCTCTCTCTCACACTCACATACACACACACACTCTCCCTCTCTCCCAGTGTCACAGTCAAGTCTGAGTATTTTAGTGTTTAGTCTAACAAAGTTAAGCGTCTGAATAGTTTGATCCTGATTTATGTTAAATTATACACAAGAAAAACATCATAAAGCATCACGAACATCTCACATTTCTCATTTAAACCGTTTGTCACATCGGCTCCAAGCGTCACGGCTGCACACTTTACTCCATGAACACACACACTTTACTCCATGAGCACACACACCCACACACACACACACACACACGCACACACTCGCTCCACGGAGAAAACTGTGACACAGAAGCTGCGTGAAGGGGCCCCGAAAACTAGAGTCAGTGTGCGTTTGAGATCACAGCGTCACATCAGCCCCATAATGAGAGCCAGCTGAAGACACACACACACACACACACACACACACACACACCGCCAGACTGACCCTCTCCAGCTCAGACTGACCTTCTTTTCTCCCTCAACACCTCACCCCTCTCTCTCTCTCTCTCTCTCTCTCTCTCTCTCTTCATTCCCAGATAAATGCTTTATCCAGATGTCTGCTCTCCAAAAAAACAAAAAAACATCCATCCACTATTCCAGAACACAACGCCGAGAGACAGAAGTAAATCCATCAGGGCAAACATACACACTCAGTGACCGTGTACACACACACACACACACACACACTTCACTCTCTCTCTCCTCTATGAGTCTTACAACCTGGCGGTCGCTTCTTCACGGGACTGCTGAGTCAGCACGCCGTCTCCCGCCATGTTTCCCCCCAGGCTCCCGGCGAGGACGCTCCGCCCCACAGCGCCTCAACTCGGGAGAAGCTCGGAGAAGCCCCCTTCCCTCCTTCACTCTCTCAATCTTCCTTTAACCCCCCCCCCTTCCCTGAGGAAGCGGCGTGTAACGTGGAAAAGCCCCGGGGGAACACTGGGAAACTATTTTAACAGCGCTCTAATGTTCCGGCTGCCACTCGGACATCCACTTAACTTTAACACAACGTTCCCAGTTCGGTTTCCTTATCCACGGGAAGACGTGAAGACGGGCAGCTCGGATTCCAGGGAAGGATGTGTGGCGCTTTTTATGTTTTTACTCCTTTCTTTCTCCTCCGGAACTAAAAACTAATGTATATCGGAGCTGATATGAGCAGCTTTGATTTTTCAGTGCTTTATGAATAATCTACAGGATTTTAAGCCTCATTATGAGAGTTTTTGAGACATTTTTTCTAATCTAAAGTACTCAAACTAAAGAACTCAACAGAGGAATGGTTATTTGAAGAGGCGCTCAGTGGGTTGTTTAACCTCTCTTTAAACAGAGTAGATTCAATGAGAGTGAAGGACTTTTTCCAGGAACGCCCTGCTCCACACACACACACACACACACACACACACACACACACACACACACACACACACACACACACAGCTGGAAGCCAACAATGCAACGGAAGGTAAGCGCCTCGCTCAACAGCTCATCATTCCACGAAGGAACGTCTCAGATTCTGTTCGACGAGAGAACTCTCTCTCTCCCGTCGGCGCCGTGAAGCCCCGCCCCCGCATGTCGTGCGAGGCCACTGCCTGCAACACGCACTTAACGTAAACACCGGCCTCATCGGGCCCGAACACTCACGTTACATCTGTGGCCACGCTTTTCAAATACGTGGCGACTCAAAATGGGGGGGGGGGGGGGTAGCGGGCCGGGCTGGCCGCCGTGGCAACGGGCATCCTCGCTGGTTACGTCACGACCCCATACGCCCTTGGGCAGCTGTAGCGGCGGTGGAAGTCGGTGTAATCCCGGACAGCTGCAACCAACCGCCTTCTTTACAGCTTATCCGTCACAGCTTTACCAAAACAAAGGCTTCGCGGTTGCCAATGGATGTTTTTTGTTTTTTTTCTTCCCGCAATGCACATCGAATTCAGTGGAGCTGGACGAGTGACTCACGGTCTAAATACCTCCGATACGGCTGCCGGCCATAATGTCACCTGGAAGCACTTCATTCGCTTATACGGTTTGCAACATTCGAGACGTAATCATCCATCTCGGCTGCGACGGTTCGGGATGAAAGCAGAGAACGCTCGACTCCGGCTGCAGCTGCATCCAAACGGTGGTACTTAACCCTCCTGTGACCTTTGGGGTCAATTTGATCCCATTCGATATTCGAAGTCTCAAAATATATGATTGACGTCGTGTTTTTTGCTTCATATTTCACGACTTTTCCTTATTTAAAGACGACAACTGGGTGAATATAAAATGAACATGATGAAATGTTTTAGCGCACATCGGTGTTCTTTGGGGTCTATTTGACCCCCAGGCTGAAATATCAACATGTTATACATCCGTTTTATAGGTTTGGGTTGTTTTGGATGATATTGAGGTCACTCTAACTATAACTGTGTAAACTTGTACATGTTTGCCCCTCCCCCGCATCATGTGTGAACTATCTGTGGTTTGCCGGTTATGTCAGGGCCCAAAACCTTTTGGAAGATTTTTTAAAATCAGCATGTAGCCTTCTACACACTTTATTTAAGGGATATGTAGGTATCCACAAACACACATGATTGGAATTAGTCCAACTGACCTCCAGGGTAAAATATGTTTGTTTATTTGAAGGTAAAAATAGGGTTCAGACCGGAAGATTTGAAAAGGAGTTTGAACAATCTTTATTTTTTGGGGGGTGAAGACTCATTGGTGTTGTGTGTGTGTGTGTGTGTGTGTGTGTGTGTGTGTGTGTGTGTGTGTGTGTGTGTGTGTGTGTGTGTGTGTGTGTGTGTGTGTGTGTGTGTGTGTGTGTGTGAGAGAGAGAGAGTCCTCAGAGAAAGGGTGACTTGTGCCAAGGAGTCACATTTGAAGATGCAGTGCCTCACAGACACGGACAAAATGTTCAAAGAGAACGAGAGAGAGAGAAATATGATGAAAGAGACTTCTGAGACGATGCTTCTGGGGCGGGAGAAGAACAACTACAAAGAACGAGGGCAGAAAAAACGAGAGCTACTTGAGACCGACTGTTTTCTTCTTGTTGGTTGGCACCAAACTTCTGCAGAAAGACAGACAAAGTCCTTATTACGTCCAATTTGCATTCGGATGAGCCGGAGTTCGGAGGGGGCCGTGTAATCACGTAAGAGTCACGCCCCTCGCGGCCTCCGGCTGTTTACCGGGTTTCTTCATTTCATCTGCAGAGAAGTTGCTCTTCTTTTTGTCGTAAAACCCTTAAATGTGCACATGGCACATGGCTGAAAATGGCGGGAAGACTCCCTCCGGGGAGCGTCGGAGGGCGACGGCAACCATCATTGGAGATGTGAGGGAAACCATCGTCACGCAGTGGAAGATGTGTCTCGATGGCCCGGAACAGAGATCCGCCTGTGACGGATGAACGTTGCCTTCAGGTACATATGAGTGCTTCAGGTACACTCAAGACGAGTCCGTCGGAGCAAGAAATGCACCTTATCCCATCTCGTCTTCTTTTACTGCCCGATTCAGAAGTAGTTATCGATTTAGGTTGGAAACGTGGCGAGATGAGCAGGAACACGGCGCTGAGGGGGCGGGATGCTGACCGCCAACAACGGTTTTATAAAGGGAAAGGGTTTTTACAGGAAGCTTCACTATTATTTTTCATTTCCAAACTGTTTTGCCAGATTGATTAATGCAATTATTTGATTTAGTCTACATTTCCGTCCCCTGAACGTACCTGAATGTACCTGAATATATAAACTAGCATAGCCTGTAACCCTACATAGGGTGGATTAGGTGGGTAGGGTCGGGAATGATTTAAAAATAATATTCCTATCTGTAATTGCCCTCAGACATGTGCCTATTTCCCCAGATGGGATAAAAACTTTGAAAAAAAATTACCAAAAATTACAAAGAAATTACCAACAATTTAAAAAAAATACAACAAAATTACAATAAATTAAAAAAAAGAGGAAAAGGTAAGGGGGGAAAAAGCCCAAATAAACTGAGTTAAAAAAGCCCCACCCGCAAAAAAGTAAAAGGAAATATAATCTAACTCAGTTGGTCATTTAGCTCCTCCCCTTTCAGTGGACATGATTTGACCTTCCTCCCAATCCGCTGCTCAACCATCTCCAGGCTCCTGATCGATGAACCGTCACCTCATCAGTTACCTGGTTTATGTTTTCAGGTGCGCTCCTTTAAGCTTGCGTACGCCTGCGTTGGAACGCGTGCCCGTTCTAAACGGCGTCTGGCGAGCCCTTCTTCCATCATCCGCTGAAACAAATCTTTAATCTCGACGAGGCGCATGTCACGTGCGCTGATGGAGGTGCCGCTCGCGGGTGAGCGAGCTGACGGCGTGCGACACGACATTTTGTGCATTACGGCCGGAGCGCTGACGTAGTTTTACATGCGGCGTGACGCTCCTCCTCCCCCCCCCCCCTCCTCCTCCTCCTCCATCATCTCCATTAGCGAGACGCTGCACGGCTTCTTGAACACTTTGTGTGGTGAATATTGACAAGGCTGTCAGTCTGATGAATACAGGGGATGGAGGAGAGAGAGAGAGAGAGAGAGACATATAGATAGAGTGAGAGAGAGAGATATAAAGACAGAGAGACAGAAACGTAGAGAGAGAGAGTCAGAGAGAGATAAGGAGACAGAGACATAGAGAGAAAAAGACAGACAGAGAGAGACAGAAAGAGAGTCAGAGACATAGAGTCAGAGACATAGAGTCAGAGACATAGAGAGAGTCAGAGACATAGAGAGAGAGAGTCACCAGTGAACATAGCGTGGCGAAAGTGAGGAATGTGTTATTTTTAGGGCTGTCAGCGTTAACGCGTTAATCTATGCGATTAATTTTGCCGCGTTAACGCACTAAAATATTTTAACGCAATTAACGCAACTTTGTTTATTTCCGGTGTTCGTTGATGTTTTTGCACTTTTCTGAGTGTCAAGCCGCGGCAGTGGGTCTGACACTGTTTACGTTTTTAAAACTATGAGTTTTCCGCGAAAATACGGAGCAGAAATCAGTTTAAACTCGTGGATTAATAAATCGGGTTTCCTCCTGCGCTCCTTCCTCCCGGCTGCTGCTTCGCTCCACAGACACACAGAGGAGCGACGTGTAGGTGACGCGGCGCGGAAAGAACTCGTCACACGAAACCTTCACCGTGATTGGTCAATCCGTTTGTCTGTCAACATTTTGCGAAAAATAACCAAGTAAATCACAAGGCCCGCCCACCTCCCAGGTGAGGCTCATTAGCAGCCTGTCAGTCAGAGAAGACAGAGAACAAGAGGAGGACAATGAGCCTCATGATAGAGATGAGATTGTTCTGGAAGGTTTGATGTAGAACACGTGGGGTTGTGTGTCATATGCAAAAGACTTTAAAAGGTGAATTTTAATATTTTTGTAAAATGTATAAAATGCCCCCAGCCTCCAGAGTGAAACATTTGAATGTGAGTCAGTTTCCAAGGCCACTGGTTCTGCTGCTGTACAGTGTTAAAGATGGCAGGTCCAATGTGTCTCTAATGCACCTTGTTTTACCAATCTGATGTTTCACTTAAGAAACTATTTATCATCCACGATATTAAATCCCTGGCTGGCCCTTTTTATGGGTAGTGCTGAGACACAGCACTGTGTGAAGGTGTCTTTAACAACTAATACTATCAAACAAGTGTCTAAAATACACGCTGTCTGAAGGGATTACTGCTTCATTTAGAAGATTTAGTCTTTAGAAGAAAAAAAACATATTTGCGATTAATCGCGATTAATGAATTTCAAAATGTGCGATTAATTAGTTAATTTTTTTTAATCGATTGACAGCCCTAGTTATTTTGTCTTCAAGCTGCTCGAGGCGAGAAGCTCCGGCTCCTTGAGTCTCGACTGAAGACTCAAACAAAGTCCACGACTAGAACCAACGCTCGGCTCCACGAGAACCCTTTGCCCACAACATAACCGAACTGGCGCCACAGGAAACTGACGTGGCGGAGAAAGAAAAGTAACCACGAGAGTTGCTAGCTGCCTTTTCATGAAGATGATATTTAGGTGTGCAGGTGGCGTCCTGAGGTCTGAGGTCTGAGGGTCTGAAGGTCTGAGGTCTGAGGGTCAGAGGGTCAGAAGGTCTGAGGGTCTGAGGGCCTGAAGGTCTGAGGGTCTGAGGGTCTGAGGGTCTGAAGGTCTGAAGGTCTGAGGTCTGAGGGTCTGAGGGTCTGAGGGTGGCGTTGAGGTGACACAGCCACTGACCGGCGGCTGGAGATCAGGACTAAGAAACACAATATCGTCCTGAGGGGGCGGTGACGCACCAGAAAGACAATAGCCACATCGCCAGTGCTCAATTTTGACTTCTGTGATCACTGCTGTCCCCGTGTGTCCCCGTCCCGCTCGAGTCACATCGGCTCAGTAAGAACGTTGATACCTTAATGTGCGCTGAGTCGCCTAATGTAGCCTTAAACGTGACAGCGATCTCACAGAGATTCACTTTAATCAAAGAGTATTGATGGACGACATGTTCAACGTCCTCATTCATAAGCACAGTGTGTGTGTGTGTGTGTGTGAGAAGGACTATCACAGTATAAAAGGATGTTAGAATGAACTCTTTATTTCTCTATGTCTCTCTCTGTCTCAGAGGAGCTCTTACAATCTTGAACTTGATCTTGTAGTCAAACATCCAAAAGTCAGGAAAATAAAAATAATATAATCCCATATTTTTTTAAGGATAGATTTAGTTGTTGAGGGTTTTAAAGTGTCTCTGCTCTTCTTTTGACCTGCAGAAACCCACCTGTACGTGAGGCGCTCGTTGTGATTCATTAGTTGTTATTTGAACGTTGGCCGCATAAAACTCCTTGAACCCCCCCCAAAAAAAAAAAAGTGAATCATCATGCTTTATATTCCATCGGGGTCGCTTGGAGAGGGGAAGAGCTTGTGGAGATTAAACTCTTTTTTTCCGGTCTCACTTCCACCTCATTAAAGTAAAGATGATGTACTTTGACGTGGAGCAAACATAAACCATATGCAGATGTGTTCACCCACGTCGCAAAGTGTGTGTGTGTGTGTGTGTGTGTGTGTGTGTGTGTGTGTGTGTGTGTGAGAAGCGACGCACCTCGTGGTCTGAGCGTGCATACATTACATCTCGTACCTCACAGGGGAGATTCAATTCCACGCCGACGGATATGATAATCACATCTGAGGATTATCTTTTTGAGTTTTTCACAGATCTGGATGATCTGAACTTTGTGTAACAACCCGCGTCCGCCACAACACGTCTAACCCTCGACGAATGGAGAAATTTGAAGTTTTCTTCATGGATTCCTCTCCAAATCCAACTTTTTTTTTTTTATGACACGGTAAACATGTTTAAATGTGTCTGTATGCCATGAAGAAGTCACCTGTGAGGATGTCTGCGTGTTTACTCCACCGTTGAGTTTTCAAGTGACATGAAAAAACGGCTTAGGGAGTCATTTATAACTTTATAACTTCTACTGCCACCTCACTTTACATAGATCTACATCACATCTGCACTGATCACCATTATTGCTGCTCATCTTCTTACTGTTCATACTTATATCACACTGTATACATCCTATTTATCTATATTTATATTACCATTATACACATAATCTTCACTCTTCTGCTTTGCACTTAGATGCTAACTGCATTTCGTTGGCCCAGTTCTTGTACTCCGTGTAATGACAATAAAGTTGAATCTAATCTAAATACTGTTTTACAACTTCTTATATCAACTGCACACTAATGTCGTCTAAACTGTAGTTTATAATGTGTTGTTAGTCTCTGCACAGATTGACTCGTAAAGACAATACGACGCTTTCATGAAATACATAATAAATGTAATTATTTAAAAAAATCTACATTTATTTTCCTCCTAAAATATTTTTTGGCAACAACTTTGTTACATTTTTTTTATTTTTGTTTTGTTTTATTACCACAGAACAACAAAGGACAAAGAATATGGATAAACATGAACCAA
Source organism: Liparis tanakae (assembly GCA_036178185.1). Classification (NCBI taxonomy): domain Eukaryota; kingdom Metazoa; phylum Chordata; class Actinopteri; order Perciformes; family Liparidae; genus Liparis; species Liparis tanakae. Next base: position 10,318,066 of record CM070108.1, on the reverse strand, counting down.
CGCAACTGAATATTTTGGCAGCAACGGGAGTGAGAAGCTTAAAATGTACGACTCCATCTGTCTTCCTGCCTCAGATGGCCACACGCATGCAAACACACACACACACACACACACACACACACACACACACACACACACACGGACACTCGTTTCCGGCTCTCACAGAATCCTCCCGATGAGCCACAGACACGCTCAATTCATTCCACTCGGGCATAAACACACAGCCTCCGACGCCGATAAAGGACCCCGCGATCGAGCCAAAGCGGTTGCAAGTGCCTGTGGCACGAAGGTTGCCGGGAATACATATATTTTTTTAAGACTGTACAGGGATCTCAGTTTGAATTCCCAGATGAGCCACGGGGTGGTTGGAGTAATGCCGTTTCCTCCCACTGGAAAGGGTCCGACGAGGTGGTGCCTTTGAGCGAGACGCGTAGGCCACAGTTACCGCCGGCGTGGAGCCGCCCACCGCCGCTTAATGTCGTGCATGAGAAGCCGGGTGTTGGGAGAAAAAAAATGAAAAAAGAAATCCACATCTCTGAAGTGCTCATCGCCCTCCACATCTGCCAAGCGGAGAGTACATCAGCAATGCTTCTGCCACGTGAGGGGGGGAGGGGGGGGAGGAGGGGGTGCTGACGGAACTTTGGGGAAGCCGAATTGCTCACAAACACAAGCGGCGACTGTTTCCGCGGAATGCGCTCGCCAGGATTTTTTGCTGCGTTCGTCCTCGAGTTGGTTCTGGACGGACTATGAGGAAGGACAAAAAAAAAAACTCCTCAACCCAACCACCACCTCCTCCTCCGAAAAAAAAAGCCAACCAAACAAATGGCACCGAAAGTTATTTTTTTGCGGCGCGGCTACTGTAAAAGGAGTCTTTGTGTTCTGGAAGAATCTGACCGACGCTCGAGTGCAGCGGAGGAAAGTACAGATGGAAAGAAAAAAAAACGGCGGAGAAAGTACGCAGTGTACCCGGTGGTGGTGGGGGGGGGGGTTCTGGTGAGCAGCACAAGATGTATTCTTAGGCGCTCGTTTCACCGGGAGGCCTCGGCATCTTGTTTTCCAAGCGGCGTCGCTCCCGGTGTGACGGCGGCCGCACGAATCCTTTAATGACGCGTTTTTGCAGTTTCGTAACCGCCTCGGTCATCTGATGTGGTCACGGTCGCGTAGGAGGAGAAGCCGCGGTTGGAGGCGCACGCCAAAACGACAAGACGCACTCGGGACCGTTTTGCCCACGAGGAATCGAGCCGGCTCTAATGGACGTCGTTACGCTCCCTCCGTCGTGGCCATGACTCCTTTTGAAGCATTTGATCCATTTACGAGAATATGACGAGCGTCGAACCTTCAAGCATTTGTTCTCGGAGCACTCGACACACAATACGCCACCCTTCCTCTGAAAATACAGAGCAAATCGACCTTCACCTACGACTCAGCTGCACGCTCGATTAAAAAGAGTTTGCGAGCAGATTTGAGTCGCAGGTTTAAAGTTGTGAGGTATATTAAAATAAAGCAGCAACACGACACGATTACTTGGTTTGTTGAAAACGTCGTAGAATAAAAGGTTTGATACGTCTTTAAAGTTACAGACTTAGTCTCGTCAACCCCTCGCTGACCTTTGACACGTCTGAAACAATAAAAACGTTGGTTTTGAAAAAGGGAATGTGGCTCACTCAGGTCTCATTCTTCTTCTTTCTTACACGCTGATGAAAATCCAAACCCATCAAAGCCGGTAACCTCCCCTCTGTTGAATATGTCAGCAGGTCTCAGATATCAGAACGGGTTTTAAACATGTGTACGTGGTGGAACACGCCATATGTGGAGGCTGTTCAAAATTCATACCACTGAATCCGATGTAAATTAGTTGTGGGCCTTTAGTGATGAATATATTCACAGTTGTTTATTAGAATTTAAATGAGGAATTGAATTCCACAGGCAAAATGAAGGGATATATATATATATATATATATATATATACGAAGGATGGGTCAAATGCAGACACGAATTTCCCCATTGTGGGATCAATAAAGTATACATTATTATTATGTATATATTCTGAACTGAACGCTGTTCCGAACTGCTCCGGTTCTGGATAAACCTGCCAAAGGCATCCGATGCCGACCAGCTGGCATTCAGATGTTCCTCAGATGCGTTTCGATTCACCGAGATTAAGAGCCGTGGAAATAAAAGCATCCGCGGCGCTGCAATGCACGACGGTGTATGGAATGCATGGAAGACGCATTATCGAAACATTTTCTTGGCCGCGTGTCTTCCAAGCCAACAGTTTGGGTACGAGTAAAGCCGTAGAGACGGGGAGTCCATTCGGGGAGCGTCCGGCGGGATGCTGCGGTTCACGCTACGCTCCCATGAAGTCAAATGAGGCGAGCCAAGTTCAAATCCGGCTACTCTCACACAGCTTTCAAAGCTGAAACAACAATTAATGCCTCATTATTCGACACAATTGAAAACCTGCGTAATCCAAGTAAGTCAACATGGGGAGGGGGAGGGGCAAAGAAGACCGCGGTTTTACGTGTGAGTCGTGAAGTCGTCATTGTCTTATTTAAACAATTTCCGCATTTAAATTCCACGACTTTTCTTTGGAATTCGTCTAAAACCGCCATCTTTTTTTTCTCCTCACTAACGGAACCCAACCCGACAGCCTCCCCCCCAAAAAACTTTTGGCAGAATGACAGAAAACCGTATCTGAACCCCTGCATTTGACAAAGGTTTGGGGTCACAGAGAAAAGTTTGTGTTTTCCATGAAAACTTACACTTGTATTTATTAAATGAATACAAGATTAATACAAAATATAGTCAAGACATTGACAAGGTTAGAAATAATGATTTTCATTTGACATTAATGTTGTTCTTCAAACTTGTCGCTCAAAGGAAGGCCAGTTTTTGAGCTTCTCTCACCAGCATAACTGTTTTCAGCTGCGCTCACATAAAAAGGGTTTCAATGTCAAGGAATAATTTTTGTGGAAAATGCAAAATAAAAAAAAATAAAAAAACATAAAATATATATATATATATATATATATATATATATATATATATATATATTTTTAAAGAGTTTCAAGGGGGTTCTAACCCTCTGCTAGTCTTCTAAGGCAATAACAAAATGTACCACTAGAACATGGAGATGGGCCTCTATACACCTCTGTAGGGACTTCACTAAACACCAGAGAATAGTCATTTATCACATTAACTATATATAGAGTGTAATTCTGATTAATTTAATGTAATTTTCATTAGAAAAAAACAGTGCTTACTTTTCTTTTTTCTAAGTGACCCCAAACGTTTGAACGGTAGTGTATCGAATCATCAGACAAGCTCATTTGTGCCGAGGTCGTCGGTATGAAGTGAAAAAGCCAAGCGAGAAATAAGAAGGTAGGGTTTCTTACGGAAGTCCGTCTCGCTGACCCGAACGTCAAAGCTCTCTTTGTCGTCTGAGTCATCGAACACGTCGTAGTTATTCGTAGGACTTCATACGGAATATAAAAGCATTCAGACGTCCACATATATTTGGACTTTCTTGGCGGGTGAGGAGGAGACGCAGAAGGGCGAGGTCGGGTGGAGCCGCTCCGCTCTGCCAATGAAAACCGTTGCACCGCAACTTCCTCCTCACACGAGTGACTCACTAAAATCACACCGCGCGCCCGTATGAGACTTCAGCGCGTCTGAGTTTCAGTGGCTTAACATCATTTATCAACATTTCCCTAAACAATGAAATGGAGCCCACTTTCCATTCATTTTTCTTGTTCTTCTAAATATATTTGTAGCTCACGACTCACGGGAAGTAGGATGTTAATACAACACACCTGCTCACGGTTAAAACCTCATTCATGAATCCTGTGCAACAGTTACAGGGTTTATTATCCAACTCCTTGGAAACTTCCCTGTGAAGCAATTCAGGAGTCGGCGGTCGGTTTACACAAAGACCACCGTCCGTAGTTTATAAGAGGTCGAGGAGCTCGGCTCTGGAATTAATCACATATCTCAAAGTTAGAGCCGCTCTGCACCGGTGTGACGAATAAACAACGTTAAAGTACAAGGTTTAAAGGACGTGATACGGTTCACCATTTTGGTTCAAAACCCGGAGCCTCCAGGTTTCTGTCTTACGATCCTCATCTGTGTCGGCAGATAACTCAGAACCCTCGGCTGCACGGGCTGGTTTTTCTTTGGGATGTAGAATGGAATGTAAAGTCGGTTTGCTGTTAATAATGCAGATTTTATCGTGTGTGTTTCTTGTGTTGTTAAAAACAAATGTATTGCTGTGTAAATTTGTTCAATCTGAATGGCGAAAAAGAAAAAAAAGGTAACTTTGTGATGCTAAAAGTTTATAGACACGTCTACGGCGTCACGAGAATGTAGTCAGAGAGAGATGGGACGCAAACGCCAACAACGTCTCTAAAGAAGATTTAATCCTTTACTCCAGTGGTCCCCAAACAACGGCCCGCGGACCAGATAGGCCCCCCTGAATACCAAAGACGCATTATGATTTTTTTGTTTCAGTCTGGCAACGGAAATCCTAGATTAGCCGCTGTCAAATAGAACGGAATAATGACGAAAAGGTACTGTAAGAGAATAAAGTGTTATTTAATTCCTGACTTTTGTTTCTATAAACATCCTAGAAAGGGTTATTAATATTTATTTATGTTTGGTTTTCTGGAAAAGAATAAATGTTTACATTCAGGCACCGCTGCGATGATCACACTTTTTCAATTACAAACTGACCCCGGCGCCCATTAGAGAAGGTAAAACATGTGGAGACCCCTGCTTTACTCATACCAAACAAACACAATCTAAACTGTACAAACTTACATGAGACAAGCAGGGTTTAAATACACAGGGAGGTGCAGCTGATTGGACGCAGGTGCACACAATGAGGGCGGGGCTTAGCAATCACACAGGTGGAAACAATCAGGACCAGGGAAGACAATCACAGGGACAGGAAGTGAAGGGAAACAGAGGACACGAGAGACGGGGATTTCAAAATAAGACACAAACGCTCTGGATCGTGATATACAGGGAGCAACTCGGGTTAAGTGCATTGCTCAAGGACACAGACAGGGATTTGAACCGCCGATCCTCCGATTGAAAGAGCAACCTGCAGTCGGCCACATGGAATCACATCATTTCTGTGTGAACAAGAAAGAAAACACAGTTTTTCTAATTCATCTTTTCAGAAACCAGAAGCCAGACTAAATACGAACCTCTGTGTCGCTTCTACGCAGATGTTTTACGTTACATTTCCACTTGAAAGTGCTGCAGGGCTGATTCCCCCGAATCAGCTCCGAAACTGTATCCAGCTAGGAATGTCAGCCCGCGTGCAACCGGACACGCGTTAGGTAGCCGCTGCACATTCCCTGGCAGTAATGCACAAGTTTTTTGCACAGGTACAAGCTTTAACATTTTGGCCGGTGAACTCAGTTCATTCAACTTTCGGTCGTCCTCGCTACTGCCCGCTCATCGGATGACGGGAGGGGCAGTTGCTGTGAGAAAAAAATTATAAATAACGTCTCTCGAAAATTATACCAATGTTTTGTGCAAAATATCCACAAATACTAAATTACATTGTATGATTCTTGTAAATATATGACTTTATCCTCTGATTCGAGTTTTTTAGATTCCAAGGTTTTTAGATTGTATTGACCACATACAAATCTGTCCGATGATTTACCCAGGAGGAATTCTCTAGACTAAAACATGAAGAAACTAATGGAAAAATCCCCCAAAAAATCATCTTTAAAAAACAATGTTATTTGGGTAGTTTGGCTTTGTTGAAGACATTTCACTTTGTTTCTTGTTGTTCTGAGTTTGTCCTCGTGGTTGAATGAAGTTATTGTGAGTCGCTTTGGATGAAAGCGTGCGCTAAATGACACTTAATGTAATATATTAGGCTCCTCTACGACGAAGCCGTCACGAGGATCCTAATTATTTCAACTTTTCATATTTCTCTGACGATGTTTGATGGTATTAAACCTTATTTAGTCTGATTAGTTAAACCCCTCAAAAAACTCTTGCGCCAGCTGGTTTGATAACACCTGGTTTGAAAAGACATAAACGTTATTCAGAGAAAGGTTGTTGAGACTTTTTTAGATGATAGTGAAATGTGATATCCATTTAACGTCCGGCCCACACTTTCCAGGGATCAGATGATTCTATTTTGATCTGTCCGCTACAGTAGAGTAGATCTAGTGTGTGTGTGTGTGTGAAGCTTCAGACCTGACGTCTTTAAAATGACTTCCCCCCCCCATCCATCACGTCTCAAGCGAGTCATAATACAAACCTGATTAAAAGGAGTCTCCTCTTCACTTGCCCATTGGAGACTGAACTCTTAGAGGCTCATTAGTGGATTCATTCAATACAAGGACTACAGCCTCTGGATTTACCGGCTCGCTCCCGTGAACACAGGAAGTTCCCTCTGTCAAGACGGCCGCGTTCAACGAGGGGGAACCGACACGCCGTCGCGGACGCGTCCCAAACGGACGCTGGTAACGCTACCCAGAGTGTCAACGCGTGAACCGAGCGCCGGCCGGGCGGCGGCTCTTTGACAAGTCGGTGCAGTGAGGATGTGTCGTGATTTCAACACCTGGGGAATCTGCACTTTGTGTTGAGAGGTAATGCCACACACCAGACTTCCCCTTAAAGAAACTTTAAACGAAATGGCCACGCTAGTTACGAAACACTATTTTATGCTAATAATGGAAAGAGGGCAAATAAACTAGGGGGACCGGACGTCCTCTTTTCCCCGGACATGTCCTCTTTCTGAGACCTAAAAAAATGTGTCCAGCAGGGATTAAAAAAACCTCCTGGATTTTGCTTCGTCGGATATTTGTGTTTCTCTGGATCTTTCACAAACTAGTATTGGTAATGGTATCTCCCTTACGCTCCATCTTCTTGCGTGAGCTCTGACTGTAGAAGAGAAGAGAACAGTCATCGGTCAACCCGATCTCAGTGTTCCCAGATACACGAAAACTATCCTCCTTTTAGGCATGTATATCACAAAACAGGCAGAACAAGAGAGATGTTTAATCGCTCAGCACCCCCCCCCCCTCCCCCGGTCGACGCCGTGCATTAGAGAAAACAAGCAAGTCCAAATGTGCCCCCCAACCCCGTAGGCTAGACATATGCTAGTTGCCACCCAAAGCTTTGCAAAATTCCTCTCGTGGCTTTTGTACTAAACAATGGTAAGAATACACAAACGGGCCCTTTTAAAAGGAGGAATGGAAGTTTTCTGTTTAACTGTCTCAGATCAGAGGATTTATTAATGCAATTAAGCTCAACAACTCTAAACTAAACTCAACAATATTCATTCGTCTACTTAGCAAGTCGCCTGGGAAGGCATTTCTGGCTCTGGAGTGACAGGATGCCCCGGGGTCACGCGTGGTCAGCTTCCCGACTGAGTGTCTTTGCATTCCCCGGGGTCTATTCTCAGGGCCGGTCTGGCCTCGTACGATACGTCCCATAGTTGGCCTCAGGACTACGGGTTGTTACCGTCACATTGAAAATGCGGAAGGTTATATTTTGATCGCTGTGTATTTATTTATTTATTTATTTATTTGTATGCGTGTTACTCGCATAACTCAAAAAGCATTAAACGAAATCGCATGAAATTTGGTTGGATGATTGGTAATTATCCGGGGACCATTTGATTCGACCAATTTTTATCTAATTGGCATGCAACTAATGCCAACATGTTCATAATTCAATGCCCAAACTTGTGATATGCGAAGGTATGCGCTCTACCGAGTGCCCGTTCTAGTTTTCATCTGCATTTCCTCTGCTGCGGCTGATCATTTCTTGACTTCAGCTGCTGTTGTCAGTCGCTCAAATATTTTGAGTCCTTTTGTTCTCGTGCAAAAGTGTCGAGGCGAGGCAAATTTGAAGAATGAATAATTAATGATGGAGTCTCTCTCCACTCGTTTCCCTCGTGTATCAAGGTAGATGTTTAACGTTGAAGCAACGGGGTTGTCGAGGGTTACGGGTTCAGGATGACATATTGATTGATATATCGTCATACATTGTGTAGAAATGGATTTTCAAATCAACATTAACTGGAATATTCCTTCTTTTACACCAGTGGTTTTGGGAAATATGCTTATTCACCTTCTTGCGGAGAGTTAGATGAGAAGTTTGGTCCCATAGTGGCAACAGCTCGATCTCCCTTTGTTCTTTTAGTTGGAACAAACCAATGAGACGGTCTTCAGAGGTGCGGGTAGGCAAAGGGTGTTACGCTCGGAAAGTTACCAGTGTCTGTGCTAAGCTAAGCTAGCTGTCTGCTGCGTTAGCTTTAGCAACTGCATAACTACATCAAGAAAGCAAATATCTCCCAAAATGTCTTATTATAACAATTCTACATGCCTGTATATATTCAAGTCATATCTTTTCTTAAACGGGAAAGAAGTTAACTTAGATATCGTAGAGCTGTTTCTGTGCTGAGCTAAGATAACTGTCAGCTACGTTAGCTTTAGCGTCTGCAAATCTAAGTCAAGAAAGCAAATATCTCCCAAAATGTCTGATTATTATAATTATTCTACATGCCTGTCTGTCCTTAAACGTTAATGAAGTTAACTTAGTTATCGCAGCGCAACAACAACGCACAGTCTTTTTGCTAACGTCGCAATATTCCATGAAAATGAAATTACTCTGAACTTTCTTTTTTTTCCCGCGTCTGTTTTTTCCACAAGTGTGCGAAAGAGTCGACCTGCGACTGCAACAAGGGGCTCGGTTGTCTGGCCGGCCAGACGAGTGACGCGTTGCCTCAGCTCCGGCCGGCGCAGCTGCTCTCCGCTTCACGCTACGCACCGAACTTCATCTGACACATCGTTTCCCTCCGTTATTTTAAGCCCGCGCAACCAGGCGGGATGACGACATTTTCAACGGGCTTGCTAACACTGGAACTTGTGTGAACCGCGGCGCATACACACACACACACACACACACACACACACACACACACACACACAGCCCCACCCTGGATCCCCTCCCCCCTCCCTCTTTCGTCAACCCCGTGTGAAGCAACATGCTCTTGTGTTGCTTCTCCCACCCGGCTATATTTATCCGGTGCAAACTCCTCCGGACTCGGCCTCGGCCTCCGGACTCGGCTTCCGGCCTCGGCCTCTGGACTCGGCCTCCGGACTCGGCCTCCGGACGCTCCCGGGAGCCAGGGGGCCTCAAATTCTATTCCATTCGGTCGTTGTGGCGTCAGAATTACACCGGACACTTCACGGTCCCTCGGCAGTGCGGATGAAGATCTTCAACGGGACGGAAGTTGGCACCGATGTGCCTTCATGTCAGCGCGCTGTGAAAAGTGCCACTGCTACTGGAACCACAGCCCGCCATGTAGGGCGAGAGACTCCGACATCCTCCTCAACTGATCCTCGTTCAACGCTGTCTTCTGATATCCCGCCCCAAAACATTTTTTTTTTTTTTTTCGAATATCCAGCTAAATGTTTTCCGCTTGTTACCAGCAGCAGACTTTTTTTCTTCTTCAAAATAAACAAGTTTGTTGGGTTTAAGCATCAAAAGTTCAATTATTAATGAGGGACGTTAAGTAAGTTACTGTACAAATACATCAACATTGTAACGTGGGACTCGAGCGGCCGTTTCCTGGACGGAAATCTGGCTTCATCCACTAATATGAGATTATGTTGCTCTTTAAAAAATAGATTTTGTGAGATGTATATGCGTTAAATTAAAGTGTATTACTTTTTGCAGGTATACAGATGTGAAAACAGCCTGAATGAAGACAATTAGGTAAAATGCTTGAAGTTAATCCTCTAGCTTCAGGTGCCAGAATCTATAAACTCTGTTTGTGTCTGACCAAAAGCAATAAAAAAAACATGTAATTTCTCCCCTCGAGGATTGAGTCCAATCATCTAGTCTTGGAGCTATAAGGCTATTAACATCTCAGAGTGTTGAACTAATTATAAGCACAACAAACTATTCGTCTGGAGTCAGACACCTCATGATTAACCCTGTGCTCATGTGTCATGCCCTCGGGGCGGGAGGGGAGTCCTTGCACTCTTAGTGGATTCCTCTATATTTAAAATAGTGACTCATATTCATGTGAGAGCTCCTGTCCCTGCTGGACTTCTTTTTTCTAAAGGGATAGTGCTGTGTAGGAACATAACTCAACACATGTGAAATGCAATAAACATGGCATTGGTATTTGAGATGTTTTTACCATTTAAGCTCATTCATTCACATTATTTATATGTATATAAAGACCCAACTTTATAAAACTTGCAAACAAACAAAAAAAAGTTTCTCAGAGGTTTCAGGGTAGCTGGGAGCAACTCATCTGATAACGCACCGGTCTCAAGAGCGACTTCCCATCCAGCACCGAGCGTACTCTGGCTAATTGTGGCACACACACATTCTTTTCACCGCCGTTGTTTTGTCTATATTAGGCAAAGAGAAGCGGAGCGACGATGTGATTGAAAGCCTCTCCGGCTTTGGCTCGCCGCGAACCCGACCGAGCCTTCTCCAGATGTTGGCGTGGAAAGGCTTTTCCTCTCCTCTGATGAGTCAGCAGAACACTGGAAACATTTCCCGTGATTCACGATGCTTTTCCAGCCGCTGAGCGGCCTCACCGCGTCAGCCGCATCGGGTCCGATTCCACTGAGTGAGGCGAAGCGTGTTCCACAAAGCATGCATTGTTTTCCGATAATCAGATTTCGTATAGAACATACGATGTATGACAACACAATCTGTTGATGTTACGTGTTGATGGTGTGCACGATAAACAGGAAGGAGAGATCCCGAGGGTTGATTTTAGGTAGTAAACTGTGTAATTCCGTACCGCTTTGGGGTAAAAAGAATCCTTTCATCGTTTTAATTATATTCTTTTCCGACAGAGAAGAGAAACAATGGCAGCCGGGACTGATCCGCTTCTATCCTTCTATTAAAAATGATAAAATGTACTGCTCACACACACATGAAAAAGAAAAAGGCCAACTGGTATCGAGACATCTGGTCATGCATAATTCCTGCTTATTGAAAAGTTGGCAGTTCTGTATTGATGAGGATTTTGATTGTAGTTTTCATTTTGGGCACAAAACAGCTCTTATCAAAAATAAACACTCAGAGTTCAGTTTGCACAAACCCGTCACCACACAATTTGATTTGAAATGTTCCACTTCAGGTCGTGGCTCTATTGGGGCCCTACGAGTATCTCAATGTGTTTAATGGTGCATCTATAGGTCTCTTTCATCTTTCTGCAGGACTGTTGTGTTTTATTGTTCTGTTTAGTCGTTTACTTTAATCCCATTGGTCCACACATTCATATCCTTTTTTTCCCCCCTGCGGCTACAAAGACCCAATATCCTCCGAGACATCGTGAATCAAATCTACTTTACAGATTTACGACAATAATAAACTTTTGGCCAAGAACGCACATTTAATAGGATATTGTCCTCAGCACTTTTGCTGTGGTGTTCCGTACTTTGGATGTCGTGCTAGTTCATAAATTAAAAAAAACGTTAGCACGCTCGCGCTGCAAATTAAGGTTGAAAAGATGGCAAATGCTAAGCACATGCATGTCAGTAAGTATTTGAAAGCGTGTTCGCATTTCGCAGTCAACCGTTAGCTAAAATCCTGCTGTGCTTAGAGTACAACCTTTACCTCAGCAGCTAGCATGCCCGTAGAATCCTTATCGTATTAATGTTGTCGATGATAAGCGCTTTCAAAGTTATTCGGGTATCTTCGTGAGAAGTATAATGAGCCTATAGATATGTATGTAACAACTCCACACTCCTCTGTTCTATTGTTATTATCCTGTTCAACATGTATATTTATATATAAATATATTTATATACATATATATATATATATTTATTTATATGTATGTATATTTATATATATATATATATATATACATATATGTATGTATTTATATATATATATATATATATATATTCATACATATATATATAAATATTTAAAGTCCTGGTTGGTTCCAAGGCCTGTAACTGTGAAACCACAAGTATTAACATATGTGAAAAGAATGCTTGAATTTACTATTTCCCCCTTCGCTCACGCAACTTTAGCCCCACTCTGCTGCTGCTGCAGGTCAGACTGTGTCTGAGAATTGCCTTCAAACTGCATGGCGACAAGGCATTTGAATTCCCAAATTGCTTCTCAGAGCTGGAGAATCTGGGTGGAGAACATTCATCAGTAAACTGCAGCCAAACCCCCGTCCAGCGCCTTCATCTGACGGACATGGTCGGGGTTAGAACAACACGGGGGGGCACGCGGTGAGATGGCTTTTGACCTTCCACCTAAGGAGAGAGTCTGGGCCTGTGTTTATGTTCCAGAAACTCTCTGTTTTTTGGCACACACTCAGGGCTAAATGAGGTTTGTGCGTGGGCGGTCTGCTACTCCAAGAAGATGATGGCCCTAAAATATAATCCCAGCAGCCTTCTGTTGACAGCCAGCCACCTCAAAGAGAGCGATTTGGGAACGATCATCTACCAGAGGACTAGAGTCCTCAAGTCAAGGGACTTGTCTTGTCTGTTTTATTATGCTGGCCTCACAATGACAATGAACTGGCTCCTGCATTTGAGTTCTCTGCCTTAAGTGTGACAACCATTCCAGTGATGCATTGTGCGTCTGGCACATCTGCAGCCACATGAAGGACTTTGTGACAGCTTCATCACATGCTTTTGCTGCTATAAAAGGGTTGTTCTGATTTACAAGAACTTAATTTAATAGTTTGGCCCATTATTCCTGTCAGTAATTATACCGTAGTCCTTCAAGTCCTTCGCTTTGTTCTGACAGGCTTCGAAGAGGGTAAAAACACGAGCAGTCATATGATCACACAGGCAGGGGCCAACAAATGACCACAAAGTAACATCCATACAGTGAATGTTTTTTTAATGTTATGAAATGTTAAAAGGGCATTCCTAGAGGTTATTGATACCATTCTAATGCTACAGGTGGGCCAAACTACATCTCCCACCTTGTGAAAGTTAACTTTGTGAATGTTCGCAAAGAATAGTGGTTTGAGTTAAAATAAGTACGCTGGTGGGCCACTTACATGACTTTATAATTAGTATTATCAAAGTACCGAAAAAAAAGGACGGTAACATAGAGTTCAAGCCCTCTCAATTGGCTGGAAAACATTCTGAGAGTCTTTATCCGACCTTAGCCAACTAAATTTAGTATAAGAAATAAAGGACGCAGGCTACAATGATTGTCCAAACTGTGAGAAAAATATGAAAATCAGAAGTTGTAATGACCTGGAATTATCCTTTAGTTGCCGCTGTTCATTTAAATAAATGACATTGTCAACAGCTCTGGCTTTACTTAGGTAATACCATGCATGTCCCATTACTGGCTTTAAGGGTGCATGCGTATCCGACCACAGCAGACCACTGTGACAGAGCAGCAGCGGTCTGGTGTCTCATATCCATTATGGGGGCGACGCTGTAATCACCAGGCAGACATGCTTCCCACCCTGCTGCTGCAGGTCTTATATAAGATCCCACCTGTGGTTACAAGATGAAGGTATTGAGGGGAAAGGAGCGGGGTGAAGTCGGTTACCCATAGAGCCAACTTTGGATTCTCGCTATGATATTAGCCTTGGGGCCAGAACCCCACGGAAAGATATAGTTAATAAACTATGACGCATTGAAATTTCTCTTTGAACATGCCAGGATAAAACATCAGGCTGGCAGAATGGAGGGAAGGTTATATCATATTATAAATGTTATCAATATTGATTGTCTTCCAGGCTCAGAAAAGTCACATTTTCACGCAGCCCTAAGGACGAGATTGTTAGCGACAGGAAGCGGCCACGTACTGCGCTGGAGTTTGAGAATGAATGTCCTCGTTCCGCAGCAGAGCAGCGACAGTGGATTCTCTTTTAAAAGATTCTCTACGCGGCCTTCAGAACACACAATAACTCGCCATACAAAGATAAAACGAGCCAAGGCTTTCTTTCAGGCTAACTCAACATTCCTGGTAACGTAACACAGCAGACAGTTAGCAGCTAGCAACTCTGGACAGCTCTCTCATGTCACTGCTACTTTGGTTTGGCGAAGATAAATTAATATATTTTTTGAAATATATCAAACTAGAAAAGGCACCCGGTAGAGCGCATACCTTCGCATATCACAAGATCAGGCATTGAATCATGAACATTTTGGCATTAGTTGCATGCTAATTGGATAAAAATTGTCCGCGCTATGGTAAACCTTTTCATGACCTTGACCTTTGACCCGATCAATCCCAAAATCTAATCATATGGTCCCCGGATAATAACCAATCATCCCACCAAATTGCATGCGATTCGGTTTAATACTTTTTGACTTATGTGAATAACATGCACGCATACAAATACACAGCGATCAAAACATTACCTTCCGCATTGACAATGCGGAGGTAATGATGAAGCACTTGTAAATGACCAGGTAATACAACATACACAATGTAAGACAAAGGAAGATTTAGCGCCGTTAGCTTCTAGCCACCGGCTCAGGCATCGCCATGTTGAGAGCTATATGGAAGCAATCCCTCGATCACAGATTTCCAATCCATTTGTGGACAAGTTTATCAAAACTTTCTTCCTCCTCCCTTTCAATCATGTAATGTGTAGTACTGTTTTTTTCATTACAGATAACATGTGTAGACAGAAGCGATTGGAGAAAGAAAAAAATTGAATTCACTCCTCAGACATTTTTCAGAAGGCTGTTCGCTTCTTTTTTAGAAATCCAGTCCCAATAAGACGACGTTCCCAAAGCAGAATGCATTCAAGTGCTCCGCATTTGTAAATACCGGTTTTCTTGTTTGGATTTGCTGCAAACGCCCCATTTCTATGCTGTCCTAACATTGCGTTGTGTTTAAACTAAGAGGTGAGGGGAGGGTCACCGCGTCTGTCCGTCTGTGGGATCAGCGCAACACTAATCTCATCAATTTCCCAACGCAAATATTTGACTTATTAATCCTCTGTGCAGACACTTGTAGTCACGCCATTTCCCCTGCCAACTGTTGAGGAACAACACAGAGGCCTTGTATCCAGACACTTCACAGAGCCCAGGCATTTTCTTTTCTCACATTTATTCTTTCCTGTTACCATAGTGACGATATACTCGAGGGGAGATCGCAGGCTCACGCGCAGCCTTATGGGATGCAAATCCCCTCGTTAAGCTCAGCAATTGAAAATGCAAAAACATTCGTTAGCAAGACGTCTGTAAAGCATTCGCAAACGTGCGTAAACCATCACGCTGTGTTTGAAGTGGACGTTGTTGTCTGACTGTATGTTATTTGAGCGATTTCAGACGAGGCTTCCGCAATTATACACGTGAAGATTCGATCGACGCCCTCACGGCGCTACCAAGAAGCTCTTTTTACGCCTGCCAATGGAGTTGGACGGGAGTTTTGTTTTCTCTCCGCTCCGCCTGTTCGTCTCTTCGGGCTGTCGGGTCATATTTGTATTTTAGGAAATGTCAATATGTTATGAATGGGGTTGTTTAAAGAGCAATACAAGACCAAACAGAAGGAAATAACAGGGGAGTTTTTTTATAGGAAAGGCAGGTAATGAGGCAAGAAAGAAGTCATTAGCTTTTTCACACTGTTTGATCAGCAGAGGGTGTGTGTGTGTGGGGGGGGGGGGGGTTTGACTTCCGTAGGAGCGCCTGACTTTCAAACTAATTTACAGTACAACTTTTAACATTGTGTGTATCTAGGAACAAAAAACAGGCCAACCAAACAACATGGAAGCACTACAGAGCAATTCATGGTCTCACGATAACTGCCCTGACCATTTCCTTCCAAACCGCGGTAGCGGCGGTTCACTGCAGCCATCGGAGAGATCCGGAGCTGCAAGCTGGTTTAAAGACTCGGCGCCGGCACATGCCATGTCCAACCCCAGATGAAGTGAACACCCCAGCATTTGAGAAACAAAAAAGGGAGCAACCACCCTAGTCGTTTACTTTCTTTTATATAGCCTATGGTACGATGACGGTCACTACAGGTAGGTCTTCTGTGAGCTTGGGTGGGTGGAATATGGAAATATGGTGTTTAAAACAAAGGTGCAAGGTTAAATTGAGGGGCATGACGTCACCAAAAGGCTAAAGAAAACCAGGTCTTGGAGTCACCTCACAACATATAGCCTTCGTACGTTTCCTTCATATATTCTACATGCGCTTGGGAATGATAGAATGGATTGGCTGAGCTCCTGTGTTCATCACAAGTGTGCATGAGGTTGTTACGTGGGCGGAAGAAGTATAATGGGATAAGAGTGCTGGAGAGTGGTAGGAAGCATCACTGAAAGAAACTAATGGAAATTGTTATTATAGGGGGAAGGCTCGTCCTCTGCTAACGAGAAAGACTTTCCCGACGGCACAAGAGATTTAGGCCACATTTACACATAGCCGGTATTTACAGAAACAAATATTTCTGGCCCTCCGTTTTCAAAAATAACGTTGTACACATAAGGTTGTTTTCAAAAAAAGTCTCTGTTTATATGAACCCGCACAAATACGCTGTCCGCATACGTCCGCCTAGGACGCTCACATGACGTGAAGCATTTTTTGTTGCATACTGTGACGTTTGACCACCTAGAACTGTTTGACCTCGTTCACACGTAAACACAAAAACAGAGTTTTCAGAAATCTCAGTTTTTCTCAAAGAGTTTTTTGAAATGATGGTTTTCCGTGATAAAACCTCAGTTTTTGTGTAAATGAAAGGCCAAAACGCATGAAAATATATGTGTTTACCCATCGTGTAAACGGGGTCTAATACACGCGGGTTGCGCACAGACCCGCCTCGACTCTCGGAGAACAACTGTTCAGTGCTTCTGTGATGAAAGCTGCCGACAACTTGGTTATCTGGACGTCATGTGGAGGGAAGAGATGGACGCCTTCGAAATCGTCGGTGGAAGCTTGTGTCCAGGAATTCTTTGAGGCGCCGCGTAGCCAAAATCTGAACATCTGGTCCACATTAGCAATTAGTTCCCCGGGGTCAGTGGATAAGGACTGTTCGCACAGAAGCAGATTCTTGCCAGCGGATTATTAGACGAGGATCAATTCTTCCTGTGTTTTCTGCCATCGTTTTGATGAGAACATTTGGTTTTCGAATTGTGGAAAATTACTCTACCGCACCGCGTCGGCTCTGACTTTAATGTACTGTACTGTGTGTGTCTGTACTGTGTGTGTCTGTTCTGTATATGTAGGGTCTCTTCTATAGTCTGCGGTTGTCAAAATATGCCGGAGCATTAACCCGCAAAGAATGTGATTTCCACAGAAACAAACTGACTTTCCAGATGCGCGTGCTGTCGGCGGTCTGGTCCAATGTGTTTAGCGAGTGGCCCGATATTTATTTATATATTACGTATACATGTGCTCGGTGGAGAAACACGTCGCCACGTGCTTACACTACGGTATCTCCACGGAGTGTGGGGACGCATGCATTTATTTGAATCTCAGTCCAGAAGCAGTCGACACGTTAAATAACTCGGAGCTACAGACGCTTCCGGTGTTTTGGTTCCTCCACAAGTGAAACCTCGAACAGTCTACGAGTCATTTGACGCCTGACACTTGTGTGCTGCGTGATGGATGTGCTATTAAACACTATTAAATTCTATTAAATGCTATTTAACGCTATTAAATGCTATTAAATGTTATTAAACGCTATTAAACGCTATTAAATGCTATTAAACACTATTAAATGCTATTAAATGCTATTAAACGCTATTAAGCGTTATTAAACGCTATTAAGCGTTATTAAACGCTATTTAATGCTATTAAACACTATTAAATGCTATTAAATGACACAACAACGTCAATGAGATGCTTCGAGCAACAGGACCGGCCAACTAGCGTAAATGGCTAGCGTTGCTTTTGTCGCTCGTCGCCTAACCATGCTAACAACGTTAGCTAAACACGTGGGTTTCCTTGGAAATAAGCCTTCTGGAGAACTTGAGTCTACGAGTCTACAAGTAACGATATCAATGCTGACAAACGGACAACCGTCTTGGCGCCGTTATCAGTTGCAGATACATGTTTAGAGGTTGCTAACTCGTCTGGATAGCGGACACATTTTTCGGATGACATAGGCTAAAAAGGGGTCTATGTCTCTATGAAGATACTGATATACAAATAAAGGTTACTGCGATCCGTCAGCATGTAGTCGGACTGCTCAGTGCCCGGCGAAGTCCTTTAGCGGAGGGGGGGGGGTATCTATCAATGAGCAAACAGACGGGTAGATGGCTTTTTTGTGTTGCTTTTCATGCCAGCTTGTGGTGATCAGATCTCAGTGCAGACCGTCTGAATCCAGATCCCCAGCTGGGCTTTGATTCTGCGCCACTGAGCCCCCCCCCCCCCCCCCCCCCCGTTCAGATGATCAAGAGGCCTTTTTTTCTCACTCTAGGTTTGCCCCGGACTTAATTGGAGTGGAATTTGCAGGGAGAGTTTTGATGATCCGACAGCCAACGCAACGGGCTCAACAGCTGCTCGCGGCTCGCTGTCCGAGGCGGATCCGGCCAACTCGCCAGATGTACAATTTTTGCGCCGAGTTGAGTCGGTTAAGCGATTTGGATAAAGCGTTCCAACGTCCCATCCTGTCGCGCCGGCTTTGCCCCGCCCAAACACTGTACAAGCACCTCGAGGTATACCCGGGGTGTAAGAAGAACTGATGCATCACATGTGAGAAAGGTACATCTGTAGACTCTACTCATGCTCTATGGGCCCATTGTACGGGCTTTGGCCTCTTTGCATCCCCCCCTCCCCAAAAAGAGCACACTACCTCTCTCACTACCTTACTACACCCCCCCGCCCTCCCTCTCGCCCTCCCCCACTTTCATCTCCCCTCTCTGGGTGGAGAGGGAGCACTGCTCTGCTTGCCACTGTGCACTTCTCTGAAAGAGCCATTCATGGCTGCCGGCAGAGGGACCTCAGCTCACCTCCGACTGTATCCACGGAGAGCCTCATCTTTACTGCCTCCTGCCTCCCTCTTGGCAACACACTTTCAATACACACATTCTTCAAAAAAGGTAAATGCTCCCACACACACACACACACACACACACACACACACACACACACACACAGCATTTATATATATATATATATATATACAGAACAGAAGAAGAAAAAAATTACAAGATTTGACAGATGTCGTCTCAGACCCTCGGCACATCTTTCCCCTCATGTATTGAGTTCCATCCGAGGTTCCACCGCCGAGCAATAGATGGCAAGAGGACAACACCGAAAGTAAAGAAAAGAAAAATGTGCTCAAACTTTTTTTTTGTTGCTTAATGCAATATTGTAAAGTTGAAGTTTCTTCTACTTAAAAAAAAAGAAAGTTTGAGGCGTTAACTCATCAGCCGGCCACGCTTCGGTTCATGCATTGGGGACGCGTCAGACAGCGGTCTGATCGCCCGCCTGTGCATTTCTGACAGAGGGGAGAAAGTGAGAAGGGGGTGTTGGGGGGGTAGAGGAGGACTGGGGGGAGGGGGGGGCATGACAGTGAACAGAGTGATTTGCAGTGGCACTTACCCCCATGACCCGGACCGGGCAGGCAGAGCAGCAGCAGGGCCAGGGAGGCTCCGACCAGGACCGGATTCGTGGCTCTCATGTTTTTTTTTGTTTTTTGTTTGTCGTGCTGAAAAAGTTAAGTCCTCCACTCTCACGTTAAAGACGCTCCATTCAGACGGGACTGAATGAGTCTCCAGTTTTGGGACCTGCTACAGGATACTCCTCCATGTGAAGGGGCAGGGTCCGGGGAGGGACCACGAGAGGGACGCCCCTCTTTCAACCACACCCCCTCCACCCCTCTCTCTCTCCATACACACACACGCACACACACACACGCACACACACACACACACACACACACACACACACACACACACACACACACACACACATGGAACCACACGTCTTCATAGACTGGAAAATCTTATCCTGCCTCTCCCTCCTGTCCCTAAACTTTTACATTCACATCACAAGACCTGTTAGGACACTCATACAAACACACACACACACACACACACACACACACACACACACACACACACACACACACATCGGTCCTTCTTGTTCCAAACTTCCCCATAGCAGCACTGCCTCTCTCTCTCTCTCTCTCTCTCTCTCTCACCACTCCTGGACTTGTCGAACTACCTCCTGGTTTAGTCCCTCTCAGTAATTGGAGTGGCCTTTGGGGTTCAGCGGTCGGCCTTCTACGAGGATAAACCTTTTACTTTTAATTAAAGACAAATCAGGTGGCTCAACTCTCTCGGCGCGTCCTCCTCTTCCTCGCGTATCCCTTGATCAATGTCTCGTTCTTTATGCTTTTTGTTCAACACACCTGCTCCCCGAGCTCATTTACTCACAGAGGATCTGGGCTGTCTGATCCGTCGATAGGTCACGGACACCGAATGGGAAAGTTTCGCTCGGGCAGAGAGAGACTTTACTCGTGGTGGCGCCTATTGTTCTCCGCTTGGCTTTTGATTTCCTTTTCTCTTCCTTTTTTTTGGGTTGCATTAAACATATCCACGCGCTCCTCACACACAAGGATTAGTATTTTCTGGTTGAATGCTGAGATTAAACCTCGAGTTCGCTCTCGAAGCCTGAACGTTCAACACCTGTCAGCTGCTGGGCACGTCGTTGCAGCTGGAATACGATTACAACGTTCTAATCGCTTCCTCTCGGGTGTGGAATAACTGCTCAACAGTAATTCACTGTCGAGCTCTTGCAGTTAGTTCAATGATAGTTGATTTCTTCAACTGAACAAACACGTCCTCAGAAAATAATTTCTAGCTGCATGTAAAATATGATTATGTGAGAATTTTACATAGAAACTGGAGTTCTTTTGGTCTCAGAAACAAATCCAAAAACAAGTTGTTTTGCTTTTTCCCCACTTGTGATGAAAAGAAGAACGCACATCCCATAATAGGCCTTCATCTGATTCCTTTGATCTGTGCAGGAAAGTTCTCCCTCGAACAAAATCGGAATGTCTTCTTCTTTTTCTTTGAGCAACAGCGCCTCTAGTGGCAGCCGGCGAAACAGCGCCATACTGACGTTGCCTTCAATTATTTTATTTTTCTAATATAGCCCAATCTCACAATTTAAAAATTTGCCTCAGAGATAAATGGGACAGCTCATCTCTCTTCTATGCTAAAGTGTGTGTGTGTGTGTGTGTGTGTGTGTATGTGTGTGTATGTGTGTCTAGCTATGAAATAAGAATGGCGCCTGTAACACGACACCATTTATTCCAGGCAACCTTTTCTGACACACAGCTTCCCTGATTATTTTAGCATGACACGGGCGACAATTAAAATGCTCCCTGTGAGCCTAAGCCAAAACGTTTGCACCGATGACATATAGCCTCGCCTCCCCGGGGACGCGTGAATTGTTAAAGGGTTTTCACCCACTGATGCGAGTGGGCTCCTGCAGCACGCCAGCGTGCAGGCCGCTTTATGTAACCCAAAAAACACCCTGAAGCCCCCCAGTGCCGCGTTCACACCAAAAGCGGTGAGATTTATTTTTGCGACGGGCCAAACACGTGAGATCAATCGCACGACCAATTGCCGCGTTCACGCCAAAAGCTTTGAGAAGCTTCGCAAGGGGCGGGGCTTATCTCTATGGCTTGTCTCCGTAAAAAAAGGTTGTATTTTTTACCATCCACCACGGAAGAACTAACGTCGGAAACAACTAACGACCTTGTGTTTTGGTTCATAATATTATATATAAATATATATATATATATATATATATATATATATATATATATATTTATTTATTTATTCATTTATTTATCCATAACATCACCCGTGCCTGTTTTATTCTCTGCAATTCCGGTACTCATAAGAGGTATTAAAGAGCTCCGGGTGCCCATAAACCGCAACGATGAGTGTGTCCTCCCTCTTGTTCTGATTTAACAGAGGCGGGACAGTGATGACACGCAGAGCAACTTGAGGGCTGATTGGCCCGATTTGCAAAGATAGAGGAAAAATTTGCATTGGCCAAAACGCGCCACCAAAAACGCGCCGAAAAAAACGCGCCGCCAAAAAAGCAATGTTCTGCCGCCCTAAGACGCAGCGCCCGGAAAAATGTCCCGTCTATCTCAACCACAACGCGCCTCTACGTTGACTCTACGTTGACTCTACGTGTGATCTCGTGTGTGAACGCAGTATTAGCATGAGCAAGTACAAGTGTGTGTGAACCGGTGTTCATCAAAGTCAAGTTATTTTTAGGGGGGCTCACTAATGCATGGACGTGTTTTTTCTTTTTCCACTATTAAATTTATAAAGCACCAAAACGTGTCGTAGGTGCCTCGAGGCTGCAGAACATGTGGCGTCCATTTCCTGCCTATTAAAACATCTGTGAATCCGTCTTTTGAATCTTAGGTGTTGTTTTACTTCTTCTTCTCATCTTCTTTTATAGCTCCAAGTTTTACTGTGAACTTTGCATCGAGTTAACTTTGTGATCGTGATGAAAACACGTACAATACACAATAATAATAATAAAACACGTGCTGCAGACTTTGCAGACCGGTGAGCAAACCTTTGGAGAGAACTTCTGTCCACCTGCAGCGTCTGAGGCCCCGTCCACAGCGTTTTAGTAATAACGTTTGGCATGTTTACACCAATGGCGTTAACACTATTTTAATTTGTTTTCAACCCCCCCACCAACACAGAAACGCTTAACCCTCCTGTCACCTTCACATGTACTAACATCTTTTACCCGTTATGACCACAGCCATTAAAACCTCCAGAAAATGATTAGAATTAATATTGTTTTCCAAGTTTAAGTGTCAGGTACTTGTTGTTTGTTTGTTAACTACCTAAATAGACCTTTAAATACAATGTTTTTAGATATTTCTTATATGTTTGACACATTGAAAAACAGCCTGGGGTCAAATTGACCCCAAAGAACATCGATGGGTACAAGTTGTGTTCAAGACATCGAAAACATATCATCATGTGAATTTTAGTTTTTTCCAGTTGTCCCAAATAAATTAGGAAAAGTCATGAAATATGAAGCAAAAAAAAAAAGTGAATCATTCTTTCAGAGACGACAAACATTGAATGGGGTCAAATTGACCCCAAAGGTAACATGAGGGTTAAAAACGCTGCAGGTTTTTTTTAAACTCTGGGATTGCGTTTAGACCAGACGGGCGAAAACGAGAACTTCTGAACTCCACGTTCGCTCCCTAAAAAGGTCTCAACCATCACCAGAGCTTCTTCCTTGAACTTTGAGAAGTAAACAAACAACATTGTCCGTCAGACTTTCAATCAAGGTGGCATCTTCCAAAACTTCTTCACCATTAAATTACCTTTTTGTGCTCCTATCCCTCCCTTGAGCCACAACAAAGAAACATTCAAACACAAAGCAGGAATGTGGTATCATAAAGACAAAATACATCGTCGTATGGCTTCACTCATTCTGACCCCCCAACAGTGTGAATCTAAATCCATCTAAAAACACATTCCCGTGGTATTTGTCTCGACTCTGTTGTCTCCCCATGTCGCCTCACAGCTTCACAACTCACTAACAATCCAGAGCTTTGAGGAATTCTTATCAGATCTAATTTCCCTCCACGTCGAGATGCAATCTTCAAACGGAGCAGGAGCCCGGGACATTCTGACGACGTATTACCTCTCGAGTCACGCTGGGCTTTCCCTGCGCGGGCCCAATTATCACCTCGGCGTGTTGCTGCAGCCGTCTGACCGAACCCCCGCTGTGCCGTCAGAGCTCAGGACTTGATTAAACCACAGCAAGTCAATGTTGGTCTAAAGAAACGTTTTTTTTTCTCCCACTGGACCTTGAGCTAAATGTCAGATAATCACAGCGGCCTGTGTTGATCACCATGTCTCTCTGCTTTAGTAAAACAACAACAACCACAACACTGTCATTATCAAGGGGTCTCTGGAGGAGAAGCTTTAGATCCCATTTACATGATGGGAATACGCACAGAGTTTTAGGTTGTCAAACGTCACAGTATGCGACTAAAGCCACATTTACACCTAGCCGGTATTTACAGAAACGAATATTTCTACCACTCCGTTTTCTAAAATAACGTTGTACACACAAGGTCGTTTTCAAAAAAGTTTCTGTTTCTATGAACCTGCATAAATATGGCGTCCGCATACGTCCGCATAGGACTCTCACATGACGTGAAGCATTTTTTGTTGCATACTCTGACGTTTGACAACCTAAAACTCGTTTGACCAAACACAAAAACAGAGTTTTCAGAAATCTCCACTTTGGCCGGTGTTTTTAGAAATGATCGTTTTCCGTAATAAAACCTCAGTTTTTGTGTAAATGAAAGGCCAAAACGCATGAATATATATGTGTTTTCCCATCGTTTAAACGGGGTCTCAAAATGCTTCACGTCATGTGAGTGTCCTATGGGACGTATGCGGACGGCGTATTTATGCAGGTTCATATAAACAAAAACTTTTTAGAAAACAACCTTGTGTGTACAACGTTATTTTTGAAAACGGAGGGGCAGAAATATTTGTTTCTGTAAATGTGTAAATGTGGCCTTAGTGGCATTGGCAGGATCCTGCAGTGGGAAACGAGAACAGTTGCATTAAAGTAGATTCTTAACGTGGTCCAGGAGTTTCTCAGCCAAGGTAAGCCGCTTCTCTTTGTGTTTCCTCAGCACAGTGCAGCACATTGTTCTTTCTTTTCCACAAATGCTGAAGTTTGACGACATTCATAATATGATTCCATGACTCCTCCAGTAGTTTTCTTTTCCCTTTCCATGACAACTTTAATTAAGAATAAACTGAAACCACGTGTGTGTGTGTGTGTGTGTGTGTGTGTGTGTGTGTGTGTGTGTGTGTGTGTGTGTGTGTGAGACATCCACTGCTCCCCAGGCGCTAAATATGGCCTCCAGCGTGGTTGCTGGACAGGAATTTTTTACGAGCGGAAAAGTTTTTTGAAGAGGCTGCAGGTTTCGGCCCTTGTCCTTTAACAGCGAAGGTAAACACTCCGATGGGAAGCTGTGAGAAAAAGCAGCTCACCGAGAAGCAAAGTTCACGATCATATTAATTATATACGAGGCAAGAAATGCTACTTTTAAAATGTAATCTGTTTTAGATCAATGGCTCTTGTAGAATAGGCTTAACAGATGAAACAGAGTAAGCATATCATTAGAAATTGAGGTTTTATTAGTATCTACAGCGAGTTTGTTACAGAAAGTCAGGCGTAGATCATTAATTCCTCATTGTGAGAATGTTACACTTTTCTCTTTGGCTTTCGGACATTATACCATAACAATCAATTGATTATTCAAGAAAATAACCTGCATTATAATCCATAATCCACACTTGTGGCTCTTACAAACAAGCAAAAAGTCACACGACGACGCGGCAACACACAGGAAATATTAGTAGACAGAGACTAAATATACAGGTGAACGAGACACAGGTGTAGTGCATGAACAATCAGGGAGGCAGAGGCGTGGCTGAGGGCAGGTGAAGGGAATGAACAATCAGGGACAGGAAGTGCAGGGAAACAGAGACACGAGAGACAAGGACTTCAAAATAAAAGGTACTTTTGTAGTTTGACTATGTTGAGGAAATGTTACTTTCTGTATTCTTGTTGTTCTTAGTTTGTACTCTATTTGTCTCCAAAGTTGCATCCGCTCACTTTTCCTGGCAACACTTGACGTGGCTCTCAACATAATAAACTAGAACGGGCACTCGGTAGAGCGCATACCTTCGCATATCACAAGATTGGTCATTGAATTATGAACAAGTTGGCATTAGTTGCATGCCAATTGGATACAAATTGACCGCGCTATGGCAAAAAGAAGATATTAACCTTTTCATGACCTTGACCTTGACCTTGACCTTTGACCTGATCAATGCCAAAATATAATCAAATGTTCCCCGAAGAATAACATATCATCCCACCAAATTGAATGCAATTTGGTTAAATACTTTTTGACTTATGCGAAGAACACTCAATCACACACATACAAATAAATAAATACATTGCGATCAAAACATAACCTTCCGCATAAGGTAACAAGGTAACAACGAAAAACATCCATTTTCTTTTGTACTTGTCAAATGAACCGTCACCGACAGCTCAATGTCCGTTCTCCTCCTATTCTATTTCTATGGTTGTTGCCCTATTATACATCGTGCCGAATGATAATAGGGTAATGTTGTCAATAATTAATCTACAAAAACAATGCAGACTTTCCAAATGACTGAACACTATCGCTCTCCTCCAGCTGCTTGTAATGTGACGCATGGCAGAGATTTTATGTTTCCATCCAGGAACGAGCTGCGGAGTCCAGAGAGGAATTTGTCACATACAGTAATAAGATGAAATTGGCATTCCCGCGTCTAAATGTAATTCTGTACGTGGGCTTTCTGACAAATCGCTCAATATCTCCTGCACTGGAGACGGTAACAGGCTTATCCGGATACATCTGAGTGGAATATTACCTCAAATAAACCAAATTTAAGCTGAGTCTCCCGCGTGAGGTGTGATTAATGAACCTCGCCATAAAGGTGTTGATTAAACTCAGACGTTGAGACGTTGTGATGTTCATGCTTTTATCAAAAAAGCACAATGAAGCTCTGAGAAATATTCCAGATTCATACTTTGAAGGGATTCTCGTCAGTAACTGATCCCGGCTGCTGACTGACAGCCACTGATGAAGTCACTTCACACATATGACACATTCACAACTTTCAAAGGACTCGCAATGACCAACAGCCAGCAGCCAGCATGTGCAGATAATTGAAAAAAGCACGTCAAATATCATTTTCCAAGCTTCTATTTTGTGCTGCGAAGCAGACGCTACTTGTCAGAGTTACTTTCTTCCCGCCGTAAGCCCCTTACAGTCCCGCTCTGACGACCCGTCGGCAGTGTCAACTTAATTAGCTTTTCTCACCTCAGCTAACGCACGCCACCGCGGGCGAAACGCTTGACTCGCGTAATGCCGTGTTTACCGCGTGTGTTAATGAAGCTTCTTTTTTTTGGGTACACAATAATCACTTATTTTGATATGTTTGCTCAAGGATAAGTAAGGATTAAGGTTCCCATTCAAATAATTCAAGAGGAAATTAAAAGCAATTTAATTTAGTGATAAGCGTTTTGGAGTTTGACGTTAACATCATTTGAGCGTCTTAATCTCTATTAACATGTTGTTTTTATGTTTTCAGTTGGTTTATCTTTCCCCTGACAGCTTTCTGACTCTGGGTCTCCGTCCTTAATCCCAAACTCTGCAGATAAATGGGATTTTGTAATTTTTTTTTAAACTAAGCACAAGTGTGAATGAACGAGGGCACAATGCCCCAAACATCCCAAAGTTAGGCCTCACTTACCAGCTTTATATTCACTAACCAGGTAATAAATTTGAATTGGCTGCAAATTTGTTAGAATTTCAAGATTATTTTATAAAGTATATGCAAGACAACCCAATGATATGGACACTGTGAGGCAGAACACCACAGCAGCCGGACTCCCCCACCGTCACAGCCCACACGTCACCAGTGTGACATCAATCTTAAAAACAATCAATTGTGTGCCGTTCAGCATGTACACCAAAGGTGTCAAACACAAGGCCCGCGGGCCGGATGCGGCCCACCACGTCATTTTATGCGGCCCCTGACGGCTTGAAAGACACATGATTGCCTTTATATCCCTGTGCTTTTATTTTGAAGGTTTCAAACTAAATTGATTTGTGTCATAATATTAGAGAAATGTTCATGTGTACAATATTTCTACTCTCGAATAAACAATAATCAAATGCAAAGAGAGTTATTCAACAATACGTTTAGGAGTAGTTTAGTCAGCGCTTCAGGTACACCTATATATATATATATATATATATATATATATATATATATATATATATATATATATATATATATATATACTATATATATATGGGAAAGAAAATGCAATAAATAATTAAAAAAAATATATATATACAGAAGAAAATATACATATATATGTATAAATATATATATATATATATATATATATATATATATATATATATATATACACACATAAATAAATAATACATAAAAGAAAATATATGTGCATTTTCTTCCCTGTTTATTTATATATATATATATATATATATATATATATATATATATATATATATGTATGAGTTAATGCCACTTCTGGTTTTGTAGGTAAATACATGGCAGGAAAATAGTAGCTCACGAGTGAAAACATGGCTAGAATAAACTACGTCTAATCTTCTACATATGTTTTCCCTTTAACAGATTTATGTCTGCTGGATTCCCTGATCCTGATCTACGTTGATTAAACCATCTTTGCTCTCCGGCGGTTTCCTCCACGCTCAACACATGTCTCTCATTTTGCACTCAAACAGTAATGGAACCAGACGCCACGTCACCAAGTTGCATTGTATTGGAAACCTATATTTATATCATGTGCTGTGAAGTGACGACTAATTGGATGCCAGGATGTGGAGAGACGGTCACATTCAGCGCGCCGCCATGCTGGGGAGTACACACCAGACAATAAACTTGGTTTGCAGTGAGAACATTGAAAGAGAGAATATTGACACATTTGTATTGTTCTATAAAACATATGGCTTAAGTATAAACAATGTGTTATATATCACAGGTGTCAAACACAAGGCCCGCGGGCCGGATGCGGCCCACCACGTCATTTTATGCGGCCCCTGACAGCTTGAAAGACACATGATCGCCTTTATATCCTGTGCTTTTATTCTGAAGGTTTCAAACTAAATTGATTTGTGTCATAATATTAGAGAAATGTTCATGTGTACAATATTTCTACTCTCGAATAAACAATAATCAAATGCAAAAAGAGTTATTCAACAATACGTTCGGGAGTAGTTTATACAGCGCTTCAGGTACACCGGCCCTTTAAGAGGCGGCCGTGATGCTGATGTGGCCCAACGGTGAAGATGAGTGTGACGCCCCTGTGTTATATGAAAGAGGCTGGAGGTGAAGGGTGTGTGTGTGTGTGTGTGTGTGTGTGTGTGTGTGTGTGCGTGTGTGTGTGTTATAAAAGCATCATCATAACATCTCCAGCTTGTCATTGGTCAAGATTTTACCCTCAAAAGGAGAAATGAGCTTCATGGGACGAATCACCTTCCTCTCTGTAACCTAGATTCACACTTTTTAAACATTTAAATAAACCTCAAGCCTCAAAAATAACATTGATCTGCCTTTTTGTCTTTGCATTTTATAATAAAAAAAGAAGAGGAATCTCAGTGAAACGTTCGTCCTTTGTCCTTGTATTCTTTCCTCTTTATTTTGAGAGGTGTTTCAACACGTCTGCAGCAATTAAACGCGCGCCCTCTCGTTCTCTTTCATCCTTTCACACTAAAGGTTGAGAGCGTGCCGAGTGCAAATCACCGCAGCTCCGAGTCCTAGGTGGGACGAGACGCAGGTCAAGGGAGCACTTACCGCTGCCCCCTGGTGGAGGATCCGATGAGCTCTGATGACCACCCATCAGGCCTCGCTGCCTGCACACACTTGAATGTGTAATTACACCATGATTGCATTGAATGAACCGTTGCAACAGTGCATGCTTTTTCTTTTTCTCTTCCTATAAACGGGTTCAGATGGATGACTCGCTCCAGAGGAGAGACGCTCCCGGTGACGTCGGAGGGATGAATCGACCACGTCCAGAGGTAAACACGGCGCGTAGTAAACATATCCGGGATTTTTCACACAATCTGGGAGTAGAAGGTCAGAGCGAAGTCACGGGAATGTCCTTTGCTGGACGAGTTTGAGGTCAAAGGTCGTCGTCATTGAAACGGCGTTCTCTTAAATACTTGTAGCCGATGTCGATTTCCTCACTATTGATGAAGAGCGGCGTGGGTCCGTCTGTAAAGCGCCATTCTCGTCACAGCTCATAACTTCTGTGACATTTAACGGCGGATTGTGCTTTCATGATGGCGATCAATCTGCAAAAGGTTTCCCTTTTTTTCTTTTTCTTCTCCTTTATCTCAAAAAGCTGCCTTTCTTATTTTTATGAGCTGTGTAAAACCGCCGTGGCAGCCGGTCCACATCTCAACAATACAACGTCCCAGGGTGATATGGGGGGGGGGGGGGGGGGGGGGGTTCTGGTGGGTACCACAGCAAGGTAATGCAACGTGCAGCATGAATGGTCTCTAAATCACTCTTTCGAAATGGACAAGACGGCCTCCCGTGGACATCCGTTGGGCCCCGACACATGAATGATATCGGCGGTGATGAAGTTTGAACAGGTCGGTTTTGGTCCCCGGCTCAAAGACCTCCGTCCAGAGAGGAGCGTGTCAGCAGGAAACCGACACACTTAGGAATGTTGACGGGACATAATGGTTTCCTTTCTTTCGTGTCTCTCACACTGACAGGATATATGTTTACACGGGAGATCCAAAAGGCCCAAAATGGGGCCTCAACTCACCTGAACCCGTCGACAGCAGGGGACATCTTGGAAAGCAGCGCTGTCACGGATGAACTGAAGATAAATGTAAATATGTATATATATATATATATATATATATATATATATATATATATATATATATATATATATATATACACATATTTTCTAAGGGTTTTAAATGGTACATGACTCTTCTGCATGTTTTCTGCAGATTTTTCAGAATTTACATTCATTGAACGAACAAAAAATGAAATGGAGCCTTCTCATCCTGAGTGAGTAGTGTGTATGATTAAATGGCATCTAGATGTGAGTTTGCAAATTGCAATTAACAAAATACCTACCCCCCCCCACACACACACACACACACACACACTCTGCACCTCCTTTTCCAAGCGTGTCGGAGAACTACGGTGGCCTCCAGGTAACAAATGCAAAACAATACAAGATTGGATTTTTCCTGTTTTCTGGTACAAAATAAACATGATTGAGCAACACGGCAGACTCAGTGAAGAAGACCTGCTGTCAGTCCCAGTTATTCAAAAAAATTAAAAATACTATCCCATTAATAAATATACTTCGTATTTATTTTTAAATGTACCTTCAGTTTTTTTAATTAAGTAGATTTCACTCAAACACTTTAAAAAAAGGCCCTCAGTTTCATGTCATTTTTTTCCACTCAAGTCAACACGGTGTATGCCTGAGCATTGTACGTGTAAATGTGGATATGTGTGGAGGCGTCTTGCGAAATAAACACCCACCTCCGTGTCCCCCGCCAGCCTTGTAACTCAGCTCTATGAATACACCAACGTTAGCCAGCTTCTTTTTTTATGTGTTTGTGAGTTATGATGTTTTTTTCCCCCAGCAGACCTTGGCTGTCTCTCTCTCTCTCTCTCTCTCTCTCTCTCTCTCTCTCTCTCTCCTCTCCCTGTCTCCTCCTCCCTTCCTCCTCGGTGCACCAGGGCCATTGTAAAACACTGGCCTGAGTCCCGAGCCCTCAGGAGGCTCAGGAGGCTCAGGGTTGACTGATCGCTGGATTTCACCACAGGCTCCGAGAACGGGGATTGTTCAAGAAGCTTTTTCCTTCCCACTGAGACCCCTGTGGATTAAGGATTCTTGGCTTCAGTTGCAATAATAAGGCCTCACACACCGCCAAAAGTGAACGCTGCAGTAAAGCTCTGCACTGCTTCATTTGTAGATGCGCTGCAATGCCACATTTCGCCCCTTATGGTGGATTTCCTTCTTCTTCTTCAGCAGCGTGTCGGTCCTTCAGACTGAAATGGTTTGTAATTACCAACAATTTACATGAAATGGGTGATATATTAACAAAAATACATATTTTTTTAACGGCTATAGTTTTGTTTTGATCGGCAATTGAAGTGAAACACTATTTCTATTCTATATACGTAGTGGAAATGTGATTTTTTTATTTTTTATTTGACAGTTTGCAGCTGTATGGGCAACACAAAGCATTATAAAATACATTTTAATAGCATGTAAAGGCATCAATTGGAGTAAAAGTAAAACACCTTGAGTAAGCCTTCCGCCCCCAGTGCACATGTATATATTAGCACATTGATGGGCGGGTACATCACGTGTGCAGAGGCCAGAAATAATCCATAGGTTTCCTGCAACGGTCTTCGACATCACTATTTTTCTCACTCAGCACTATCGGTTGAATCAGAAAAGAAAAAGTGAGCCAAAACAAATAAAAAGGCAATAATTCCTGAAGCCTGGAAGGAGGATGGGACGAAGTACGGGAGAACCAACGCACAAGAAGAATCTTTTCACGAAGACACAGTTTTTGTTTCTGAGCAGAATTACAAGAAAACACATTCAAAATCATATGATCAAAAACAATCCTGATGTCCAGGGGATTGAAGTCCAGCCACTGGTTGCGAGAGAGTTGCTGTAACCCATCGATGGGCAGGACTGGCTTTTTTTAAAGTTTGCCAACAACGCTGCGATTGGCTTACAGTAGTGCTCCGCCTCCGATTGGTTTGTTCATTGTACACGCCAGCTGATGGAGGTATCAAGACTTACCCCTCCAAGACTTACCCCTCCTGTGACCTTTGGGGTCAATTTGACCCCATTCAATGTTTGACATCTCTAAAACAATGATTGACATAATTTTCTTTTGCTTCATATTTCATGACTTTTCCTAATTGACTGGGGAAAAAATAGAATTCACATGATAATATGTTTTCAATGTCCTGTACCATTTGATATTTTTCACTGTGTAAAACATATAAGAAATATCAACCTTTTTATTTATTTATAGGGCTATTTAGGTTGTAAAAAAACAAACATAAAGTATCTGACACTTAAACTTGGGAAATAATATTAATTCTAATCATTTTCTGGAGGTTTTAATTGCTGTGGTCAAAAAAGGTAAAAGATGTTAGTAACTTTGAAGGTAACAGGAGGGTTAAGAGACTGTACCGGCCACCAGGTCCATATTCAGAGTTTATATCAGAATTTTCAGAATTTATATCAAGTTTGGTTCTTAAAACTGATAAAGTTATTATTGTGGGAGATTTTAATATTCATGTGGATGTTGATAATGATTGCCTAGGTACTGCATTCATCTCATTGTTGGACTCGATCGGCTTCCGTCAGAGAGTACAGAAACCCACTCACAGCTTTGGCCACACGCTTGATCTCATTCTTACATATGGCGTTGACATTGAGCATTTGAAGGTCTTCCTACAGAATCCTCTTCTGTCAGACCACAACCTTATAACTTTTGAGTTTATACTACCGGAGTGTACACCGTTAGTCAAAAGTTTCTACACCAGATGTCTAACTGACAGTGCTGAAGCTAAATTTAAAGACGCGATTCCTTCTGCACTTGATTCAATACCACGTCTCAATATAGCAGAGGACTCCTGGTCTAACTTTAGTCCGTCCCAGATTGATCATCTTGTTGATAGTGCCACAGGCTCACTGAGTCTGACACTGGACTCGATAGCCCCTCTGAAGAAGAAGACAGTGAGGAAGAGAAGGTTTGCTCCCTGGTATAACCCTCAGACCCGTAAACTAAAGCAAACGTCACGAAAGCTGGAAAGCATTTGGCGTTCAACTAATCGGGAAGAATCTCGCTTAGTTTGGCGAGATAGTCTTAAAACTTATAAGAAGGCCCTCTGCAATGCCAGAGCAGAATATTACTCATCAGTAATAGAGAAGAATAAGAACGACCCCAGATTTCTCTTTAGCACTGCAGCCAGGCTGACAGAGAGTCACAGCTCTGTGGAGCCCAGTATTCCTATAGACCTCAGTAGTAATGACTTTATGAACTTCTTTAATGAGAATATTTTAACTATTAGGGACAAGATTAATAATCTCTTGCCCTTAACCAGTGCCAATCTGTCCTCAATTGGAATGGCTTTGGAAACCGCTGTATGTCCTGGTGTATATTTAGATGGCTTTTCTCCCATCAACCGTGACCAATTATCTTCAATGGTTTCTACTTCTAACATGTCTACCTGTCTCTTGGACCCTATCCCGACTAGGCTGCTTAAAGACGTTTTGCCTTTAATTGGCAGCTCTCTTTTGGATATTATCAATGTGTCTTTGTTAACAGGCCACGTACCACATTCCTTCAAAGTAGCTGTAATTAAACCTCTCCTGAAGAAGCCCACTCTGGATCCAGAGGTTTTGGCTAACTACAGACCGATCTCTAAACTCCCTTCCTCTCTAAGATCCTTGAGAAATTGGTCGCAAATCAGTTGTATGACTTTCTACATCAGAACAGTTTATTTGAAGAGTTTCAGTCAGGATTTAGAAAACACCACAGCACAGAGACAGCACTGGTGAAGATTATGAATGACCTCTTAATGGCAGCAGATAAAGGACTCATCTCTGTACTGGTCTTGTTAGACCTTAGTGCTGCATTCGACACCATTGACCATGACATCCTATTACAGAGACTGGAGCAGTCGATTGGCATTTCAGGCACCACACTAAGTTGGTTTGAATCCTATTTATCAGATCGATCTCAGTTTGTATTTGTAAACGATAAAGCCTCGATGACCACCAACGTTAGTCACGGAGTTCCACAAGGTTCTGTGCTTGGACCAATTCTATTTACCTTATACATGCTTCCTTTGGGCAATATTATCAGGAAACACTCCATAAACTTTCATTGTTATGCAGATGATACTCAACTATATCTATCGATAAAACCAGAGGAGACCAACCAACTCACTAAAATTGAAGCATGTCTTAGTGACATAAAAACATGGATGACCGGCAACTTCTTGACGTTAAACTCAGACAAAACCGAAGTAATTCTACTCGGCCCTGAGCACCTCAGAGATCAATTATCTGGTGATGTGATTTCTGTAGATGGCATTACTCTAGCTTCCAACACCACTGTATAGAATCTCAACGTTATCTTTGATCGGGACTTGTCCTTTAACTCCCACGTAAAGCAAATCTCAAGGAATGCATTCTTCCATCTACGTACTATTTAAAAAATCAGGCACATCTTGTCTCAAAAAGATGCAGAAAAATTGGTCCACACGTTCGTTACTTCGAGACTGGATTACTGCAACTCCTTATTATCAGGCTGCACTAATAAGTCTCTTAGGTCCCTCCAGTTGATCCAGAATGCTGCAGCTCGTGTTCTCACTAAAACTAAGAAAAGAGATCACATTAATCCTGCACTAGCTGCTCTGCACTGGCTCCCTGTAAAATCAAGAATCACTTTTAAAATTCTTCTCTTAACCTACAAAGCCTTAATTGGTGATGCACCATCATATCTTAAAGAGCTTGTAGTACCGTATCGCCCCACCAGAGACCTGCGCTCACTAAATGCGGGGCTACTTGTAGTTCCTAGAGTCTTAAAATGTAAAATGAGAGCCAGAGCCTTTCGTTATCAAGCTCCTCTTTTATGGAACCAACTTCCAATTTCAGTCCGGGAGGCAGACATAGTCACCACATTCAAGAGTAGACTTAAGACGTTCCTCTTTGACAGAGCTTATAGTTAGGGCTGAATCAGGTTTGCCCTGGTCCAGCCCCTGGATATGCTGGTATAGGCTTATAGCTGCTGGGGACGTTTTAGGATGCACTGAGCACCTCTCTCCTCTTTTCTTTCTCCTATGGATGAATCTTCATCCCTCAATCACACATGACTAACTCTGCTTTCTCCCCGGAGTCCTTCTGACTTCACGTCTCATGGGGTCATCGGACCCTATGAGACGGCATAGATCCCATCTGCTTATGGACCATCGATGGTTGGATCATGAGTTCCTGTCACCAGCTGTGCCGCTGCCCTGCTGGGACTCCGCCCACTCCTCCACTCGGGAGGTCTCCATCGTGGAATATGCCTAAATATGAACTATTGATAAACTGTCAAATTCATTGAATGTATTTTAACTCTAAATCTGTCCTTCTGTACACATTACATCTATTGCATCTGTCCATCCTGGAGAGGGATCCTCCTCTGTTGCTCTCCTGAAGGTTTCTTCCCTTTTTTCCCCCTGAAGGGTTATTTGGGAGTTTTTCCTGATCCGATGTGAGGTTTTGGGGCAGGGATGTCTATGTGTACAGACTGTAAAGCACTCTGAGACAAATTTGTAATTTGTGAAACTGGGCTATACAAATAAACTGAATTGAATTGAATTGTTTATGAATGAACAAGCGTGTAGAGAGTGTCTTCCTTACTGAGCTTCATTGGTTCCAACAAAGAAGAACCAGCTGTGTCCAGTTGGTGACCCTCGGTGTGTAAAACTCTTGTAGGATGAAGGTGAAAGTGATTACATTTAGGATTTGTGTATTTCTGTATTTTTCATAAGAACAAATACATTTAATGAATAATGCGTTAAAAATAAATCGCTCACAACTTTAAAAAATATTCAGAAAAATATATTCCCAGTGATTCACAGTACTGTCCCATCAACTATGTCACTCATGAGTCAGGTAACTTAGTTGATGTACACTTCAACTGACATTTGACTTTTGGGACAAACCATCTGATAATTGGGGGGTGTTTGTTATAGGTGAAAAAAAGTTAATAAAGTTAATAAGCTGAAATGAACATATAATGTAAATGTAGGAAAACTATTCTATAGTATTTAGAATTAAAATGAACAATAGATATATGATGCACATTTTAACGAGGATCCACTCGATTATAAAATGGATATTGAAAATCAGGGCGAGTCTCGATGGAAACCCTCTTTATTCCATAATAAAACGATAATTTTCACAACTTAACCAAGCTATCTTCACATTTTCAAGTACGTCCAAACCGTTCAATGTGTATTAAACTAACTTATCAGTTTTTTGAATTTGCTATCTTCCTTGCAAACTGACATTGTTTTTCGCTTGTCTGCGTTTCGGTTCGGCAGCCTTGGAAGTGGGCCGTCCTTGAGCGATGGATTTGGAGTCTGGTAGAGAATGAGAAATAAAAATATGCCACCAGAAGGAGATTATGGAGCGACCGAGACTGCGATGGGCACAGGCGCCTAATGGCAGCCGCCTCCACGCGGCGGCGGGCTCCTTAAGCGACGTCGATTGGCGAAGTTACAGTAGCAGTACTTACCTCTAATGGCGTATTCAGGCGTCTGCTGTGGGGCTGCCTCTCCAGATGGCTCTCCGCGGTGCTTTTGATGCCGCGGCCTTTTCCATGCAAATTAGTGAGCGATGGCTGACCGACATTAGCTCTTTATGGAAGTCAGATACCATTAGCGCCATTGATCAGATCATCGTAGACCGCCTAAAACGGCCATTGCCCCCTCATCATCCTGCTGTCCTTCT
The DNA here is from genome assembly GCA_036178185.1 of Liparis tanakae. Lineage (NCBI taxonomy): Eukaryota > Metazoa > Chordata > Actinopteri > Perciformes > Liparidae > Liparis > Liparis tanakae. The sequence goes on along the minus strand of CM070108.1, from coordinate 10,280,951 downwards.
CGCCCTGCATTAAACCGAAAGATATATTTTAAAAAATAGCCGCGCTTTGGGAGAGTTGGGAATGCGAAAATTAAGCTTTTCTGTGTCAGAGGAGGAATAATAATTAAAAAAGACAAAGCTGGACAAAAATAAAACACGTACTGAAAGGGATTGGTTGATGAATGAATGAATTAAAGGGATTGAGTTCACCATGAGTAACTTTTGTCTTTTTTACGTCAAACAGGTGATCGTAAATCGGATAAATCAGGCTTTTTAATACATAAAATACCCTCTACGCATTGTTAGATGACGTCACAGGTAACAAGACTTTATACTGTATTTTATTTTATTATTAGAAGTGTTATAATCCCCTTTTTTATAAAACTTTTTAGAATTGGCCTCAAAATAAATTGTTCAGGATGCTTATAGGAGGAAATTATAGTTGTTAGATTTCAAAACATAAAAAAAAATGGGATAGTTAGAAGTTGTAAAGCAGCAATACTTCGGTGACCAGATTCTCAACCCTTCAAACTCCCAGGAACTGACATGCCGCCGGTTAATTACTCGTATCCCTGGACGGCGAAATAACGTCAAACGGGGTGGATTGATTTTTCCCTGGCCTCCGTAAACACGAGCGGCGAATTCAAATGTAATGCTCGTTCGGATATAACGAGACGCCGCTTCCATCGCACAGAAGTAAGGATTACAGAAACCCGCTTTCCCCCTGATCTCCCTGAGGCCGGAGGAAAAGTAATTGCTTGGACTTTTTTTTTTTCACTTGATAAAAAAAAACAAGCCACGAGACAAATGGGCGGCGCCACGTTTTCTCCTCGAAGTAAAGCTAGTCGATAATTCCTCGGTTAATCTCCTGGCTTTGAGTTCGCCAAAGAACGACTCAAAAGACAATTAAAGAGAAAAGGTGGAGAGGGGAAGAGGTGGATCATTATTTCTCTTCCGAGAACCCCCCCCCCCTGCTCTTTATAGTTCTTTATGTTATTCTTTTATTCAGGTTGTGATTTATTAGGCAGAAACATCAAACAGCCCCACACAGGTCTTCCATTTTGAGACCCACCCAGAGGCTACGGCTGCGGAGAACCGTCTTTACTCTCTAATGACTGCAAAGCACTATTGATTGCTTGGTTTCTCTTTCTTATTCAAGAGCTGATATTTTTCACTCGTTCACCATCCCTTGAAAGCAGATATTTGTTTGTTTTGTAGGTTTTGATTATTCGGTTCGTCGGCGCCGCTGTGCGTACTCGAGCCGCCGCGCGTACACAAGGGTGTCATTCAAAGAGCCGGCAGGGTGCACATTTAAAATGTAAATGAAAAAATAGAAGACAAACACATTGTTTTTCAATGCTTTCCGCCATTATCCCTATGGAGTACCGCTCGCCGTGTACCGGGTACATTACCATTCAAAGTCACGTTAGCTCAACGGATTCTTTTCAGCTTTTCGAAAGGCGATCGCACAGCCTCATCCTTGTCACCCTGCTCCCCACGATCCATTACTGCACAATAAACACTGCTGTGGTGGAAACGCTCTTTTCTCTTCTTCGTCTTTCTTTCCCTTTTGAGGCTGAGAACTAAAAGCTAGGCCTTTGACATACGGTGGGCGATAACGCGCGAAGGCTACGGCTACAACAGCTAGTCGAAGAAAATGAATGTGTTCCCTTTGTGAGTAGAGAAAGCACTACGTTACCGCCACGCCGGCAGAACACTCGCTGCGGAGTAGCCTTGATTTTAATTTAATCGACACAACAATACAACGTCTCAGGCAACGTCTATGAGCCAGAGAGCATTTTGTGTTGACTTTCTATTGAGATTTGCCTCGAGTAGTGCAGCTCAAAAACAACGGCTGGTTAGAACACTCAGACCAACCACCGCGTACTCGACACTCCTCGGCTAACGCGCACTCGATACTCCTCGGCTAACGCGCACTCGACACTCCTCGGGGTAACGCGCACTCGACACTCCTCGGCTAACGTGCACTCGACACTCCTCGGCTAACGTGCACTTGCACTCAACACTCCTCAGCTAACGTGCACTAGAGACTCCTCGGCTAACGTGCACGAGACACTCCTCGGCTAACGCCCATTCAACACTCTTCGGCTAACGCGCACTAGACACTCCTCGGCTAACGCGCACTAGACACTCCTATTTTAACTCACTGTAGGCCCCTGGAGCAGTTAAAACATAAGCTGTATACGACTAACTGTGCCTTAAATATTGTAATACGACATTTACCTCATGGAGAAATGTTACCGTTTACGCTAACTCGCAAAATGTAGAATTAAGATATGGCGCATTATTCGATATTGAAGTATCCATCCTCACATTAGAATTTGAAGCTCCTCTTTGAACAGATGTTAAACTTTTAATATTTGGTTGATAAAAAGTTTAACTAAAAAGGTTTTATAGTAGCCGTCTTCTTCTCTAGCACCAGATCAGATAAGCAGTTGTGGAGATAAACAAAGGACATACAGGGCTCCAGACTGCGACCAAATGGTCGCATTTTGCGCCCAAAATTAGACACGGTGCGAGTAAATGTTTCATCAACTCGCGCATGCGCGACCAGTAAATTAGAACTTTTTTTTATTTTTTATTAAATATTTTGTTGCTGACAAACTTGTTCTATACTTCAGCCCACTATAGTTGGCAGTAATGCCCGAATGACTGGTTTGCTAACCGACATTAACTCGAGAAGAAGAAGAAAGGAGACGAAAACAGAAGAAGGCTGGCCTGTGTGTGAAAGCGGGGGGGGGGGGGGGGGGGGGACCACGGCTATAGGCTAATGTGTGAAAAGAGGTGGGTCTTGGGGGTTATCGCGCGAATCCAAAGATTCTACATAGCGGTGTCTCTGTAAACAATGGACCATGGCGAAGCGGACTGTCAGTTCGTACTTTCTTTCTAAACCTCATGATAGAGAGAAGACAAATCCCCAGAATGGGTCCCACTCAGATCGTGAGGAAACAGTCGCGGCGAAAAAAGGCAGGAAATTCAGCTTTCGCGATGAGTGGTTGCGCGAGTTCACCTGGCTCAGGTGTTTCAGGGAGACCCGTTCAATGAACCGTACAGCCTGCTGTCGATTCCAGCAACATGAACACGACATGTGCTGATAAGACTGGCTCTACACGAGTAAAACACAACACGATTAAAACACAATACGCTGATCAGACACAACGCCGGGCTGAAACATGAAATGTGCCGCGACCTGTGCGATGAGATGCAGCTCCGAGCCTCCAGGGCTCTCAAGCCTCACGCATTGAGCGTGAGACTCACGCATGTCGGTCTTAACTCCCGCACTCCCGTCACACATCGTATTTATCACGCTGAAAAAAACTGTCGGCTATTTAATGTGATCCGCGCTGATGTTCACAGTAAACGCATTCCATCGAGAGCGCGGGGGGTTTGATAAAGTTAGCGGAAGGATTTGCGTGAAACATCCGTTTTTCAAAATAAGATGTCGACAAATCATACGCTAACATATACAAGTTAACAATTAACTGATTTGGTATCTTTATAGATCGTTTCTGAGATTTAGCTTAAATTATGCTACCATAAAAAAAATGTTACTGTACAAAGGAAGAGTTTATTAAAAAAAGTCAGACTTTTGTATGTTAAAAAAAGTTCTGAAAATGAATTTCCCCAAAGAGTTCCAGGAAATTAATGATGCAGATGTGTTCCATACATCCCCTACAATAGCAATCAATCAATTTTAATGTATCAATTAGTCCTAAATGTTTAAAGAATTCTGTAATTTTATTACATTACATTACATGTCATTTAGCAGACGCTTTTATCCAAAGCGACTTACAATAAGTGCATTTCAACCTAGAGTACAAACTAAGAACAACAAGAATACAGAAAGTAACATTTCCTCATCATAGTCAAACTACAAAAGTACCACAATAAGAGCCATTCAAGTGCTAAAGTGCAAGTCTGTGTTTAATCCAGATATAGTCGGAAAAGGTGCGTTTTCAGTTTCCGGCGGAAGATGTAGAGACTTTCTGCTGTCCTGGTGTCAGTGGGGAGCTGGTTCCACCACTGAGGAGCCAGGACAGCAAACAGTCTGGATGTAGAGTGATTAGCTCGAGGTGACGGAGTCACAAGTCGGTTGGCTGTTGCCGAGCGGAGCGAACGTGCCGGGGTGTACGGTGTGACCATATCCCGGATGTAGACGGGGCCCGATCCGTTCAGAGCACGGTACGCCAGAACCAATGTTTTGAAGCGGATGCGGGCTGCCACCGGTAGCCAGTGAAGAGAGCGGAGGAGCGGAGTGGTGTGGGTGAATTTCGGGAGGCTGAAGACCAGTCGAGCTGCTGCATTCTGGATGAGCTGCAGAGGCCGGATGGCCTTAGCAGGTAGACCAGCCAGAAGAGAGTTGCAGTAGTCGAGGCGCAAAATGACCAGAGCCTGGACCAGAACCTGTGCTGCCTTCTGGGTAAGAAGAGGTCGTATTCTCCAGATGTTGTGCAGCATGTACCTACAGGAACGCGCTGTCGCAGCGATGTTGGCCGTCAGGGAGAGTTGACTGTCTAGCGTCACCCCGAGGCTCCTGGCAGTCAGTGTAGGGGCCAACACGGAGCTGTTGAAGGTGGTAGTCAGGTCGTGAGTGAGGGAACCTTTCCCTGGAAGGAACAGTAGCTCGGTCTTGTCAGGGTTGATCTTCAGGTGTTTTTTTTCTGCTTGCGCCCCTAACATTTTAAGTTAGGGGCCACTGTGCTCCTAGTAAAAACAGTTAGTCTGGAGCCCTGACATACATGCATACCTGCAGCCAGAGCATCTTTTATTTAATAAATCACAACTGTTCAACAGCCTTTGTTTCGACCCCGTCGGACAGATTTATGAGCAACACCTGCTAACTTCTCTAAGTATTGGTTTGGATTTGTTTTGTCCGTCATTTATTTTTAATCAGTGGGAGAAATAAAAACCCTTTCAGATCTGCTGAAACATCTGTGAGCAGTCGCTGTTGAATAACTGATTGTTGTTTGTTGTAAATCAACACAGGACTATTGAAACAAGCTCGTACCAGCGAGGCGTCTTTCGAACTGAAAATCCCAAACCGACCGCTGCAGTTTCTCACTTTCCCCAAAACCAAACACACCTCCACCGAATCAAACACAAACACGCCCGACGATGGAAAACACACACAAAAAACAAGACAAACAAAAGATAACGCTCAGGCGACGTCAACCGATGAAATATCTACGAGTCGAAACAATGGTTTGGAGTCCAGTAGAGAGAAAGCCCTGTTTCAACTGGCTCTGAAGAACGCCATTGTGGCTCTGACCACCGGGCTCTAACCACCAGGTTCTGACCACCGGGCTCTGATCACCAGGTTCTGACCACCGGTCTTGATTAGTCCTTCCAAGTACGTAGGCAAAGGCTGGTTCGATTTTCTGCCTCTAGCAGGCTGAAAATCTTTATTCATGAAGGTTTCTGTGCATGTTAAAGTTCAGTTTGTTTCAGCGCTATGTTCTGTATCAATGCTCATTAAAATCTACACGAATACACACCTTCACCCACGCACAAACACTCACAAGGTGAAAACAATACCGGCGTCATCGTTGCATCTTGTATAAATGGAGGCCACATCTCTCATAGGTATCATACATATAGAATGGACAACGATGACAGATAAATCAATTTGCGTTACAGTGGTCCAGGAATGGATGCATACAAATCCCCCACCAAACACACACAAAACCACACACACACACACACACACACACACACACACACACACAAACACATACACACACACCCATAAGGACGTTCTGACACTCTGAATGAGATTCTGATATTCAGGGTCAATGCGTTTCCATGTGTGCAAAACAAAATACCAAACTCATTGAGATGTTTGGAAGACTTATGAGAGAGAGACAAAGAGTCAGAGGGAGTGAGAGGACGTACGAGGTCAGGCAGTGCTGGCAGAGGAGGCATAACAAGTGTCTCAGGAGGAGCAGCTCATGTCTCTGATATCAGGACCTGAAACACTGGTTTGATGTCTACTAGTGGGATATAAAGTCCACCCGGGTCGTCCCCGGTTCATTAGGGATGAAAACAAAGAGGGTGTAAGTGACTATTAAATGTTAAATATATAAAATGTTAAATATACTGCATTTTCACTGCAATGCACAAAATGCATTTTACTAAGAAACTTTGCTAATATTTCCTTTTAAACGTGTCTTGTGATGTTTTACCGCACTATTATAGTGATTACATGTTTAGGTCGGATACTCTTATGAAAGTAGAAATATATATATATATATATATATATATATATATATATATATATATATATATATATATATACACATGACACATTTGTAGAAGGAATTTGGCCAATCAGGACGCGCCTACCCCAACCAGCAGCGGACCCGGGTCGAGGGGTCAGGTGCTTATAGGTGACAAGAATAAAAATAAAAACGCGACCTCCAAACAGCGCTAGTTGGTATTATTAAGGGACCAACTGGCTAAAACATTGATTTACTTTGTCTTTGAAGCTTTAATTATGCACATGGTATATTCCAGAGGTTAGTCCATCTGACTGGTGTGTGTCAAGAGGATCCACACACACACACACACACACACACACACACACACACACACACACACACACACACACACACACACACACACACACACACACACACACACACATACACATGTTGACCAATGGATTTTTCATGACTTTTCCATTGTTCCATGACTTTAAATAAAATGTCCACAATCAAACATTTGGTGAAATCTCGGTGTTTACGTGTCAGTAGCTGCTGTTGCTATGGTCACCGAACGTTTCAGTTAAGGTGCGTTCACTCGTATGAGAGCGTATCCCGACTTATATTTAGTCTTTCTTTTAAAAAACATAATAATTATTTAAAACTCATTGTAAATCAAGATGTGATTAAAACACAAAATTCCATGACTTTTCCATGTTTTCCATGACTGTACGAACCCTGCCAGTAAACACAAAAGACCCCCGACTCAGACTGCGCCTCCCCCCGTCTCCCCCCAGAGCGCTCAGCACAAAGACGTTCCCATCTCCGCGGCCGTCTGCCGCTTCCGGAGCGAGAGCAGGAAGTGGAGTCGGCCCAAATCGCCCCTTGAGGCGCATCTAGACGTCGGCGATGCTAATCGACCTCACTTTGCTCGCGCGTTCTTCGTAACTCGCTCGCTTCCCAGACCGACCGCCGGCGCTCTGAAGGGGGAGCTGTTGTTTAATAAAGCGCGGCGCAACCCGGACCCCAGCGGCCCGGCGGATCACCGGGGTGGCGGCGGCAGAGCGGTCCGTCGTTCGTCTGCCCGGAGACAGCTTGTCAAGCGGCGGCTCACACGGGAGCTCACAGAGCCCATTTGCAATCAGACTGTCAGGAGTTTAAGCACTTAACCTGATGGAGATAGCTCAACGGCTCGACTCTGGCCTCCTTTTTCTCTCCCTGACGTTTTTTTTCTTCCCGAACCTCTTTTGTCCAATGCCTCTTCAAAGCTGCAGGCTCGGCAATTTCATTCTTAGTCCGTCTCTTCGGGAATAGTAGTAATTGTTCTAATCTCCGGGGGGTCACTGTTTCCACTAGTTATCACCATTTGCATGATAATATAAAACAGATAGGCATTCAGCCGAATCATTCACATTTTTCTTGACTTCTTTTTAGAAGTATTATGAAAAGGTCGGGCGGGGACATTTTAATGGAGTCTATATTCGGCACCAGGTCCAAGGCCTCGTGGCGTCTCCTAATCGTGTCGCTTTAAGGAGCGCTCGACTCGTCAGCTGACGGCATTTTCTAAACTTTCAGAGAAATATCATCGCGTGACGAATCATTGCATGTATCCGTCGGTGTGGGACGAGCCCCCAATGAATGAGATGAATGAGTGCCAGCCTCATGGCCGAAGACTCGGAATACTTCCATCAGGAGAAACACAAAAAAAAAAAAAAAAAATGTAATCTAAAATAAATACAACAAATGAAAAACCAACGTGTTGCAGAAATAAAAACACTTGAATATTCACGGCAAACATGCTGCAAAATATAGAAACAATTCAAAAACCAGTGCAACAGAGAGACACTGGATATCCAACAACACCGCAGTCCTCCAGGCCTCTAGGGGCAGCGCTGGATTTTCAAGTGTGTTTTTTCCTCTTGAAATCTTAACTTTAACTTAGTGAGATGTTTGAGCGTGTTCTAACAGTGTAAAAAGGTAGATATACTTTTTCCAATGCATGTTTTTTAGAAAGTTTCAAAGAAATACGAAGATGTAATTAATAATAGTCAGAGCATTAATGGTAGCAGTAATAGTAGAAAACAGTTTATTGTTTTACTTTGAATGAGGTTGTTCGAGTCTTCTGGTATTTCATTGGTTATTGTACATTAATATTACATCATGGGTCAACTGTAACTCTACTTTTATCTCAAACATCCAGAAAGGCTACAGTGTCCAATGTATTTATCATAATGACATTACATGTCATTTTAGCTGACGCTTTTATCCAAAGCGACTTACAATCCTGTTACATTCGTACACCGTAGACACAGCTACAGGGAGCAACTCAGGGTTAAGTGTCTAGCTCAAGGATACATCGACTAGGGCGGGTATCAAACCTCCAACTCTGTGATTGAAAGACAAGCCTGCTACCCACTGACCCATAATAACTCACTGAATATGAGTCCTCTTTGTTTGGTCGAGTGGCTTTACTGAGGGACTCAATACAATAAATGACATTACTCATCAAGTAGATTTTTTATATTTTATATTTTACATGAGAGCGGTTGCTCTTTTGATGGGAGCAAGCGCTTTATTTCCCAGACCTATTACATTTGTGTGCTTTAAAAAAAAAGCCAATTGCATGGGCATGGGGGAGGGGACACACACACATATAAGGACACACACATAAAGTGCCATGTTGCATGGGCATTGTTATTGTCTCAGGTCCATTTGATTGGGTTTGTGTGAAGTGGGCGTTACTCCTAAATGGGAGTTACTCCTAAATTCAATTCAATTCAATTCAATTCAGTTTATTTGTATAGCCCAGTTTCACAAATTACAAATTTGTCTCAGTGCTTTACAATCTGTACACATAGACATCCCTGCCCCAAAACCTCACATCGGACCAGGAAAAACTCCCAAATAACCCTTCAGGGGGAAAAAAAGGGAAGAAACCTTCAGGAGAGCAACAGAGGAGGATCCCTCTCCAGGATGGACAGATGCAATAGATGTAATGTGTACAGAAGGACATATTTAGAGTTAAAATACATTCAAGGAATCTGACAGAGTTTATCAATAGTTCATATTTAGGCATATTCCACGATGGAGAGTTTGGAGACCTCCCAAGTGGAGGTGGGCGAGTCCCAGCAGGGCAGTGGCACAGCTGGCGACAGGAACTCACGATCCAACCATCGAAGGTCCATCAGCAGATGGAATCTATGCCGTCTCATAGGGTCCGATGGCCCCATGAGACGTGAAGTCAGAAGGACTCCGGGGAGAAAGCAGAGTTAGTCATGTGTGATGGAGAGATGAAGATTCATCCATAGGAGAAAGAAAAGAGGAGAGAGGTGCTCAGTGCATCCTAAACATCCCCAGCAGCTATAAGCCTATACCAGCATATCCAGGGGCTGGACCAGGGCAAATCTGATTCAGCCCTAACTATAAGCTCTGTCAAAGAGGAAAGTCTTCAGTCTACTCTTGAATGTGGTGACTGTGTCTGCCTCCCGGACTGAAGGTGGAAGCTGGTTCCATAAAAGAGGAGCTTGATAACTAAAGGCTCTGGCTCCCATTTTACATTTTAAGACTCTCGGAACTACAAGTAGCCCCACATTTAGTGAGCGCAGCTCTCTGGTGGGGCGATACGGTACTACAAGCTGACACCCACTGACCTCCCTGACGGTGCAGTTTAGCCCCATGTGGTTCTACTTTCTCGTGTGATTGATATAATTACTCCATCCGTCCAATAAAAAGTATATTTGATAACGGGTCACATCGGGTTTGAAACCGGTGTCCTTTATATAAGAAACCGAATGGCCGCCAGCTCCCCCGGGGCGTGGCTCCCGTTTGACCTCTGAACTCCATGTGAAATTTAAGAAAACTAAATAAATGAAGACACCGCTGCAGCACGAACACAAAGCACACAGACCCAGATCCACCGTGACATGCAAATTAATATGTAAATGACACCTTTCTTTTCTTCAAATCCTCACCTCCCACTCAGCTGAAGTAAATATCTGGTCTCTAAAGCGCGACGAGTGACTTATCCAACACAGACCTGGGGGACTTCCTCTGAAGAGAGACACTACACTACAATAGCTGCTTCCCCCGAGTTAGGATATCAGAAATGTGTTTTATTTAGCTGGAACCCATCAATCCCGGCCATTCGTCTTTGTGCACGCACTGGCGGCGTGTCAGCGCGGTGATTGACGTTTGAATAGACGGCTGTCCAAAAAAATAAGACGGTTGATAGTAAATATGAATTTGTGTTGTGATTTTTCTGCGTCTGCGCATATGGAATGAAGCCCCGGATATGCAATCACTCTGACAGGAGACGGCCGGTCTCTCGTCTCGTGCAAATGTTATTACGCGGCTTCGTGGAGGGGAGATTAGGGGAGTATTGCATGTCCGTCTCTGTGTAGCGTGATAGACAAACAGTCATGCACAACAACAACAACAGCAACAAGTCAGGAGTGTTTCTTTGTCTTCGTTTCAAGACTTTTCGGAGAGAAAAGGCTCCGATGAAATGGTGGTAAGACACCAGCGGCACTTTACTGGTCGTTAATCTCTGAAACTGATTGCACTTTTCTTTTAAAGCTCTGAGAGCTGAAAAAATAGAAGGAAATAAAAACGATCTGCAGTCTTTTGGTCTCAAAGGAGATCCTCAAGTTGAGGTCTGATTCCAGTCAGAGAACAACCGTGTGGACGTCAATAACACGGCGTATCCACGAGACGCATTCCCATCGTTATCGCTTCTCCGTCATATCAATTAAATATGTTGTGTGATATAATCCAGTAGATTAGTGTGTTGAAGAGGCTCCATTTTTATTATATAATTGTCACATGTATTTGATGTTAACTGCAGCCACAAGGTTTTAGATGAGAGGCTCAGGATCTCTTCAACCTGCAATATATGCTTGTTTTTGGCCACTGGGGGGCAGCAGAGGCAGCTTGTAAACACTACGTTGACATATCGTTAGCCTTTAAAAGGATACATTTGATATTTTTCAAACCTGGACAATTAAAAAGAATAAAATGTGGAGTCCAAGTGGTTAAAGGGTGCAACGCTTTTCTAAAATTGGTTCAGTATTGAAGGAGAACACAGCCGACGGCAGCCTCTAAGTGGGCTACAGCAGGAGCGTCAAACTAATTTTCACCGTAGGCCACACCAGCATCATGGCCGCCTCTTAAAGGGCCGGTGTAACTGAAACATATAAATATATAAACTACTTAAACATATTGTTTAATACGCCGCGATCGACCGGTCGATCGCGGCGTAGTATTGGTAGATCGCATGACGTAAAAATAAATTGGCCCGCCCCTGTGTAGCTTTCTCCATAGCGCGATTACAGCAGAAGTGTGTCATTTCTGTCTCTCCGTGTCGCGTTAACAGTCCTCTGCTCGCGGTCTCGCACTAGCACTGGCTGCTCCAGAATACAGTCGTATTCAGGGCCGGCTGGAGGCCTCGCCCTCGTTACACGCAGGCTTCCGTTTAAGTGTCGTTACACAGGGGGGGGGATTTCGTCGTAAAAATCCAGCTGTATGAATTATTTTCGCTGAATTGGCATTTGTTTATGCGCAGCCTTGATTCACGACATCACTTTGCACCGACGCACATTGCCCTGGTTCATCTGGAAGGTTGTAAATGGCCGTGGAGCCTCCGCTATATTCTTTGCATTGAAGGGGAAGAGTTTATTCATTTTTAATTCAATATATTATTGAAGAAACCTTGAGGAGAGCAACAGAGGAAAGATCTCTCTCTATCAGGATGGACATACGTGTTACGACTGTGTAATTATACAACATTTCACAGGATCCCAGCCATTGGTTGTTGATATTAAACATGAATTGGTAAAAAAATATATATACAGAGACACAAACCCCAAATGCAGCAAACCTGAGCAAGATATTTAGAAACCTATTGGCAAACTTGTTGGATGGCGTCGTGGGTGGACCGACCAATAGCCTCCTGAGGACCGGCTGCATGCGTATTTTTTGATTTCTCGATCAACACTAATCAGGGTACCTTCACAACAATAAAAAGTACAAGACAGCTATAACAAAAAAACATAGATAGGTGAGCAACCATTCCAGTCTTGCTCCTGATATCATTAGCGACCAAGTTTTTGTGATTTATTTTTTGGGGGAGGCTCCGGAAGGTGGAGCTCAGGACTCACAGACTGGGAATTGAAGCTCAGGAACTGGACTTGAGCCCAGTGGAAGAAAGAAAAAGAGGATGGAGTTGGGACGACTCGGGAGAAAATTGAACACTTAAATCTTAAATGAGTCGTTCGTGGTGGAAGACGTCAAATCCAGTGGGAAATATATGACATGGTCTTGGGACACCTTTCCACCATGAAGTACTGTGGACTAAAAATAGATGATAGGTGAGTCAGAAACACCTCTTTCTCTTTCTGCTTGCTGCTGTGCTTATATTGTTTGAAATAGGTCAACTATAATGCACAGGTGTCAAACACAAGGGCCGCGGGCCGAATGCGGCCCACCACGTCATTTTATGCGGCCCCTTACGGCTTGAAAGACACACGGTCACATTTGTATCCTTTGCTTTTATTTTGAAGGTTTCAAACTAAATTGATTTGTGTTATAATATTAGAGAAATGTTCATGTGTACAATATTTCTACTTTCGAATAAACAATAATCAAATGCAAAGAGAGTTATTCAACGATATGTTTCTGGAATAGTTTATACAGCTCTTCGGGTACACCGGCCCTTTAAGAGGCGGCTATGACGCCCCTGCTATAATGTTTCTTCTTTCCCTACATTATGAGTTGTGCTGTCTGGTTGTGTGTGATGATGTCTGTGCTCATAGTTACCTTCGCATTGAAAATGCAGAAGGTAATGTTTTGGCCGTACGTTTGTCCGTTTGTCCGTCCGTCCGTCCGTCCGTTATTCGTCTAAATCAGACAAAACTGAGCCGATTCTTATGAAACTTGGTGGGATGATCGATTAGTTTTTGGGAGTGATTGGGTCAAGGTCACGAAAAGGTGTAAAACGTGTAAAACGTAAATTTGCGATATCTCGGTTAATTGGCATCCGATTTGAGTGAAACTAGTGCCAAATTGTTCATAATTCAATCTTGTGATATGCGAAGGTATGCGCTCTACCGAGTGCCCATTCTAGTTCTTGGTTTGTTTTTCTCATTCTTGCTTCAGTTGTAAGTTGTGCTGTATAAAAGATATATATATACATACATATATATATATATATATATATATATATATATATATATATATATATATATACATATACATATATATTATACATCTAAATATATATATATTATTTGGGAGTATATATACTGTGTATATATATATATAATATATCTATCTATCTATCTATATATCTATATATATATATATATATATATACACCCAGATAATATATATATATATATATATATATATATATATATATGATTATATATATATTTAATATTTATCCATCTATCTATCGATCTATCTATCTACAGGCACGTGCACAGATAGAGCCCTAGTGGTGCTCAAGTACCAGCCCCTTTGCCCTGGATGAGTAAAGTGCCCTTTTTGCCTGAGACACTTTTTTCATTCATCAGTATTTCATGAATAAAAGTCCCTCTCTCTGTCATCAAGTCCCCACAAGTGTGTTTTAATATCCGACGGGGCATTTTATTTTGTATCCGGCCCGCAGGCCTTATAGTTTGAGGACCACTGCTCTTAGCTGTTGATGTCTATCAATATCGCTCATTTTGAAAAGGACGTAAGAGGGCAATAGAATCAGAATCAGACCAGCGAGGAGGGCGATACGTGGCTGGCATGACCCATTAGCCAATCAGAACGCTTGTACTGTTGTTGCCATATAATAATTCATCTTTATTCATAAAGAACATGTAAGCTAGCGGCCTGATGTTGCTAGAGGAGACACAGGCCGAGGATGTATTGCATCATGTATTGCTGCTTATGCTTCAACTCGGTTAGCATTTTCTTTTGGCATTGGGTGCCCTTTTTTTTTTTTGAGCACCGCCCCCCCAAAATGTCTGTGCACGTGCCTGTATATCTATATATCTATCTATATATATATATATATATATATATATATATATATATATATATATATAATATCTCCAGCCCAGTGATTGAGTGATGTCTCTCCGGTGGAGCTGCTCCAGGCGTCAGACCTGAGACTGTTACCACCCTCCTCCTGGAAGAGGGATGTCCATCTGTGTCCTAATAGTCCATCCAGCAGTGTTGTGTTGTTTGTGAGGTTCTAGTAATGGGTTTCAGGTGCTATAGTTTACCAGTGTCGGTCTATAAAGTGTTACAGTGATGGCCCAACCCAGAAGTTAGCGCCGCACTGGTTCCCTCGACAAAAAGTCGATAGGATTATTGCAGAAAATACGCTCTGTGGCAAATGTGTGATTGTTCTTTTTGTTCTGCCTGGCAACAACGGACTACCGCTCATTCTTCTATACCGTCTCTAAGAATACTTTTGATTTGTTGGCACAAATTTGAAAGATGTAAAGTGTGTGTGTGTGTGGGGGGGGTCACTCAAGAGATCTGCACTTATTAAAAAGCTGAATATTTGTTGGTGTTACCTTTTAGGGTTAATTTGACCCCATTCAAAGTTTAACGTCGATGTTCTTTGGGGTCAATTTGACCCCAGGCTGTTTTTCACTGCATCAAATATATAAGAAATATCAACTTTTTTATATATTTAAAGGGCTATTTAGGTCGTCAAAAAACAAACATAAAGAACCTCACACATAAACTTGGTAAACAATATTAATTCTGATAATTTTCTGGAGGTTTTAATTGCTGTGGTCAAATTGACCCTGAGGGTAAAATATGTTAGTAAATGTGAAGGTAACAGGAGGGTTAAAGTATTTAATAATTGGTGTATTAAATGTAATCAGGGTTTGGACTGTTGGAGAGACATTTGAAGACAGGGCTCTGTGTTGTGGGCTTTTATTATTTGCTCTTTTCTGACGTTTTATTGTCAGAATTAGTTGAAACTCTTGAAACCTGAAATTTTAATTGACACAGTGACAGGAAACTGAGGAAGAGGCAATTCCATAGGTGGAGCCCACAGCCACCAGCTACCCAGAAAGATGGAGGCTAATGCTAAGAAGTGTACGCGTTGTAACATTTACACCCCCCCTCGGGCTTCTGGGACACGCGGTTCACGTCAAGGCTTCTTTCCGTACACTCGAGCAAGCTTTACTTCCTCGCTCCACGCTGAGTGTTAAGCCGCCTCGACACACAGCGGCGTATCGGTGTCCGCCGTCCATCGGATGTCGTCCTTTAAAACGCTGCGCGAGGCCCGTAAATGTCACATGCACCATGACGCTATAAATTAGATATCGTCATATTTATATGGAGAATATGTTTCTTGTTTTCTGAGGGGAGCGGTTGTGTGTGTAAGCCGTGTGTGTGTACATGTTCAGGACGTGGCCTGGGAAATGAAACCTGTGGTTTCCTTTAAATAAAATGTACCCTGCGTGTAGGGAAAGGAAACAGTCGACGTCGCTGCCCTGGCAGAAGTGACACAACGTCGTCGAGAGGATAACGTCGTACCTCAGGAGGGCAGGAGGGACAATTATATGTCATTTCTGTACATGCCAAACGGATATTTCAGAGAGAGGATATTTCTTAGGTAGCAGTTTCGACTATTACACACACACACACAGACGCACACACACGCACACACACACACGTACACGCAAACTCACAGCTAGATGCCACTAAATCATACATAGCAAACAAAACAGTCCGTGTACCATTTAAAACCCTTACAACATTATATTTGTATATTTATATATACATATATATATATATATACATATATATATATATATGTATAAACATATATATGTATATATATATATATATATATGTATATGTATATACATATATATGTATATACATTCATTTATATATATATATATGTGTGTGTAAAAAAAACATATTTATTATTTTACATAACGACACTGGTCATAATTCATTAGTTCAGCCTTTACCCCCTTCCTGTTGGATTAAAGTTTGCTATTGAAATGGAGAGGTCAAAGGTCACAAACCCTGAGTCAAAACATCCCTTCCGATCAAGTTACTAAACAAGTATTTTCACAATAAATGTCCCTTCTGTTAATCTCTGCATTAAAATCACTTCACAGGCTTTAACCAGCTCTGACATTTCTAAAACACTAATAAACATTCATTCCATGTACATACATATAAACATATATATATATATATATGATATGATATATGATATATGATATATGATATGATATTCCTTTATTCGTCCCACAGTGGGGACATTTTAAAAATCTCTTATCTCTTGCCATTGACATTTGCATGGAGTAAACAGTACCCCTATGCTTCATAACACATTCATAATAATAATATTATCCCTAATATTTACTATTATAATATCTTTCTATACGTATTAATTTAAAGCTCAAGACTACAGAATCAAAATAAACTATAACAACGTAACTCCAGTGAGATATCGGACCATAAGGGAAAGAAACGGCGACGGAGCGATTTGTTACGTCGCCTCGGGGGGAAAGACGAACGGAGAGAGAGACGAAGAGAGAGACGGAGAGAGAGACGGACGGAGAGAGAGACGAAGAGAGAGACGGAGAGAGAGATGGAGAGAGAGACGGAGAGACGGAGAGAGAGACGGTCAGAACGTTAGCGAGGGATTGAGAAAGTAGTGTAGACACGGAGCCAGAGGAAACCAATCAGGAGGGTGATGGGCACTTAACTCCGTCTGTGGTTCAATAGGCCGGTCTGCGTGGGGGTGTCACGACGCCCCGAGCCGGATGGAGGCGAGCTCGACTCTCAGCTGACAAGAGCTTAAAAAGGGGGCAATACTGATTTTGTTGTTGTTTTTGCTTTGTGTGTCGCACACTTGAAGAAAACTGTGTTTGTGAACGCTTCCCGCTGCCTCGTGCGTCCAGAAACAGCAAAGTGTCACAGTTCCTTCACAATGAAAGCACAGTATTTTATTTTCAGGATTAAAATAACGTCCCAGTCTTCAACCGGCTTTGAGATTTCTGAAATATGTATATATTTATTTATACATTTATATATATATATATATATATATATGTATACATAGATATACATGTATATATATACAGTATATAGTATATATATATAGTATCTATATATATAGATATATATAAACAGTACCTCTTGCATTTACATTTATCATTTGCATAGAGAAAACAGTCTTTCGCTTATGCGTCATAATACATTCATATTCACAATATTATTCTCCCTAATATTTCCTATTATAATATCTTTCTACATGTATTAATTTAAAGCATAAGACTTAAGAATTAAAATAAACTATAACAACCTAACACTTCTCAGCTTCGATGTGACACCTTCTCTATATATCTCCATTCTGTACAACACATATTTTAGAAGATAAGCTTTATTAATAAAAAATAGAAATATACATTTTAACAGGATCCCTAATAATTTACCCACAGCTCTGCAACTCTTTAGCGAAATAAACAACACTCTGCGACATGTTGCCGTGGTGATTACCTCAACGCTGATCCCCCATTGATGCCTACCACGGGAACATGTGGCAGAGTTTTATTTATTCTCCCCTCTCTGATGATCTGGCTGATCCATTCAAACTGAGAGAAGCTTTAATATTATCTACCGTTCAAAGTTGATGCGCCTAATTAAACGATACAGGATTCTTTGTTTGTTCTTCCGGCACTTAAAACACTTCACACGCACACACACACACACACACACACAGAGACACACACACACTCACACAAACACAGACACACACACGCACACACACAGACTCACACAAACACAGACACAGACACACACGCAGACACAGACACAGAAACAGACACACGCACACGCACAGGCACAGACACACAGACACTTACACACGCAGAGACATGCACACACACACACACACACACACACACACACACACACACACACACACACACACACTCCTTTCCATTCGAGCCCTGGTAGAATCACAGTGTAAACTAGAATGGGCACTCGGTAGAGCGCATACCTTCGCATATCACAAGATTGAATTATGAACAATTTGGCACTAGTTTCACTCAAATCGGATGCCAATTAACCGAGATATTGCAAATTTACAGTTTTCACCTTTTCGTGACCTTGACCTTGACTTTTGACCCAATCACTCCCAAAAACTAATGGATTGTTCCTTGGGTCATGACTAATCATTCCACCAAGTTTCATAAGAATCGACTCAGTTTTGTCTGATTTAGACGAATAACAAGTTTTTCACCTTGACCTTTGACCCAATCACTCCCAAAAACTAATCGATTGTTCCTTGGGTCGTGACCAATCGTCCCACCAAGTTTCATAAGAATCGGCTCAGTTTTGTCTGATTTAGATGAATAACAAGTTTTTCACCTTTTCGTGACCTTGACCTTGACCTTTGACCCAATCACTCCCAAAAACTAGTAGATTGTTCCTTGGGTCATTACCAATCATTCCACCAAGTTTCATAAGAATCGGCTCAGTTTTGTCTGATTTAGACAAATAACAATTTTTTCACCTTTTCATGACCTTGACCTTGACCTTTGTTTGTGGACCTGCCCACACACACACACACACACACACACTCACACCACCATCCCCGTTGGCCGAGCCAAGACCGGAAGTAGCCGGGCTCCTTTGGCCCTATTTCAAACCGACGCCCCCACCCCCACCCCCCCCACCCCCCACACTCGTGTGCGCTGTCGTTGCTTTGTTAGCAGACACACACATGAAGCATCAGCTTCAGCTTCAGCTTCAGGCTGAGGAAGAAGCAGGAGCCAGAAACCCAGAGTCCAGATCGAGCCGGAGCAGCGAGGGCGTTGGGCGAAGGCGGCGTTCCTTTTATTCACGCCCAAGACATGTTGTATTCGCCATACCTGCCTGTAGGGAATGATTGCGCAACAGGACTGTGATGAGGAGACGTTGAGGCCTCATCAGTTTAAGGAGACGACGCAATGCTGAAGATCCGCCCCCAACATGATGGGTTGGACATTATCGTAATGAGCGTTATTTTACACTTTGATCTCACGACCACTTTTAAATGCATGTTGGTCTGCAGGAAAATCAACAAACTATACTGTTTAGCTTTTAAAACATATTTTTTGCTATAATTCAACAATATCTCTCAAAAACTGACATTTTAAAGGCAAAAGGGATGTGATTAAAGTCACTTTGTTAATTTAGTATCGCGTTCCACATTTATCTTTAAAAAATATATATTATAACAGTTGGTGTAAATCGTTTAAATCGTGTTATACTGATATATGTGAGCTAATGACCATGTGGCGTTTCAAATTTCATGTTTTTCAAATATTCTGAAATTAAAATAAATAATTTAACCAGGAAACACCTAATTGACATGAAAATATGTACTTTACAATACTTTCATGGCCAGGACAACAGTAGCACATAAACCAAATTTAAGAAATAAAACATAAAGTTTCAGACATACAACATATATGAAACAAAGTTTCAGACGTACATCATAAATAAAACAAAGTTTCAGACGTACATCATACAACAGTGAGAGACAACACACATATCAACATGGCTTCCCCGTAGTCACGACAACAGTAATCCGGCTGTATCGGGGCTCTGTAGTCGGCGAGTTATCCTCTTGTTGCCGCGGAGCGTCAGACTCTGTTCGCTGTTCCCGGGATAATAACTCTGCGTCTGCGTCGGCGCCATGGTCTCGTCTTGATCTCGTCTTGATCTCGTTGTGATCTCGTCGTGATCTCGTCGTGATCTCGTCGTGAGAGGGCTTTTGTGATTCCGTCGCGCGTGCACATATCAGACGTGGTAATCCCTCAGGGTGACGCTGGCATTATTTACATTTTAACAGCCGTTGTTGTCATTGTCAAGGTTACCGCCGCCGCTATCTGCTCGCTGACGTGTGGAGTTTACGAGATGCAGATGAAGCACATTCTCCCCTCGCTGCACATGCTTATTGGATTCCACTAGCAAATTTATGTTTTCTAATCCCCCTGCGGCAAAAAGTCACCAGAGGGAAGCCGACAATTACAACCAGCCGTACGACGAAGTCCAGTGAGAATCTGCATCTGCATAGGGGGGGGTGTGGGGGGGGTTGAGATAAATAGCTATACGAGTTTGTTTCGACTCTATGAAACGTAGATATAACCAGTTAATTTAAGAGCGCCCTGTGAGTATGGCTGTATATCCGTCATTGTGCCTTTAAAGCGACGCTATGTAACTTTTCCTACCTTAAAATAATAGCTTGAAATAAATGGTGCCGCTACAATTACTTTTAATATGGCTATAAACTCTCACTAGCCCACCCCACACACACGTTAAATACCTGAAGGGGGCGCTACAAGGGAAAAACTACATAGTGGGGCTTTAATTTGTATTTTCTCTGCAGGGCTTCACTCACTCCTGACCTGCAAAGCTTTTTGTCCTTCACCATGTGTTTAATGGTAGAGATGGAAATATATTATATTCAAAGGACACCTCTTGCCCACAAGTATACTTGAGCTGATGAGGTCATAATAATGTAATAATTAGTAAATAATCCCTTGGAAGGTTTATCGTTTTGGGTTGATTGCCTCTTCTGTATTTTTCTTATTGGTTTTGACGTATGCCTGACGATATTGTATTGTAAGACAATGTTATAGAGGCGTTATGCTGCTTAATCTCTAATAGATAAATCACACTTTTATTTTGTGAAGGTTAAAGGAATCTTCTTACGGTAGTCTTCATAATGTATTTACAGTATATAGCAGGTATTTTAAAGCTACAGGCACATTCTGACCAAGATAAAGCAACAATATCTTTGTCAACATAATGTAGGAAACTACGTCGCTAAGGATGAGACACATTTTCCCTCCTATGCTTTCAAGTTTCAGCACTTCCTGTGCACGGGTCTGATTTCCTGCCAGAGTCCATGGAATTAAATTAGGAAAAATAGAATCAGTCTACTTCTGAATCAATATAGGGACGAGACATCGTTCACTGCTGCTGCCTCTTGGTTATGACTCGCTGATGAAAAGTTCATTCTGCATTCCTCACTCACACCGCCGAGCACTTCATCTAACGGAGGAACATCATCCAGTGATGTAACATGTAAACTTGTTAGACACATGTGTAAACATGTTAGACATACATGTAAACATGTTAGATACATACATGTAAACATGTTAGATACATATGTGTAAACATGTTAGACACATATGTGTAAACATGTTAGACACATACATGTAAACATGTTAGATACATACGTGTAAACATGTTAGACACATATGTGTAAACATGTTAGACACATACATGTAAATATGTTGGACACGTGTAAACATGTTAGACACATACATGTAAACATGTTAGATACATACATGTAAACATGTTAGACACATACATGTAAACATGTTGGACACGTGTAAACATGTTAGACATACATGTAAACATGTTAGATACATACATGTAAACATGTTAGACACATACATGTAAACATGTTGGACACGTGTAAACATGTTAGACACATACACATAAACATGTTAGATACATACATGTAAACATGTTAGACACATACATGTAAACATGTTAGATACATACATGTAAACATGTTGGACACATGTGTAAACATGTTGGACACATATGTGTAAACATGTTAGACACGTACATGACACAGACCTGACCTGAATTATGTGGCCAGCACCTCACATATAGTTGCCAGTTGAGTATTTCAGATACTATGTAGTCACACATAATGAATATGAGACGTGAAAATATATAACAGATGAATTACCGTAACTAGAGGTCAGAGTGAGTTTCACCTCTGACCCTGAGCCAACCTCGGCTAATTGATAATTAACCATCGCTGTGTGAACACCTAACAGGCAACGCTCCCCAGAAGGGTTTTTCAGTTTAGCTGTGGGTCAGCTTTGTGTGTGTGCCTGACACACATTTTGTCAAAGAAAGTCTGGCATAATGTGTGTGTGTGTGTGTGGGTGTGTGTGTGTGTGTGTGTGTGTGAGTGAGTGAGTGAGTGAGTGAGTGAGTGAGTGAGTGAGTGAGTGAGTGAGTGAGTGAGTGAGAGAGAGAGAGATAGATAGATGGATGAGTATGAATTTGGCGGTAATGTTATAGCTGTAAACATAACAATGCAGCATGTGTGTGTGTGTGTGCAGTATG
Organism: Liparis tanakae; assembly: GCA_036178185.1. Lineage (NCBI taxonomy): Eukaryota > Metazoa > Chordata > Actinopteri > Perciformes > Liparidae > Liparis > Liparis tanakae. Next base: position 10,258,572 of record CM070108.1, on the reverse strand, counting down.
TGTGTGTGTAGCCTGCGTGTGTGTGCAGCATGTGTGTGTGCAGCCTGTGTGCAGCATGTGTGTACAGCCTGTGTGTGTGTATGTACAGCATGTGTGTGTGCAGAATATGTGTATGTATGTGCAGTCTGTGTGGTTGCAGTCCGTGTGTGTGCATCACTTGTGTGTTCAGCATGTGTGTGTGCGGCCTGTATTTGTGTGCGTGTATGTGTAGCATGTGTGTGTGCAGCCTGTGTGTGTGTGTGTATATGTGCAGCATGTGTGTGTGTGCAGTCTGTGTGTGTGCAGCCTGTGAGTGTGTGTGAGAGTGTGTGTGTGTGTGTGTGTGCAGTCTGTGTGTGTGCATCATTTCCCGCTCCGTCTCCCTGAAGGTGACCTCCTGACCTCTTAGGTGAACCAGCTCGTCCCGCCTTTTTCAGTTTTTTCATTTAATTGATTTGAACTCGCATTGATAAAAAAAAGGGGGAAAAAGGATTAAATTGTTTCATGACTCATCACCGACATCCAAAAACAAATAAAATACTTGGCAGTTTAATTTTGATCTTGTTAAAATGTTGTCTTTTATTTGTCTTGATTGCGCCCCAAAAGAATTAATTGCCCCTTCAGCATTTACATCTTGTACTGTGGGTCCTCCAGTGACACCCCCCCCACACACACACACACACACACACACACACATTCATCCCATGTTGGCTTTGCTTTACGCCACGTGACTATATAAAAGTCGGTGTAATGGAACTCGTCCGCGGCGTGAGGGCCTTGAGTTATTGACGGACGGGTGGATTAATCACGAGGCGGTCCGGCCCTTTAAGGGCCCGTTGTGAACCGAGTCTATGGAGATATTTTACGGATAATCATCAATTTCACGAATCATCAAGTTCACCGAGGCCTCGCGGTTACGAGCGATGACACCTCTGAGTGACACCTCGCCCACGCCTCGGGGAATAGTGTCTATGGTAAACCAAAGTCATTATTCACACCTGCAAAAACTGTTTTAAGCAGGGATGCCAGGGTGAAATTGGACAGGGGACCCAAATTCTTTTCAAGTTAGATCTCAGGGGGCCGGATCTTGCCGCGCGCAAGAAAGAGTTGTTGCGAACCGGGTGTGACGTGCAGTGGACAGATTATACCGGAATTTTTTACAAATAATTCTCCCCTTATCACCCGCGGGCCGGATGAAACATGCAATCTGGCCGAATCCGGCCCCCAGGCCGTAACCCTGGCACCACTGGTTTAAAGGTATGTGATGAAGTTTGTTAATGGGGTGAACATACGTCATTCCCCACTGGGAATGCTAATTTAGAGAAAAATAAGAATTGGATAACATGTAGAATATGTAAAGGCCCCCCAAGTCATGTACATGTATAAAAAAACAAATATACCCTAATTTAATACTCAAACAGATGTTTTTTTTTTTATGTTTTTGAATGTTTACCATCCAGATTCATGGTTGGTTTCACGAGCCTCCGGTGCCTGGTTCAATGTGCGCTGCAGTTCCTCTGTCGGCCACACGTTGACGCTGCGCTTCGACATGCATGTTTTTTTTCTATGGCTTTGTCCAATTCTCTCTCGTGAGTTTGAACTCCACTCGGTGAGAACGCTCAACCCTTCCACGCCGCCGCCGAAACCAGCGGAATTAAAGTAAAACGAGGTTCTTTGATGTGGACGTCAAGCCTCTGATCTTACGCCAACGAATGAATTCATGACATTTAAAGCCTTTCAGGCGTCACCACGGAAGATTTGCTGACTAGCTAAACCTCACGTCACGGAGTGAGACACCTGCTTCTCCCCACCGTGAGGCTGCTGAGCCACGGCTGAATGTTCACAAGTTGTACTCGTTTGATTAAAAATACAGATTTATTTTCGTATATGTTGTTGCACGCTTAAAACGCCAAAAAGACGTCCGTCTTTGTTTTAAAACTGTTATTAAACTAATCCACAGTTCAACACAAGCACATGTTTGTCTTCAGCTTGACGAGGTGGAGCGGATAGCAGAGCGACAGATGCCATCCGTCACTCGGCCCGGCAGCCAGATCCAGGCGGACAGGAAGGGGCCACGCGGAGGCGAGAACGGCGATTCTCGTCCGACGCTTAGCGGAGACGTCTTTCCGCCGGCCGTCATTAATCCACCCGGCCGCCCATCAATCAGCTTCTCTCTCCTGGGCCGCGCCCCGCGTGCAACGCGCTCCGTTCCACCGCCGCTGATGCATCACTCCGTCCAACAGGAAGTCAACAGGCTGCATTCAAACTCACGCCGCATCGGAGTTCTCAACTTGGATCACGATCCCCCCCACTGCACTTTTTCCTTTACGCTCAACTTTTTAAGAAAATTCTCGTCTCAAAAGATCGTGATAATTGGACACGAGGCAGCGGAAAATTTGAAAAGCACGGATTAAAAAAAAGTTAAGAGTCCAGAAAAAGGATGGACTGAGACGACCCGGGAGATAAATAATGGCGGTCCCGGTCCGCGGGCCGCCGGACAGACAGGACCGTCTCTGAGGAGTTCCCATTGGCCGGAGCTCGCCGTGGCTGAACGCTCCAGACAGCCGCGGCTAACGCTCGACAAATCTCATTTTCTCAGACTTCTTTTTATTTACCCCCAAACGACACATAAGCACGTTTACCGTCTGGCGAACACGTGACGGCGTTTTATCCGTCTCCATAAAGTAGATTGTTTACGACGCGTGTCGCAAACTAAATACTTTTAGACGCATATTCCATATGTTGATGCCCAGAAGAGCGCTCCTGAAACCCTGAATAATACCAGCATATCCCATATGTCTAATTTGGAAAATGCAGCCTCTGAATAATTCAGAATAGCCAGACTGCTGTGTTGTTTGCATGTCCCATATCAAATTAAGATTATTGTGATATCCCGAATACTCGTGGAGTGTTAGTGTGCGTCCGTACACGCTCAGTGAAAACAACAAATGCATCCAGGGCATGAGAATAAAACATGCGAACGCCTACAGCTCGCCGTATACAGCCAATCTGCACGGTAAACATTCATAATTGAACATTTTGATTTTATAGAACATCCAGATAACACTGGTTAATAATTGATGGCGTAGTTTAGACCGACTTAACTTCACTGCGAGGCACATCAAAGCCTCGTTCTCTCAGCACGCCGGTTTACTTTAAACCCGCACAATAAACAACTTGTTTTTCTCTCGCTGTTCTGAGTGGAGTAGGGAGAGGAGGAGAAGGAGAAGAAGAAGACAAATAAGAAGAAGACAAAGAAGACAAAGAAGACGAAGAAGAAGAAGAAGAATATATATATATATATTATATATATATATATATATATATTATAATAATATATATATATATAATAATGATATATATATATATATATAAAAGACATTTAATTGACAAAAGCAAACAGCCGACACATTTCCAATGAGATGCATTTTACTCATGAGAAAGAGTTTTTTAAATCTCATATATCAACATCAATTGTTTGTATTTTCCTCCTCACAGACATTCCTCAGAGATACGGCTCTGGGAATAGTGCACAAGTAGAAGTGACTGTTATCTGCCAGATGGAGAAATAAAAGGAAGCAGAAAGCAATTAAAACAAGACAAGGGAGAAGACGAAGCTGCGACTGCTTCTCCTCTTCCTCCTCCTCCTCCTCCTCCTCCTATGTTCTCTCTTCGCTGACAAGCTTTAGCAATTCAATTTTCTCTCTCAATCTCTTCCACTTCCGCCGAGCTTCCGCTTCACATTGTGGCCATTGTGCATATTTGTCTCCGCAATAAACCCGGTGCTTCCAAGAAAGAAGAGTCCACAGAGGTAGAAGATAAACCCGACCGGCAAACACAACGCGGCGCTATCACCGTCCCAAGGTGCCTTTAGCCCGGCGGGGGAGCTTTACTACGCTGCCCTGATCTCGTTTACGCCGTCCTGTCCCTTTAAGAGCGCCGCGCGGCGTCGGAGGCCGAGCTCAAAAGTTACTTATCGCAGTTGCTTATGATTTATCAACGGCGCGTCGAGACGCCGCGTGTGAGTTACGACTGAGGGACGCAGCCTCTTCCTCGCGTCTGGTTTCTTTTTGTCGCGGTGATGCATTTTTTCCGGGCCCGGCTGTACGAGCCGTTGATTTGAGTCCACGTCGAAGAGATTTGTGGGCCGATTCATCACCGCGCCCGGTCGAGGAGCGCGGCGCCGTAAAACAACGGCCGCCGCGTGGTGGGAGAACTCTGAATAACAACTTGTCATTTCTTTCTTTATTTTTTTTCTACCGGGCAGCGTCTCCTCTTCCTCCGAGATGCCGTCACACAGAATGAGTCAAGGTTCATACACACGTTGACCGATAGATTTCCATGACCTTAAACCAAATTTCCATGAGAAATCTCGGTGTATACAGTACATGAATATATAGTTTATTAGCTTAGATTGCACTAATGAGGAACAGTAGTTTGATTAAAAGTATAAATATGTATAGAAATCTTTATTCTTTCATCAAACTGTGTAAATTAACATGTGAATATAACTAATTTCTATAATTTTTCCAAAATTGTTGGTGTAAAATAGTTTTTTAAAGGACTTCTCCAGGTCTGGAATAAACCATTTTAAAATTTCATGACTTTTCCAGGTTTCCATGAATCCTGTGAGTGGCGGCGCCACCGTGTTTAACGCATCACTTCCCTCCTCGTTGTGAGTGGGGAGGAGGAGAGGGGAATGATGGGAGGTGTGTGTGTGTGGGGGGGACGCCCTTGTGTTTTTATTGCCCGGCTCTCGTCCTTCCAGCATGGCTGGTCAGAGCGGCGCCCTGGGTATTACAAATAAGCACAAAAATATCCTTTTGTTTTCTTTTCGTGGCGACAACTTATCCTCATCCTCTCTTCCTGTACGACCGAAAAGAAAGGCAGGAGGGTGGGGGTCCACTCTGTTTACAGCGGGGGGGGGGGGGGGGTTATATTAATATTTCATCACGGAGGGATGGCTCAGAGGGATAAGCAGTCAGTGATTCATGAGAAACAAGAAATGTGTTGCAATTAAGAAGTGCGGGATTAGATGCAGTTACTCGAGAGCATTAGAAGGGAATTAAACACACTTTCACGCTCTCTCGGAGAAAGAAAAATCTCGGAGCCGCATCAAGATCTCAGAAAATCCTTCTCACTTATTAGCGTGATAAAAAACGGGGTCCTGAGGGTCCTATATTTAGGAGTTAGACCCTTGTTTCTAAGGTTCCTATATTTAGGAGTTAGACCCTTGTTCCTAAGGTTCCTATATTTAGGAGTTAGACCCTCATTTCTACGGTTCCGGAGTTAGACCCTCGTCTCTGAGGGTCCTATATTCAAGAGTTAGACCCTCATGTCTTAGGGTCCTTTATTACGGTGTTAGACCCTCGTCTTTGCGGTTCCTACATTTAGGAGTTAGACCCTCATCTGAGGGTCCTATATTTAGGAGTTTCCTATATTTCGGAGTTAGACCCTCGTCTCTGCGCTGAACTTCCGAACCCTCCTCGAACTGGTTTCTTGGCTTTAATGAGCCGCGACTAACTGGTTTTACATTTCACTTCAATTACTGATTGCTAATACGCAAACACCTCAAATTGTTCATAGCTGGGTAATTTTAATTTTGCCTTCCCAAATTGATTTATTTAAGCTTAATGAAAGCGTTATCTTTTTAAATGCACCATCATCACTACGGCATCTCTACGCGTCGGTGCGGACCGGCGGACCGTCTCTCTGGGAGGAGACGGCAGTATGTCAAGAAGAAACCCCGTAACGCTTCTGGTATTAATACGTCGGCCCGAATTCATTTCACGGCTCTGTTTTCTTGTCAATAATTCCGGTATATTCTCTCTGCGGGATGCACCGGAGAATATTGAAATAAGATATTACAGTTATCGTGATGAAAACCCCAGCACACACACACACACACACACTTTTGATCACAAATCAATGCCTAACGACGTCGTTAAACAGACGATTTAACGGCACGATTTAGTGCGGCTTGAAAAGATTGAGCTAAAAAAATGTCAGTTTAATTATTGTTATTTATCACAGCCTGTGATAAAAGTGAGCTTTTCTTTCGCCCTTTTATAGAGTCGTGGGCTATAATTATGAAGCGTAGAAAATTTGCCTCGACTACCGAAAGGTACGGTGAAAAAACAGACGCTGTCAAGTAAGTCTTTGGGAAAATAACCCCATCAGAAATCCAACGGCTTGTGTCAGGCACTCGACTGACACCTTTGATACAGTACAGCTCAGCCTCGCCGCCGTCATGCTGGGATTGCTTTTAGTGGGGCTGGGATGGGGGTGGTGGTGGTGGGGGGGGGGGGGGTTTGAAGGCTACTTTGTATTGAGATGTTTTACCTTCCCCCCCCTCACCTGGTCCCGCCCTCTCCAGGCAGCGGACGCATTGATACGGACGGACGGATGGAGAGAGACGGTAGGGGGCAGAGCAAAGATGGGAGGAGGGTGGGGGTGGGGGTGGTGTGGTGGTGGTTTAGCCCGTGACGAGGAGGTAATAACTCTGCGCCTTGTCGGCAGGAGGAGACATCAAAAGCACCCAAATGAATTCTGACAGACTCTGGGTGCAGCCCATCAATATCCTCCGCCGGCCATTAAATCAACATCTTAAAAAAAAAAGAGGAAAAAATAAACGGGCTGGATACCTGCTCATAAAGCCACGTTCCCGTGACAACGGACTCGGGGGACGAGAAAAGACAAGGTGACGGATGCACGACACCGGGGGAGCTAAGTGACGGGCGGCGGCGCTAATGAAACGGGAGGCTTTAGGACCCAGCGACGCCGCTTCGAGGCGGGCGGATCGGACGAGCGCGGACGGCGATTAGAAGATTACGCAGAAAAACATCCGGAGAGATCGCCGGCGCCCGGCTTCGGAGGAAGGACCGTTCTTATCCACGAGTCCCTTGAACGCATAAGCAGAAAAGCAATTCATTGATCACTGTTGAGAGTTTAAAAAGAGATGCTGAGATTATTTTCCTAATTGATGAAGTTTCACAATGCAATGAAAAGAGTCTCCTTAAAAAGAAATGAGAAAAGTTGTGAGTTACGGCCTCGGCATTAGTGCGTCTTCACTCTCCAAACAATTTTACAAGAACTCAAGAGTTCTGCCCTTGTGAAGGGAGGAGGAGGAAGAGGAGGAGGAGGAGCACACGGCAGAATCATTCATACAGACAGCCAATGCAGGAGCAAGTGTGTAATGTAGATCTATGATGCTGGACAGGGTCAGTGGAGGCAGTGGAGTGTGTTTTAGTGCTCCATAACCTCAGACGAATGTGTAAGGTGTGGTAGTGCAATGAACGGAAGAAAAAAGGAGGAAAAAAAATACTCTACGTACCTCTCTGTATATTTAAACAACTCTGGGGTGATTTATGGTTTTGCTTCTGGAGCGGTTGGTCTTTCATTTGCTAAATATTTGTTTATCATGCAGTAGTTTAATCTGTATTTAAAAGCGATCAATCGCCTTATTCAGATGATAATTCGGCGGATCAGAACGAGTTCTAATTACTTGGACGTCGATATCGCTTTCTTTTTGTTATTTAGATTTCGCTCATCGCGTACACTTCCCGCAGCAGAAATTAAACTCTCCAATAGATCTCAAATAAAAAGGAGTCCCCCTGCCAGCGTGTCATTTACATTGACAACAGAGACATGAAGCAATTGAAGTGAACTTAAGTCTAGGATATAAAGCAGACGGATCTCGGTGCCCTACAATGGGTGAGATATGACGCAGGATCAGGATCAGATCAATCAAATAAGTTGAAGTCTGGTGAAATCAGGAGATCGAGACTTACCGAGTTTTTTTGTCCGAGATGTTGAATGTGAAAGAATGCATGGAAGAAGAGAAAGAGGGAGAGAGTGTGGGAAACACTATAAAGCATCGCATCCTCTTGAGGTACTATTAAAAAGAAAATCTAAGGGGTGTTAGATTAGATATTTGAACTTCCAGCCAGAAGAAAGGGGAGCTAAATATGAAAAGGGCTTACTCGGCAGAAATCCAATAAAGCGAAGGCTAAGCGTGAGCTCAGATTGTTGCATCGCTAATGCCATTGACGTCTCTATTCAACCTGCTTTTCTCAGGGCACGTTTCTTCTTTCTCTCTCACTTTTAAAACGTTCACACGGATGACCAGCACGCCGAGCTCACAGCTTCACAAACATAACGAAAAACACGCCAGCTGGGAGCTCTAGGCATTAGAAATATGGTGCGTTACTAATTACCACATCGGAAAGGGTCATATGTGGTTTAGATGATTCCTCGTCTTGCATCCAGTAACGTATTCCAGAAGGTCCATGCAGAGCATGCTTCTGTTACCCAGCTATTAAAACGTGTTGCCAAGCTTCATATACTATATTGCTGCTTCACGGCGATACAAAGTGAGTGTAATGTTACCTTAATGGTGAGTAAATAGATCCCATGGGGAATAATAGCCGTCAGCAGTCTGATCCAATAAAGAAGGAAAGCGGAGTGAGCATGAAGGGAAGATGAATGAATCTTATTAAAGAGTCCTGATGCCTGGTCAGCAGGAACAACAGGAGGATCGGCCAGACCGGCCGGGCCGCACCTGCAAGAACTCCCGGAGCACGGGGAGTCTCGCTCCGGTTAACTTTTAATCTGGTTATCAGCTAATATTATACTTTATTATAACTCTACTTAATTTAACTTCAAGATGAATACAACTTGGTCTATTAACAGAACATGCCAAACATTTCTCCAGGAGCCAGAACTTTTATAAGAAAAAATACATTTATTTAATTCGTATAACTTTATTTAAAAGGGACCATGTACAGTTAGAACATGAATGTCACACTAACCTCACATGATTTTGGACTTAGTGCCAGAGGCTCAGTATCTCTTAAAAAGAAAAGCACTATGTTTCACCAAGATGCAACCCATACATATAAGTTTAAAACTAAGTTACGGATACCCTGTGAATAGAAGTCTTTGAATATATTTTGTCCTAGAGATCAGTTTGGACCGAATTCATGATTTGGTGAAGTGTTGCATGTTTTTTTGCTTCCTTTTTATTATTATTTTCCTACTTTAAAATTGGTATTTATTATTTTCCTGATGGCCCTCCAGATGCATAGTTAAATGTAATCTTATTTATATTTAAATTGTATTATTAAATTATTATTATGCATTCTTACTTTTGAAGGTTGTATTTCTGTAAAAATACCTAAATAAAATATCAAGTAAAAAAAAAAACCTGTCACCATTTGATGTACCAGATTGTCGCTACAGCTAATTTGCTTCTATAGTCCCCATAAAACACGGAGAAATGTGCCTGCACTTCGGATTGATTTTGGAGGAGAGTTGTTTTCTTCTTCAAGGAATAATTTCATATTTTGGGAAATAGATTTATTCACTTTCTTCCCGAGAGTTGAATGGGAAGATCGATACCACTCTCTCTAAATGTCTAAATATCAGCCGACAGCCATGGAGACACTACGTTCACCCGAAAAATTTAAATACATATTTTTTACTTTTTATTGTATCAATCTAGATTGTTTTAGTGGGATTAGTCTGAGGTGTGGGCCATAACGTCTGCCTTATATCGCCTGTGTTATTGAACTGGGAGTCTCAGAGCGTTAAAATTGATAGATTTTAAAAACTCGAACACGCTGAACGCATCATCGTCGCACCGGCTAGCGCACCTAGCATCACAGAGTTCTAGCATGAGCCCAACATGGTAATGTTGAGCGTGACCAAGTTCAGTGGTTTTGTTGGCTAAACTCGACTTCCCGTAAAGAAGGAAGTTCATTTTGAGAAGACGCAATGACGACCTGTCCCTGCTGCGCTAGAGCCGTACTACGAGCACCGGAAGTTTGAAGCGTCGGGCCTAGCGTTGAATTTAACGAATTGGGAGCTAATTGACGAATAACCAACAAACTCAAATTTAAAATGTTAAATCTCATCTGTACCCAATACCAAAGTGTAAAACACTATGTATTTGCTTGGTGTTGTGAGGGTCCCCTAAGATAGCTAGCTAAGCTATCCTTCCAAGCCTATTTATGCATTTGGTGCATTTCTCTCTTTAATCTTTTCTTCAGACATCCACGCGTTTGTTTCTGGGCGGTTCAGCAAGATAAAAAAAACCTGTATTCGTCTTAAGACCTGAACACTCACCTGAATGTCAGATTCTCTCAGAGCCTTTCGTCACACACCCGCCGCTGTGCATTCATGCCCATCGTACGAGTGGAAAGCCATCGTAGATGTTCATTCGTAGCCTGAAAGAATCCTCAGTGGACCAGTGAGTCTTTCTCTCTCTCTCTCTCTCTCTCTCTCTCTCTCTCTCTGTCTGTCTGTCTGTCTGTCTCTCTCTCTCTCTCTCTCTCTCTGTCTCTCCTCCCGTTCTCCAGGGGATCCTCAAGTCATTCCGAGCAATGCGGGAAATTGCCGATGTAGAAGTGGACGAAGTTGAGACGGAAAATACACACGACAAAGAAACGGAAATTACACCGTTTTCAGGAAAGGACACCTGGAATGCTCCCATCATCACAGATGTTGAGGGTGTGAACACATCAAAGTACCGGAGGGTGGACGTTCCCTGTGAGTGCCTTGCCCGAAGGAAACGGTGTTTGTCGAGGGACCCAAGAGTCTTGTTTTATATTCCGTACTTTTATTTTCAGTCGATATGGAGATTTGAACTGGCCGAAGTTTGTCTAATCACTGAACTACTCAGGTCTCCAATGGAAGGATTCATTTCCAGATTAAAGATTATGTCCCCACTCTGGCGTTTCGGTCTTTTCCCCCTCATGAGATTAGCATCATGAGAAAGGTCACGAGAAAGTCACTGATGGAAATGACAATACTCTTTAAATCCTAGGCTTACAGCCGCCAATGTTTTTCAGATGAGCTCCCGCCATGGAGAGGTTGCTGAAACTCTATACATGCCTCTTTGTTTTCCACCCAACTGGTTCATGTTTTTAACTGTGCGGTGTTTAATAATGTAGGAAACTGCCAATGAAGTCAATTCCACATTCCACCACTATGTTAAAATTTTGTCGAAATGCTTTTCTCATCTAAACGTGTGAAAATGGTGGCGTGGGTTGCAGGAAGTGGAGTTTTGTTGGCGGGCTCTTTCTTGTGATGCCACCCCAGGAGTCATGCAGGGTGTCCAGGTGCACCGTCTGCAGACAGACACAGCACATTACGTGTCATTTAGCAGACGCTTTTATCCAAAGCGACTTACAATAAGTGCATCAACCTACTGTACAAACTAAGAACACAGAAAGTAACATTTCCTCAAGATAGTCGAACTACAAAAGTACCATAATAAGAGCAATTTAAGTGCCACTGAAGTGCTATTCTGTGTTTTAATCCAGAGAAAAGATGTGTTTTTAGTTTCCGGCAGAAGGACACCCCAAACCATTATTTATTAAGCTGCAAGAGAGGGGGTTGCTTCCTTGTTTTCCATGGTCGCAGGTTTGGAGAACCGGGCATCTGCCTCTAGTAGCTGCACGAGCGGAAGATGTGAGATTCAATTCCTCTTACTGCATGTGACAGGCCAAATATAGATCATCAGATTGGATTGTTAATTTCAAGATGGCATGTCATCTTCAGCTCCCTCCACTCAGCCGTCGATACTTTCAGGACTCCACATAGTCCTTTATCGTGCCCACCCATTTTCTCTTCTTTCTGCCTCCACGCGATCATAATGGCTCGGAAAACCGGAGCCAGCCTTGATTTTCTCCCTTTTCTTCTATTCAAAGCATTTTCTTCGCTTTCACGAGCAATTTTCTATTATCCCTGGCTCTAGCCTTATAGGCTCAATAAATGCCATTTGACTTCATTTCCCGGTAGAGAGTGAAAGATGGGAAAAAGAAAGCCGTTTTCAATAATCCTGCCAATATGATGATTCAGTAGATTTTCCATCCCGTTATACTTGCAGTGACATTGCATTGGTTGCCAGCTCAGAATCTCTCCATCTAACAATGCATACCAATGGATGTCCACTATGCAGTTCTCAATTGGGGCTTTTAATGTGAACACCAAATTGGTACTTAATCTCAGTCCTCTCCAAAAACGCGAGTCACCAGTGTGTAGCTCACCACGGCAGCCATTAGTGATCCCATTAATGAACCCTGTCTAGCGGTGTAGCTCCGCCCACCCGTTTGTTTTCCTACCGATAGAAAAACAATTTGTCTTATTGTCCAATGTTATGCGCTGTAAAAGACTCTGAAAAGGTTCAGTTAACATGGTGACTATTTCCCACAAGCCTTTATTTTGTAAGTACCTTTGTAGGTTTTACGTACTTTTATTTTGAAGCTATTTTGAAGTGGATGTAAATGTCCTAACATGACTTCACAAAAAGTATGTTAGCTAATGGTGTACTGAAAGAAAATGTATTCAAGAGTTTTTGTCAAGTGCATAAGTCACTTTATGAACTGCTAAGCTCGTAGCTGTAACGGGAACAAGGTACTTTGTTTTATTTGGGCTTTGACTACACATTTAGTGACTTTAAATTTAGTTAACTTGTAAACAATGAATTGTAATAAGATGCTAATGCTATATTTTAGCTGTATGTTCCCTTTAAGAAAGAGAAAATGTTGTGATTAATGTCCACATGTATATGTGAATGTCATTTAAATAATCTTTACACTCGTGAGAGTTAATTTCAAGTGATTTTTGGAAATGAAATGGAAAAGGAGAAACTCAATAAGGCCCATTGTTGAACACGAATAAAGCAATTCTGGAAACATCATTACGCTTCACTATTGTCCGGCTGGGCTCCGCTACATGCACCAGCCTACAAGACAAATTCCTCGTATGTCCGACATACTTGGCAATAAATGGTTCTGATTCTGATAATCCACGAATAACTCTAATAATTCGAATGCACTGCCTCGGTGTAAAACGTATTTTGTTGATCTGAAGCCCCCCCCCCCCCCCCGCCGTTTCTGACTGCAGCTGTTGCATGTCACGACTTGACCATGGTGAAGACGAGCATCTTCTTATCATCCTTAGCCGAGTAGCGCGAGGAAGATAAAAAAAGACGACTTCAAAATGCGTGTTTCCTCTCGTCTCTGCTGGAGTTGTTTACATGATTTATGCCGCTTAGTCGCGACTTTGTTCCACGCCGCCTCGGTGCCGTAAAAAAGGATGCTGTCAGTTTATGTTAGGCTCGTGTGGCGCCGCCGAGGTGAAATAACCACTGATGGAGAGATAGTTAACCCTCTTTGAAGCCGAATGAGGCAAAATCAAACTGGAATGCTTTGGATAAATTAAATAAAACACACATAAGCTATTTCTTTACGAGGAAAATAAACGCTTTAAGATTTATTTGACATATCGGGGTAAATTATTGAGACTTTATGTAATGAAATAGGACTTTTGATGTCGCCAATGTCAACCGTTCTGTCATCAAGGTCACCATCAAAATGTGTCCCTCACTGCGTAAATTGCTTTTTAGGGAAATCATGCAAAGAAAAAAAACAACAACAAGACATTTAAATTATAAAAAGCTTTACAAAAAGGGTACTTAACGGGCACTTTGCATGGTAAAAAAAAAACAATAAAAAGCAATAATAATGATAAAAAACACAAGGCAGCGAGGTGACACTTTACCAGAACAAAACAATAACATTTACAGGTTAAAAGCACATTTTAATCAGATGAGTTTTAAGTGCAGTTTGGATGGAGAGAGTTCCAGAGCGATGGAGAAGGCCCCAGCGTTGGGACATATTGGGGGGGGGGGGGGGTGTGAGTTTGCGGGTGGTGGAGGGGGAGGAGCTATTAAGGGGTCGAGGTTGTGAAGGGCTTTTCATGCGATGAGGAGAACCCCGAACCGTATTCTTTAAAATCTCCTCCCGGGAAAGAAGGGCAGCGGCCTATCGGGGAGCAGACGTGTTCTCAGAGAGGTCCGCGGCGACGCCGTGGCCTTAATAGTAATAATAGTAATAGAACTGTGTCTGCAGAGGCACTCGCCAGAGCCGTTCGAGGAAAATGATCGCTCCCTAGCACTTGGAATCTTTTCTCCCTCACGTCCTCTCAGCCTCATTTTGTCCTCGCTCCCTCGCCTCGTCATCTCCACCACTTTTCACATCTCACCCTCTCCCTTCCCTTATCTCCTTTACTAACTCCTTCCTCCCTCACTACTTCCGACTCCATTTCTCACTCTCACCTCCTCGTCCTCTTTCTATCTCATTGCCTCTCTCCTTCTGCAGCCCGCCGGCGTGGGAGTGAGAAAAGGATTAGTCGAAAACGGAGAGAGGGAAGCAAAGCACTAAATGACTGTATTGAATTCTGGCTAAGTAAATTTGGGCTTCTCACGCCAAGTGAGGAGTTAAGTCTCAGGCAGTGCGGTTTTCGAGCACATCTAACACGATAACGGTGCATAATGAACTCATTTCAGAATGACAGTTTTATTATCGAAAGCCTGCCGCTAAGTCTGAGGACATTCAAGCAACGGAAAACTACTCTCTGCAGAGTATTGGGTTCAGTTTATTATCGAATAAACACATTTTTGCCCTTTATATATAATATATTAAAATAAGAGCACATTTAAACACATTTTCACTCTTATTATATATATAAAATAATATTTTTGCTTTTATATGTATAATAATATTTTTGCTTTTATTATATGCATATATATATACACATATATATTATAATAAGAGCAAAAATATAATATATATTTATATAAATAAATATATAAGAGCGAAAATGTGTGTGCATATAAATATATATATATATATATATATATGATAATAAGAGCAAAAATATTATTATATATATTTATATAATATGAGAAAATGTGTGTAAATATAATTATATACTTTTAAAAGAACATTTAATCAAAAGAAATCAATATTGCAAACACATACAAGTTCACAACATGAAATGTGCATTTGACTTGGCATTATATGATATGGCATTATCAGCAGCACAATCAATACTGAGCTTTGTACATGAGAAGAAAAAAAAAAATACTCAAAATAAATTGCACATACAAACCCCCCATAAAAAAAAGGTAATTAAACAATCTCTCAGGCCTATGAAGTCCAGCAATAGAGGATGAGGGGGGGACGCCAGCTCCATATAAATCTGGGATAAACACAGCACGGACAGCCATTTTATTGAGTTGACCTCCAGATCCTTCACACTGTAGTTAGTTTGAATTTGCCGTGAGAGGCCGACTCTGTCGGTGATCCCGGACCGATGGTGCGAATGACAGTCGGCAGTCTGAGCTCTCTCTCTGTGTGAGGTCATGTGCCCAGGTATGACAGGCGTGTAATTAAATTCCTCTCCTCTTTACACTTGGCATCAGCGTCTCTGTGCGGGTCCTGACACCGAGACGCTCGCTAAGTCACTGATAGATGCTGCAGCCACCGCCGTCGCTCATAGACCAGCCCCGCGTTACTGGTGTTAGACTCTTATCCGGAACTTTGTGGCCAGAAGAGATGTTGCTCTGTGGAATAACCTTCCATTGTATGTAAAAAGCCTAATTTATCATGAACTCCACCCATTAGTCTCTATCAAGCAGATAAACGCATACAATGTGATTTTTATATCACTTTTTGAACCCTTTTACCAAGTGACTTGCATTAATGGGACTCTGGGAATGAGTCAAACCTTAAATTGAAATAGCGAAAATTGTCATCGTTTTCATTTTAGGGCAATGGCAAGAATGTACACATTTTTAATAGTATTTTGCTCTTTAAGGAGGCAAATTCAACAGTCGTAAACGTCTTTTTGTTTACATTAAAAATAAAAATATATTGTTTGCGATGCAACATTTGCGAAACGATTTATTTTTTCTTTTAAAGTTAAAGATTAAAATGTGTCTTTTCTTGAAAATCTGAGAAGTATTCTAAAAAAAATCTAAATATACCCCATGTGGTGAGGAAAAAGGTACTGCAAAACAAAAAACTCTTTACTCAGAAAAAGGTCAAACATGAAACTGGGGTAGAAAGGTGAAGTCTACACGAAGAATTCACAACAGGAATCAACGATAACTATCTGGGTGATATGCGCGAAAGAATGGGAGTATATATAAGGGGGGAAAGCACAGGTGTAAGGCATTAGCAATCAGGGAGAGAGAGCAGGTGAAGGCAATGAGCAATCAATAGACACTGGGGAGACACGGAACTAACAGGGTGTTACACCTACGCCGATTACAAGCACAAACGCATCAATGAGCATCTGGATTTATTAGCATGAATGTAAAAAAAAAAAGAAAGGATTCTCAAAGATAAACTCCCGGTGGCGAGCGGCATTCTCCTGCATGCCTCGCCCCCGTCCGGAGGGGAGTGGGAGACCCCTTTGCAGACGAGCCGGCCACTGGCATTACGATAGGATACATTTAGTGTCGGATTTAAAGTCTGGGGCTAGTGGACGTAATAGAAAAGAGGAGAGGGTGATGACGAGGCCAAGGAATGGCCGAACTGGTCTTAATAGTTCCCTCGATGTTATTAAAAAAATTAATAATAATAATGGAAGTAATAATGGAAAGTGTGACTTCTGTGAAGATGAAGCGGTGGACCATGTGTGGTTCTGTCAGAGGTACGAGTCAGAAAGATATTTAAAAAGGGGTCTAAGAGATGAGAAATATAATATAATGTAGTAAAGAAAGAATGTTAGTGATGAATGCTGGAGACTTTCTCTGTAATCTTTAGAGGTAACACGACTAATGAGGAGAATCTGAGAATTAATTTTAATTTTCTTTTGTGTATAGGTTTTTTTTCGTTTGGTTGTTAGTATAATATCAGGGTTAAATGTCTTGCTCAAGGACACATCGACTAGGGCGGGAATTTAACTGCCAATCCCGATTGAAAGATGGAACTGCTGACCACTGACCCATAGTCGCCCAAAAGGTATAGGGACACTCATTATTGTTTCATTGCGCTTCAATAGAGACTATGTACAACATATAAATATTAAAAGGTTGTTTTTATTGCTTGATAACATTCTCTAAAAGTCCGTCGCACGCTATTTTTGCACCTGTTTTGCGACGCGGCGTATGATTTGCAGTGACTTGTCTGCTGTCACAAACGATACGCCTCCGCGAAAAATAATAAGGGAACGTCCTCATTGTGAAGGAACAGTGCGGACCTGCTCCAAGAGGCAGATGGCGGACCCATGAGGGAACAGCTGCACCCTCCTCGAAAAGATGCCGAAAGAGGCTTGTCGCGAAGGAGGCTAACAAGATTGAAGTGGCAGACTTTCCACTGGACGAGCCATACGCGTTAAAATTTGCTTGTTGTCTCTCGTCTACAGAAGTTGTTGTACTTCTGACAGTCAGCCAGTCTGCAGGATGTCTGTTGTGGGTCCGACTGCGGTTTAATAAACTAATGAAATGTCGAGATCATTGGCGAGCGAGACGGACGTTTCCGCCTCTTGCTTGGGTTTCACTCGGTCGCGCGTCGGAATCTGAGCGATCAGGAGTTTAGGCAAACTTCAACATTTCATAACTACGTGAACTCAAATGCAAGAGGGTTGGAAGTATTTTTTAAAGAAGTTAGGCGCATGCCCAGTGAAATATAAATATCTCTTATTTATTGTTATGTATATGTTTTGTTTTTTGTTTCCTTATTTATAGTCTTTACATTGCTCAACTAATGCAAGTGGATATATGTGAGTGAGAGAGTTGATGATCAGAGAAGGAGGCCACAATATTTTGTCACCACAAGCATTTCACAGCCAGTTGTTGATGTTGGGTTTTGGTTGCTTTTATAATTTTCTTTTATGTTTGTGTATCAAATTGCCTTTTTGTATATTTGTTTTGGGTAAGGGAGTGGAGGGGAACTGTAATGTGTATCCTCACCATTTGACTGTGCGATATGTTACCCTTTCAATCCTTACTTTTGAGGTATATTGTACTATAAAAGGCCACATTTACACATAACCGTGTATTTACAGAAACAAATATTAGTGCCCCTCCGTTTTCAAAAATAACGTACACACAAGGTCGTTTTCAAAAAAGTTTCTGTTTGTATGAACCCTCATAAATACGCCGTCCGCATACGACTGTCACGACCGGTCGCATCGAGAGAGGATCCAAATGCCGACATGTTGAAAAAAAACAATATTTAATCTTGAACTATGAAACATGGACAACAAGAACGCGGACTAAACAATACAACGCCACACTGGGAATGAGACAAACAGGGTTTACATACACAGGCAAGATGAGAGGTGATTGGACAACGGGGAACGAGACACAGATGGACACAATGAGGACGGGGCCAGCAATCACAAAGGAGGAAACAATCAGGATCACGGCAGACAAGAAGACACAGACTTCAAAACAAGACAAAAAACGAAACACAAACTCTAGATCCCCCCCCCTTTCCCATCGTAGATCTATGTCTTGTTTTGTAATTTCTACAAATAAATCATATATAAAAAAATATATAAATATCTCTTCACATAAATGCAACTCCCCCATCCAGGGCTCCAGACTGCGACCAAATGGTCGCATTTTGCGCCTAAAATTAGACCCAGTGCGAGTACATTTTTCATTAACTCGCGCATGCGCGAACCAGTAAATAAACAGATTTTTTTTTTTTTTATTAAATATTTTTGTTGCTGACAAACTTGTTCTATACTTCAGCCCACTATAGTTAGCGGTAATGCCCGAATGACTGGTTTGCTAACCGACATTAACTCCAGAAGAAGAAGAAAGGAGACGAAAACAGAAGAAGAAGAAGGCGGCTGGCCTGTGTGTGAGAGTGGGGGGAGCACGGCTATAGGCTAATGTGTGAAAAGAGGCGGGTCTTGGGGGGATATCTCGTGAATCCAAAGAGTCTACATAGCGGTGTCTCTGCAAACAATGGACCATGGCGAAGCGGACTGTCAGCTCATACTTTGTTCCTCAACCTCATGAAAGAGAGAAGACAAATCCCCAGAATGAGTCCTACTCAGATTATGAGGAAACGGACGCGGCGAAAAAAGGCAGAACATTCAGCTTTCGCGATGAGTGGGAGTTCACCTGGCTAGGTGTTTCAGGGAGACCCGTTCAATGAACCGTACAGTCTGCTGTCAATTCCAACAACATGAACACGACATGTCTGATAAGACTGGCACTACGCGATTAAAACACAACACGCTGATCAGACACAACACCGGGCTGAAACATGAAGTGTGCCACGACCTGTGCGATGAGATGCAGCTCCGAGCCTCCAGGGCTTTCAAGCCTCACGCATTTCGGTATTAACTCCCGCACTCCCACCACACATCGTATTTATCACGCTGAAAAAAACTTGGTTATTTAATGTTTTAATGTGCCGCAGCGCCGACGTGATCCGCGCTGATGTTCACGTTAAACGCATTCCATCGGGAGCGCGAGGGGTTTGATAAAGTTAGCGGAAAGAACCACGTGAAACAACATCCGTTTTTCAAAATAAGATGTCGACAAATCATACACTAACATATACAAGTGCTGATGGATACATTTTCTGCTTGCGCCCCTAACATTTTAAGTTAGGGGCCACTGTGCTCCTAGTAAAAAAAGTTAGTCTGGAGCCCTGCCATCTGTGGTGAGCCCATAACATGCGTCTCAAATTCATGCATAATGAGCGTTGGCCTTCTGTCACGCCCCCTGATTTGAAGTCATTCAGTATTCTTTCTTAAATGCATAGTGTGCAAACAATTAATATAAAACATACCGCCTGGAGCAGAGACCAGATGGGTTATGTAACCAAGTGTTTGAAGGGGGGGGGGGAGCTTTTTTAAAGTTGAGCCCCACCATTAAACCACCAGCGTGATGTGGATATTTCTAAAGGGTCGGCCTTGTTAATTCCGCTCCGTAGCCTCGGCACAAGAGAATGAAACCTGACGCATTGCGACGCCGACACATTACGGTTAGCGCCGCTTGATTTTTAAGTGTCCGCCGTGCACATCGTTTCGAGATAAGAACGGTTTCTTGTCACGACTGTTTTAATACACATTCCTTTTCTTCCCACCCGAGTATCGTCTTGGAAGGTTCCCAAACCCACACAGACTAAAAACGTGTAAAAAATGTCTGTTTCTCCTTCTGTCCGACTGACTCACCATGTCACGGTGAAAACACGCAGAAGAGAGGTGAGGAGGCGCCGAGAGGCGGGGTCCGTGGGTGCGGTGCGTTCAGGTGCCGGAGTTTTTTTTTCTTCCTCCTGCCAGGAATTCTTTTGCGACCCACGAAGAGCAAAGTGGCAACCGACTGAGCCTTTTCATCATTTATTGATCGTCACATTGGTGCTCAACAGGATGTCGGAAAAAAAGAAGAAGAAAATAAATAAAACAGCAGTTAGCTGCTTTCTTTAACAAGTACGACTTTTATTATGAATGAATCACTCTCCGGCAGATGTTGGAGAGTGATATGATTAAACGTGAGAAACTATGCCGCACACAATAGTGCGGTGGCCTTTTGATTGTTATGCTATTCATAAGGATGAGTTAGAAGGTAAGGGGAAGAATCCTCTTCAGCTCCTTATTATGCCGGGATTAACACATTACTGCCTATTATACATATATTATTACAGTGTCCATGTGGCCGTGCTCTCGTGCGGTACGATCACTTCTTGCTTGTCATTGCCTCCGTCCGTGTAACGACTCTCTCGGATTAAGACCCCGTTTACACGATGGGAAACCGCATATATTTTCATGCGTTTTGGCCTTTCATTTACACAAAAACTGAGGTTTTATCACGGAAAACGATCATTTCTAAAAACTCCGGCCAAAGTGGAGATTTGTGAAAACTCAGTTTTTGTGTTTGCGTGTGAACTAGGTCAAACAGAGTTTTAGGTTGTCAAACGTCACAGTATGTGACAAAAAATGCTTCACGTCACGTGAGCGTCCTATGCGGACATATGCGAACGCCGTATTTATGCGGGTTCATATAAACAGAAACTTTTTTGAAAACGACCTTGTGTGTACAACGTAATTTTTGAAAACGGAGGGCCAGAAATATTTGTTTCTGTAAATACCCGACTATGTGTAAATGTGGCCAAAATCTCCTCGCGTTGCCGAGAAAGAAAAAGCTGCCATCCGTCTTTCGTCATTTGAGGGGGAGAAAAAAGATAAACAAAAGACTGTAAACGGAGCGGGGCAGTGCCAACATGTCTGCCTGGATGTCTCTTGTGGAGGTATTGTTTTCATGATGTCACTGTGGCATGACGATGCAATTGGGGAGTCGTAGGACCATTTACGGTATAGAAGCATCGAAACGCTTCACATCAGACCTTTGGAGACGCTTTGTGGCGCTATAGTCACAACAAAAGGACGTTGCACTCTTCAAACGAGCAGGTATGTATCACATGTGGCCGACTCCACCTCGACTGGGCCTTCTGTCGGTTGCTCATCCATCCAACGCTGGCGGTTTATTTGCGTAGCCCTAGGAAGCTCCGCGGTGCATCTTGTGGGATTAAACATAATTCCCATAAAACCCAAACAACCTGCATGGCTAAATACCACCGGAGAGCAAAGGTGGGACTCGGTCCCCTGACCTTGGGGCCTTCGCCACCGTGCGGTCGCCACCGAGCCACAAGGTTGCGTTTATTTTCCCCTCACTTACACGATAAACAATCTGCCTCCCCGAATGAAGCTCGCCGGCTTTTGGGCTGTGCGGCATCTTTATCCAAATCCGCTGCAGCCTTAGCAGCAGAAGCCCCGGCTGTGTGTGAACAGAATTAGAGGGCGGCCGATGGAGGAAAAACCTCTGCAGAGCTTCTGCTCTACCGCTGCCGGACACCAGGGGGCCACATAGTGCTTCAATGAATTCACCCGGGGTTTTTTTCACCCCTTTTCCATAAGTCAGAACAACACACCATGAAAACAGAGCTCACCTCCCATCACTCCACTGTAAATGTATGGCTTTGTAAGTAGAGAGTGCGCGATGGTGTTTTTTTTTGTGGGGGGGGGGGAATTAAGGAGATTTGGATGTATGCATTTCAAAGAGGAGAGGAGAGACGCACGTCTTTCCGCTGCTTCAAAAACACTCATTCTCTAACATGGCATCTCTCTGGTAATGGGAGATTAGCATAGAGAGAAGGGAGGAGAGGGAGAAAGAGAGAACAGCGGCAAAGTGCTAGGCAGATGGAAACAGGCAGCAAGGGGTGGGGGGGTGGGGGCAGGAGAAAGAAAGATCCCTGAGTATAAAAGATCAAGAGACAGCAAACAGCACCATTTAGATAAAACTAACTATTTTATCACTTTCCATTGCAGCCTTATTACACCATATGCTCCAAAAAAAGTCACGGACGTTTTGTTACGTCATTTCAAAATCGGCCCGTTGTTTTACCCTCGGCCTTGTTTTCCAAAAAACCTGAGCGTGCATTTTCTAATTTGATGCTCAGGAAGTCGGCGGCCGAGTAAAAAGGTTAAAGAGCAGTTTTTTTTTGTGTGTGTGCGTCTTATCTGAAGACTCCTCCTGCACTGCAGTGCCACGCAGAGACGCTTAGTGTATCCGATTTCACTTAGCTGGCCTTCTTGCTGCGCCAGTCAGATGCCAACATCAGTGCCAGCTTTCGCTCCACTCCCACTAACACCCTCCTCCTCCTGATGCTGCTGCAGGCATGCAAAAAAGCCGTGGCTACTCCTGCCTGTGTTAGACAGTAAGGAGAGTGCTGGGAGAGAAAGGTGAGAAAAGAGATGAAGCGAGGGGGAGAAACTGCCTTAAGTAAGAGGGAGGAGAGGGAGGGAGAGAGAGAGAGTGAGAGAGGGAGGGAAGTGGGAGTTAGCAACGTAGAGAGGGGGAGGGGGCAAGAAAGAGGGGAAGAAACAGACTGGAAAACATTCTTTGTTTACCCTCTCTGGTAATGAGACATTGCAAAAAGGCGAAATGAAGAGCGCGAGAGAGCAAAAGGAGGACAGATTGGCTGGGAGAGAACAGAGGATGACAAAGGCTGAAGGGGGAGAGAGAGAGAGGGGGGAATGGAGAGACAGCGACAGAGAGGGAAATATCTTCATAAAGCGAGACAGCTGTTGTTCAACACACAGAAGAGAAAAAAGAGAAGACAGGAGGCGCAGACACTGGAAAACAGGTCGTCTGCAGAGCCGCTGCTGATGAGAGTGAAGCCCGGAGGGCGGCTGCAGCGCCGTCTGTGTGCGTGTTTGTGTGTTTGTGCGTCCACATTTCTACACGCGTGCTGCAGTTTTTTTTCTTTTGCTTGTGTGTGTGTTAATGTAATTTCCACGAGCACACGGCAAATGGTGTGTGGGATGTGTGAGGGAGCAGCTGTGTGTCTGGAGGCTGCTGCCCCCCCCCCCCCCCCCCCTTCGCGTGTTGCGTTGCAACCCGGACGACTGCGCTCCTTCCTTGAGGCCTGAGGCGAGGAAACAAAGAAGCTCGGGTGCGAACTTGTGTGTGTGTGTGTGTGTGTGTGTGTGGAGAATGTATGTTTTTGTGATTCGGATTAGGGGGGGTACAGCGCTGCGCTGCTCTTTTCTGGACTTGCGTCAAGGGCCGTGTTTTAAAGCATCGCGTCTTCTTGTTTATGCCACGGGCGACGTGTTGTCTACGAAAAAAAAGAAGAAATACAATTTATAAAACCCGGCCAACTTTTGCTGACGCAAGGTCAAACATTGAGGCGTGAGGCCCTGGGTTGCTCTGAAACAGATGTTAGACCCGCCCCCCAAACACCCGGCACACGCCGCTATAGCCCGTGAGTCTGATCCCCCCGCTGACCAAAGTGAACGCCCGCGGGTGTAAAGCCATCCTCTGGATCTCAAAAACATGCCGTAGCCCTTCCTCTTATTCATGGGAGGTTGAAATCACACTTTTAACCCATTTGGGGGATCATAGTCATCTCATCAGGGCCAATGTCAGATTCACAAATGGGCTGCGATTATTTTTTTTATTTTGTCTGTCGACCCACATCAATGAGAATCAAACACAAGAGAGACAAATGTAAAAGCGGGATTCCTTTTCAAGGTTTTCAGCCTCTCGCTCATCAGAACGGAAAATATCAGAACAAAAAGACACAAGGCTGCGGCGCGCGCAGCAAGCTAACGTTAGTCGTCGCCGTCGTTATGAATTATGAAATCGACGACGCCTTGAAAGTTTCAAACAAAACAATCCAAACTAGTTATGAATACTTTAAACACATCTTTATTCATCCCTTTGTTAGCCACATTCTGTATTCAGATATTCTGATAAATAAACCTTGGGTGACTTGAATAGATAAAATGCTTAACGAAAAGAAAGGAAAAAAAGTGTGTTGTTTGAGGATCTTTTCCAATCGGTTCCATCGTTATTTATTTTATGCTCATTCACAGCTTTAGAGGAGTTGATGTAAAACCTCCTAATGTTTTGAAATTAAACACGCCTGCATCTGCCACTTCCCTAAATGTAATTGTTTCCACCTACCTCATAAGTGTCATCAAAATTCGCAGCAACGAGGCGGTAATCAGGACGTTATAAATGACGATGCAAATATTTGGGAGCCAAAAAACCCTGAATGCTTTCAGGTTCGTTTTTCTTTTTTAAATGCAACTAACTGGTGTAAAGGACACGTTTGGCAAGGGCAGCTGATTAGTGCTCAATCCTGGTAGTTAGAACTCTCCTCACGTCGGCCAACATATGTCCGATTTTTTAATAAGATACAAATTCAGCTTTCTCGCCGCCCCACGTGCCTCCAATTTTTATGAAGCGGCACTTCGCCGCTCACTGAGACCTCTGCAGAAAGAAAGAAAGAATAATAATAATAATTAAAGCTGCTAGCAGCGTTGAACGGGTCCTCGCTCGCCCACGCCGGTCGGGGACGCCGGTAGTCGCCGCCGCTGGCCGAGGCGCGCCGGTCGGACTCGACTCGGGCCGCGACTCGTGACGAGTGCGAGGAGTTTGGGGCGGATTGGACAAAGTCCAGTATAGCCGCTAGCTTGCGCTTTAACCGCATGAATATATTCACGCGTCGCGTGTCCCTATGTGAAGTGTAGACCACGTCGTGTAAATTCAATGTAAAAAAAAAATGGATAAAAAAAAGGTGTCTCGTCTTGGAATCAAACCTGCATCTCCAGGATTAGAGTCAGTCACTAATCATGCTGAGCTAGAGACTTTGCTGGTAGGAGGCGTCCGGAGGCACCCCAACTATTTAGGATGGGACAAATTAGCGTTTTTTTCTGGTAAATGTGTTCAGGCCTATCGTGAAAGTGAATCATTTATGGTTATTTTACTTCATAAATAGTTGTTCCTACCAAATTTGGACGTTTTTGGCGTTTGACTTTTTTTATCGTTTTGGGCCGATTTCGCCATTTTCCACTTTTTTCCAACTGTCGAGTTCTACCAGAAAACGCTAACGGAATTGGCTCAAAATTGGTGAATGTGTTCAGGCCTTGACTGGCATTACACTTGATTTTTGTAAAACATATCTGATGAGTGCAAGCTATAGTTTTTAAGATGAATAAATTACAAATATTGGCGGTCAAAAAATGGGCATTTCCTACGGACGAAAAGTCTCTTTTTTCCTGATTGTAGTATATTCAGGTTTTGAGATTCTAAAAAACCTATTTTTAACGTATTCCGTTAGCGTTTTGTGGGTCTAATGGCCGTTTGAAAAAAGTAAACTTTGGTGAATATTTGTGGCACCAATTAAAGTTCAAATTGCACGAAATTTGCATCGAATGTTCCAGACGCCATTCTGCACATTTCCTACTGGTCTGTTATTTTTTTTGACCAATAGTGTTGAAGTTATAAGCATTACAAAATGGGACACGCCCCTAAAATGTTTGTCAGGCTATAGATGCTTACCACAATGATCTTTTTGAAAAAAGATGATATATCCCAGATGATATAGCTTCACTTATCATTATCTTCAATGGGTTTGTTAATATTGGACCTATCGTTTAGGTTCGGTGGTCACTTTTGTGTTTTTCACATTATTCAAAATGGCCGAAAATTAAAGTAGGCGGAGCTTAGGGTCCTGAGAGGCTTTTTTGTAGAGCAGGTCCTAGGTCTAGAAAATCTGTTTTTTAAGTTAATCGGACATTGTGGGTGAGGGGCGTCACCGGTCAAACTTCTAGGTGGCGCTAGAGAGCAATTTTTGAGAGCCCAATTTCGAGGTCTATGTCATCTGGCTATTTTCACCAATCCTGACACATTTGCCAAATTTGGTGAGTTTTGGGATATGATACATACCCCCAATATGCCCCCCAATATGTTCAAAAATAAAAAGCGGAATAAGAATAGTGAAGAACTCTAACAATTTCAATAGGGTCCTCTCGGACAGCTTCGCTGTCGCTCTGACCCTAATAATCTATACTTTATTGATCCCACAATGGAGAAATTCGTGTCAGCATTTGACCCATCCTTCGTTATGAAGGAGCAGTGGGCTGCAGTGAAGCACCACGCCCGGGGAGCATCTGGGGGGGGTTCAGTGCCTTGCTCAATGACACTTCGGGCTGCATCTAATGGGGAGAGCGGGGATCGAATCTGCTACCTTGCGGTCACGGGATGACCACTCTCCCCACTGAGCTAAACCACCCCCACCAAAAAAAAGAAGTCGATATTATGGACATAAGTATAAACATAAGGTTTGGTTCTATGTGCTACCAGTCCCAGCTGTGGAGTCATTGGTACAGCCGTCTATTCAGAAAGCATTAGTAGTTCTTTGTATTTTGTATGTATTTTATTATGTTTCATATTTTTCTATCTGGACCTTAAGTCTGAAATAAAAAAAAGTTTGATAGACTAAAAAAAAAAAAATTATATATATATATCATTTTTTATAGCAGAAATAATAGTTTGCTCTTACGCTCCCCATTCCCACCAATCTTCACTCCAATCACCTGTTTCACGGCATCTGCAATTTGGCGATTATGAATATGAATGAATCCACGACAGACGCTGGAGAAAAAATAAAAAAGAGGAGAGAAAATGATAAAAACTTCTTGTCCCCTTCCCCATATTAACAGTGTCGGCTGTCTTCTTCAGAACAGTTGCGCTTAACAAAGTGCGCTAATGGTGAGGTTTTGTTTGTTAACTAAGCGTCGACCCGTTAGCAAAAAGGCGCGTCGTCTTAAGTGACTTTGACGGCCGCCGCTAACCTCCCCGAGGCTCACGTGTTTACCGGCAGCAGGCGGCGGAGCGTGGGGGGGGGGGGACACAAACAGAAAAAAGAACATTTGACGTCAGCGAGGGCCAAGATCACCAAACAGCTTCGGCACCTTGTCGAGCGCACGCTTCAAAGCACCGAGATGGGTTGTAGAAGCATAAACGGGCCCGTCGGAGTGGAAAACACTCCTTGGTCCAATAGTTACGTATTACTTAGCGGAACTGCCAGGAGGGAAGTTGGTGTGCAGCTGCGAACAGATACAGAGGGAGGGGGGCTGTGTAATTGGGTACTAATTATACGGTAAACGGCAACAGTTTTCAATTGTTCGACTGATAATTAATTCCAATTAATATTTGGCGTAGCCCAGAGTCTAATTGTGCTCTCAGCAGGGAGTCGTGCGTGCTCGGCGACATGTATAGAAATACTATGCGGTTGAGAATTACAGGCAACGTACAAAAACAGACAAATACGACAAACTAACTCTCCTTTACTACATTTTTATTTACTTTGTTTTTATGTGTCTATAGCAGTTATACAATTATTCAGATTTTATAAAATACATTTGTGAAAAAATGTCACAGTGCTGCTGACAATATGGATATCTGTGTTGAATACTTCCTCCGGGGATACATTTGGGGCCTGAACATAAGGTTATGTAATATTTTGGGTTTGAATGGATTTCTGTGAGTTTTTTCTAGTAATTAGGATTATTGCACCTTTTTTTTCTGGAATATTCTGTGGCTTTTTATTTCTAACACATCACTCCTTGGCTCTCTCTGATGACCCAAAATACTCACCAGGGGAGCCCATCTCTATTCTCCCTTAACTAGTACCAAATTACACATGTTCAGCAAACACATATTTTAGAAATTACAAGATGGGTCAAAAGAAATTCTCTTTCATAACTGCAGATGCCATTCTGACAAGATGACAGATTGAGGCCTGAGTAGACTCTCTGTCTCTATTTAGCATGTCACGTTTTCAATTATCTCACAAAATGCTATATTCAAAGTGTGTATGTTGGGTACGATCAAAGTTTCAACATTACCCATGCGGCCCAGTTTCTAGTAGACTGTAATAGAGTGCTCTCTGTAAAATATGAATTCACTGAGCTGCATTCTGCTATCTCATAAATGAATAGCCAGAGTGAATTGAAATAATTCCTTTTGTAAGGACTCTCGAGCCGAGCGTTGTGGTTCTGTGATTATAACTTATAAGAGGCTGGATGTAACTAGGTGGGGAGGCATGCTGTCCCTTAACCTCGAGGTTGGCAGTTTAACTCCTTGGCAATGTGTATTTGAGCAAAACAATGGACCCCAGGCGTTTAATATCTTCTTCAGACGATTGTGGTTATTCAAATTTCTCGCCGAAATTAAATTTTAGATAATTAAAACACCATAATTTAGCCTTATATTACCTTTTAAAATTACATTTTAGATTTGTATTACCTTTTTTAATTACATTTTAAATAATTATAACACCCTAATGTACCTTTTGCATAGTACATTTTTTAAAAGCATCACAATTTAACTTAACGTAACTTCGTTACATGTATGTGAGCCGTTAGCGCCATTATTTAGCCAAGCAGGGCAGCTAACCACTAATGCTAACTAGCACTCCTCCGGACAATTTAAACACTCACTTGTTGTTCACAATGAAGAATTTTATGGATTTAGGACAAAAAGCATGAATGCATGATATATATTTTTCAATACTAAATATTGATCATTGGTTTGGCAATGCAACCAGGTCTGCATCCATTATGCTGATTGGTAGGGAAGTAACGGAAACGCGACAATACAAAGCAATGACAACCGATAGCTAGTGAATGTGGATTTAAATGACACTAATTTCCTTTTGTGAGGAAGGAGAAACCTTTAACATACCTATTTTACATGTTTTGGGTGAAAAACACAGAACTTTAACTTTTAAAAGACCTGGAAGTCTAAACATGTATTAACATAATGCCGAAAGGCAGAAGCCCACGAATTAAAAATAACAACAATTCCCATTCACGTTACGGGCAAGTAAAAGACGTGTCCTAAATATATCTATTGATAACATGTCTTTTAACTAGGGCTGTCAGCGTTAACGCGTTAATCTATGCGATTAATTTGGCCGCGTTAACGCACTAAAATATTTTAACGTAATTAACGCAACTTTGTTTACTTCCGGTGTTCGTTGATGTTTTTGCACTTTTCTGAGTGTCAAGCCGCAGCAGTGGGTCTGACACTGTTTACGTCTTTTAAATTATGAGTTTTCCGCGAAAATACGGAGCAGAAATCACTTTAAACTCGTGGATTAATAAATCGGGTTTCCTCCTGAGACTCATGATAGATATGAGATTGTTGTGGAAGGTTTGATGTAGAACATGTGGAGTTGTGTGTCATATGCAAAATACTTTAAAAGGTGAATTATATTATATTTTTGTAAAATGTATAAAATGCCCCCAGTCTCCAGAGTGAAATATTTGAATGTGAGTCAGTTTCCAAAGCCACTGGTTCTGCTGCTGTTCAGTGTTAAAGATGACAGGACCAATGGGGTCTCTAATGCACCTTGTTTTACCAATTTGATGTTTCACTGAAGAAACTATTTATTATCCACGATATTAAATCCCTGGCTGGCCCTTTATAGGTAGGAGCCTCTCTGAGACACAGCTCTGTGTGAAGGTGTCTTTAACAACAAATACTATCAAACAAGTGTCTAAAACACACGCTGTCTGAAGGGATTACTGCTTCATTTAGAAGATTTAGTCTTTAGAAGAAAACCCTCCCGATATTTGCGATTAATCGCGATTTAATGAATTTCAAAATGTGCGATTAATTAGTTAATTTTTTTTAATCGATTGACAGCCCTACTTTTAACGCCTTCGTACCGTCATGAGTTTGAACTCTGCTAGAACGCACTGCACCGTCAGAGCTAGAGGAGTACAGTATCAAAATGTATTATTGGAAGAAGTTGCTGTCTTCTTCTTCCATAAACCCCACACTTGGAGACACAATATGATTCATAAAAGGAATGACTCATCTCCCGAGAGTGTGTGTGTGTGTGTGTGTGTGTGTGTGTGTGTGTGTGTTGGCATGTCGTCAGATGTGGCGGCACACGAAGCATAAACAAATGCACCAAATAACTCGGCGTATGGGAGTAAAACCATATTCCTATTTCCCGTCTGGCTGACGTTGAAGACGCGCAGGGAACGCCTGTCTCTTTGCTTCTGGCTGCCACCGACCGGAGCCTCGGGGCGGCGAGGGACGCCGAAGCCGGCGAAATGCACGGTAGCCCCATTATGTCACTTCCCTGCTCAGCTTATTCGTGCCACGTAACTACGTCTCCTCTACCGAGCTCCCATCCGATTTCATCTGCAACACCTACTAGCTAACCACGACTCCAAATAGAAGTCTGGTTAGCGATTGTTTCGCCGCCGCAGAGGTGATTCTTTTCCGCGGTCGTGTTGCGACTCCATCGAGTTACTTTGAGCTACCGAGAAAAGGATGAGATGGAACTCTACCCGTTTTGGGGGGGTATTGTAGCAGGAATAATAGGGGCGTGGTCAACACGGTCTTAATCTCTTTTTCGTGCTTTGCTCAAAAAACGTACGACGACTTCGTCGGAAAGGGATTTATAGGAGACTCACGTTGTGTTTTCTCTTTGCCAGATTTATTATCTCAGAATGTAATCGAAATGGCTGCCTCCATACATGCTGGGATGCTGTTGGGGATAAAGTTAGTGTTGCGAGTCAAGGATTTCTCCTCACAACCGAACACTTTGCTATCGTGTCACTGGCCGTGTGCATTTAGGTTCATCAACACTATAATCAGAGGATTATATATACAATTATCACTTTGCGTAATAATAACCTGAATCAAAATGATACTTGATAAAACGAAACTGACCTTTTATTTCTTTAGAAAACAAAACAATGGGCATCATAAAAACAACTCTCAAATGAGCCCGGAACACGCTGTCTGCACACACAGTTGCACTCTACAGAGTCCGGGTCACATGTTGGTTGTTTCATCCAGTGGTATCGTCAGGTTCGAATACACTGATGTCCAAAACCATTATAATGACCGTATGTTGTCATTAGTAAACATTAGTCATCCCACTTTTTAACCAAAATCTCATTTCCTAAACCTGACCAAGTATTTCACATTATTTTCGTTAACATAAACAAGAAGTTGCATAAACCTAACAAAGTTATTTTTCCTTAGAAGACATTTACTTTGCAAAAGAAACACCCCAAAAAATGTAGATTCATAATATAAACTGGAGAAAAAAAACTGGCAGGTACCACAGGCCTCTGTCGACTTGTTTTTCATATTGAAATTGTCAAAAACATCTTGGTGACAAAAAACTGATTGAGATTCTGCAGAGGAGCTCCACCACCTGAGGGCGACCCGCCCGTCACCGAGATGTGTGAACGCGGCCCGATCGCGCTCCTGATTGACGAGTCCGTCGACGAGAGAGAGCGACTTGTTTACGCCGATATGAAACGCGGTGACGAGGGGGAGCCGCCTCTCGCTAGCGTGGGCGCCGTTCGAATCGCTGTGGAGCGCGAACACGTGTGCCACCAGTAATGGAGCAGCCAGGGCGGTTCTGACTTCCGCTCAGTGAAGCAGGCTGCGAGTGTCGCCGGTCGGGAAGACGCGCGGCGACACGTGAGCGAGAGAGCGAGGACCAGCAGACGCTCGCAACGCCGCCGGAGATCAAATTGAATACCAGCGGCCGACGCCTCGGTACCATTTGATGGTCGCTCTAGAAACGCTGAGGCGGCACGTTTCTGCAGCTCACAGCAGGGAGTCACTGTGCATGCTCAGCAGTGACGTGTGGAATTGTTGAGGATGGATTCGGGAACATACCTGGACGGATATCACTGGAAGAAAATAGCGGTAGACTTTGACTTCAAATCTATAAAGTGTTTAATTAGAAAATCATGATACAAACAGACAGTCACATGCATGGACCCAACGTTCAGAGCTGACACCATTCAAGGCCTCAGAGCTGAAGGAAGAGGGTGCTGAACAGAGCGCGTGCGGCCATTAAAATACACATCAAGACCACTTCTGATTGGTCTGGAACAAAGAGGGCGGTGTCTTCTCATTGGTTCTTGCTCCTCTGCTTTCGCCGTTGTATGAATATTCATTAGTCCTTGTGGCCCGTTGATGAGAGCATATGTTGTGAAAGTTGTGGGAAAGGAAGAGTTATGTTTGACTTGATACTTTCTTTGTAGCTTCTCCTTCCTCTGGGGAGTCTTCCATGACAATCTTATCTCTTCCGGGATGGGATGTGGCGTCTCCAGGAAGGTTGTTTCTCCGGATATTAATAAAGAGGCTCCTATCAGTAAATAAGGATGCAAAGGAGGGCATGCATGTGTGTGTGTGTGTCAAAAGGAAGCCCTGTGGTTGACCCCGGACATTTGTTGCCATTATCTATCTGTGCTCATTAAAAGTATCCTGCGACGTTCCTGTAGCATGAGAGCATGAGTGTTGCTTTGTTCTGTTTAAACCTAGGATGTGCGTGATGCAGGGGAGGGGAGTGCATAAAGCTCTCTTGTGTTCACTTGTTATCTTCTTTGATCAGTCAGGCACTAGATCGCCCTGCTGAAGTTTTTGACCTTCTCAGTGACCTTTCCACCTTACAGATAATATTAATACACACAATAATAGGGTAAGCTAAGCAAAAGTATATATTCTTTACAGAATACTGTGCAGTTGAGACTTACAGGCAACCTACACAAACAGACCAATACAAAGAACTAACTCTCCTTTAACCCTCTTGTTACCTTTAGGGTCAATTTGACCCCATTCAATGTTTAACGTTGGTGTTCTTTGGGGTCAATTTGACCCCAGGCTGCTTTTCACTGTGTCAAACATATAAGAAATATTCACTTTTTTATTTAGGTAGTCAACAAAAAAACATAAAGTACCTCACACTTAAACTTGGGAAACAATATAAATTTGAATAATTTTCTGGAGGTTTTAATTGCTGGCGTCAAATTGACCCAGAGGGTAAATTATGTTAGTAAATGTGAAGGTACCAGGAGGGTTAATGAATCAATGCTTTGATTTGTGTTTTTTTTATGTTTCTAAACAATTATACAATTATTCAGATGTCATAAAATAAATTTGTGATAAAATGTCACGGTTCTGCAAAAAATCAGGATAATCTGTGTTGAATACTTCCTATGGGGCTACATTTTGGGCCTAACCGTAAGGTTATGTAATATTTCCCCTGTTTACATGGGCAAGTGTATATCAAGTCCACTACAACCTAACAACACGCAGCCTTTTATATCTTTATGTCTTTTATTCCATCGGTCACAAAAAGTCTTATCGTTGCAAAGTCCATTTATTCCTCACCAGAGTCGCGACAAGCTGCAGCCACGACTCACAGGAGCCCACTTGTAGAATGAAATGGCCGTAAAGGACTTTGATATCTTTCCTATATCCCTTTTCACTCCCTCGCAACCTCATGACCTTCCATCCTGGACTTTGAAGGCCAGCGTACCGAATGTAAAGTTAC
Organism: Liparis tanakae; assembly: GCA_036178185.1. Lineage (NCBI taxonomy): Eukaryota > Metazoa > Chordata > Actinopteri > Perciformes > Liparidae > Liparis > Liparis tanakae. The sequence goes on along the minus strand of CM070108.1, from coordinate 10,225,099 downwards.
TCCACCCACCCCCGCCCTATTTCTTTGCTTATTAGAACTGGCTGTGTTGTATACTCACTTTGCTATGGCATATGTGTGTGTGTGTGTGTGTGTGTGTGTGTGGGGGGGGGGGGTATGCACCTGTATCTTTCAGTCAGTAGCCCGAAATATATAAAAAAGAATAACTGAACAAATAATGTTTTCTAATAGTGTAGTAATGTGGAATATGCTGATGTTATTGTTATTGTTACCTTCAAATATGCACATATTTACTGATAATGCAGTTGTAGGGCCTTAATAGTTGGACGCTTCTAAAATCAACATTTCAAATCTGTACATTTCTTTTTTTTGGGGAGTATTTCTGCAGAGTTGCACATAAAGATCAGCCTGCACTAATACTATTAGCGTGATACTATTCGTAGTGACAGAAACGATCCTTTGCAGCCACCAATGGAATCAAATTCCAGTGTAGGATGAACATCACTTGCATCGTGTGTGGGTAGTTCAGTGTGAACGTTTTCATACTTCAAGAACTTTTTATTATAAAGCTCCACCCACGTGGAGCGGTGCATCGAACAACGAGAACCAGAAAGAAATATAATAATTGAATATATTTTCGGTGTCTCTCCTGTCCTCCTCACACAGACACAAAGTGACGATTTATATTCATTAAATAAAGTCCATTTAGCAAAAAAAATAGATAACTTCAGGAGTATATTTTTGGAAAATGAAAATTAACGCTCAAAGTTTTATTCAAAACCTTTGAGAGCAGCTTTGAATAAAAAATAAAAAAATTAAACACCTTTTGACATAGCATAAATACATGCATACATTTGAAGCCACACGCCGGTGCCGGTTGGCGTCGGCGATTAGCGGAGTTTCCGACGTGCGGCGCGGCTTCCCCGGCGGTGAGTTTGTGTGAAAAAAACACGGCAAACACAGTTTTCATCCGTTAGCCCCGCTGTGTGTGTGTGATGTAACGATGCCGACCGGCTGGCATCACTTCAGAGCCGCGGTTCTGTCACCTCGAAATAAACTGTAGAAAATATACACTGCCGTTCAAAAGTTTGGGGTCACTTAGAAAAAAGAAAATAAATCACTATGACTATTCTCTGTTTTTTAACGAAATCTCTACGTGTATAGAGGCCCATCTCCATGTTCTAGTGGTACATTGTGTTATTGCCTTCGAAGACTAGCAGAGGGTTAGAACCCCCTTGAAACCCTTTTTTATTTTATAACTTTTTATTTATCATTTTCCACAAACAGATTATTCCTTGACATTGAAACCCTTTTTATGTGAGCGCAGCTGAAAACAGTTATGCTGGTGAGAGAAGCTCTAAAACTGGCCTTCCTTTGAGCGACAAGTTTGAAGAACAACATTAATATTTTAAATGAAAATCATTATTTTTAACCTTGTCAATGTATTGACTATATTTTGTATTAATCTTGTATTCATTTAATAAATAAAAGTGAGTTTTCATGGAAAACAACATATTCTCGGTGACCCCAAACTTTTGAACGGTAGTGTACATACCACAAAACTCAATGATGACCCTGATGTGCTGTGGTTCATTGTTTGCTTATTGTGCCCCCCCTTCCTCTGTGTATGACCTGCTGATTGACTTTGACTCCCACTGGCCTTAATTCGCCTTGATGGCCGAGGCCAGCTGCAGCCAATCACACGCCCTGCAGGCCGGGCCTGGTTAGTGGCACCTGACAGCTTGACGGACGACTCATTCACGTTATCAAAAGGTTTTTGGACTTCAAATTTGAACTCGTCCCTCGGCTCGTTTTTTTTGGGATCCGGGGTCACTGTTCGCATCGGGGAGGCGATCACGTCGACGTGTCCGGAGCTCCGGCCTCGAGGCGAGAGCAGGATTTTAAAAAATCTGAAGAGAGAATATTTTTTGTTTTTCAGTTTGATTTAGTTTGTTTATTGGGACGCTTGTTAAATGAGACGTTCGTGTGCAGACACGTTCTGCTCCAATTTATCGGAGCGGCGAGGTGGCGCGTTAGCTGTTAATGCCGTTTCCCAATTTGCACTTCTTTGGGAAGAAGTCAATCATAATCAAATCAAAGCGAGAGTAATTTATAATATATACAGCAATGTTTTTCTCCTGAGTGCGCCCAGAAACCATTTAATAAATAAAAACATTATTTTTTTCAAATGATTACACCTGTTTTCATCCATGCAAAGGGACACATCAAATCTCAAGTGCTCCAGGGTTATGATTGTGAGAGCTCTATATTAATAAATAAATAAATAAAAAGCATGCTGTGATGGACACTAAAGGAGTAATGGAGACCTTGAACCTATTTACAACATCTGAAGATGTCAGTAGAGCCATTTCTACTTACAGATTATATAATTGCATTTGGAGGTTCTCCCCCTGGTGGCCGTTTGAAACGATGCAAGCCTTTTTTTTAAACCGCATTCACGTCGGCTTAATTCTTCTGACCCGGACTTCAGACGTCTCAATAATGGGTTTGGAAATGGTAAAAGTTCAAAGGGGGGGTTCCTGAACGCCGCGGTGATCCGAACGGACATCTGCTCCTCCCGTTTGTCGAAGGCGTGTCGCGGTCGGCTGCCGGCGACTCAGCGCCGCCGGCTTTCTGCATAACCCGACCCGACTTCTGAGGAGTTTACTGTCAGCCGGGATCAAGGACCTGACATTTAAAAACTCACGGATCGGACCGGGGGGGGGTTTCCATCTTGTTCTGACAGCATCTTTTGTTGTTGTTGACAATGTTGCGACGCGGTCTAATTGTTGTTCTTCACGTTGATGGAGAACTCGACTCCACTTGACCAGGACCCCCCCCTTTGGAAGATGGACAGCGACCGTAATGGTCTCAACATGGGGTGGGCGCACAGGGCAAGCGACACACACACACACACACACACACTGGCCTTTTCTGAGGGGAGTGCTGCTGACTTGTTGCACTGTCAGCATAAATGACTTCTTCATGCAGAACGGCTCGTCTCGGTGTCGCCTCCCGGTTTGACGTCGCGGCGAAGCAGAAGATTCATTTGGTTGTTCATCTCTGAGGTCAGATTGTTCCTTCGGCCGTACAGAAGAATTAAAAGATCCAACTAGACCAGCGGACCCCGAACTGCGTGTGTGAACACGTGTCCAAGAAACATCACGACAAGGGAAATGACCGAGGACTTGATGGCTTCCCCCGTGACTTAAAACCACACACACACACACACACACACACACACACACACACACACACACACACACACACACACACGCGATGTTAGTCCTGCTCCCGGTGGAATCAGACGTTAGCGGCAGTAGTCAAGCCGGACGTCCGGCTTCATGAAGGCGGTGGATGGTTTCCATACTGAAAGTTAATGAAACCCTTGTTTTTAAAAAGCCAACGCAAAAGAAAACACACACACAGACACCCACACAGAGTGCAGCTCACACCATTACTGTATGTTTAACGCTGTCTAATGAAGAGTGCAAACGTTTTTCTGAATCGATAGCTTGACGCTGTTTGGGGCTTTCGATGGAGAATGCAACAGTCGTGCCCATAATTAGGTCTAATAGGAGTTTTTAGGCAGAAAGAGATATTTTTCGATATGCACAGAACATTTTGGAAAGTTGTGAAAAATGCTCATCGCAATGTTGTCAAGTCCAACTTGGTATTCATCTCCCAATAATACAAACCCCAAAGATTACCAGGAGAGGAAGATTTTTTTATTTATTTGTATACCTTTTTTTGCTAAAATAAACAATATTAAAACACTATTTGATCATGTCAATTATTATTTATTAACGATCGATTAATTGACTTTGATCATCACAACTCTATATTACTATTCCAATTTGGTAAAAGTATAAAAAAAATAAAAATACAACACACGATATAATGTCATCATATCAAGCAATACTGAATTCAAATATATATTGAATAATTGTTTATATTATCATTTATCATTTTAAGCTTTAAAGTGCATTGTAAAGCACATCAGACGTCCGTGTTTATTCCTGTAGAAAGCCATCAAATCGTCTGATGAGGTCATAAACTGCAAAGCTCTGCATATCCTCGAAAAAAAGGCACGCTGGGATAAAGATATTTGGAGATTAGATAAACCGAGCCCTGTGAGCCGGGTGTGGAACACACAACACGTGAAGCCCGACACGCGAGACACAGATCCCCCCCCGACACTTCCCCAGGAGAGGCGTTCAAGTGGCCTTGGCGAAGCCGGTTGCACGCCGCTGCCTAGCCAGAACTCAGCCCGAGTGGCTGAAAGTGGCGCGACGGAGAGGGAACTCCACGCGTTCCGCTCCGCCGAGCCTCTTTAATAGAAGCCGTCCACCCCAAAGAGAGAGAGAGAGAGAGAATAATAAAAGACGAGAGAGAGAGGAACAAAACATTGTCTAATTTAACCACGTTATCTCTTGAATGCTTTGGGGGGCAAAGGTCACCAAACAGAGACCAGAGACAGTCAAAACGCAGTCAAATTGACTGCGTTGTCTTTGCATAATCACTCACATTTCCATTCAAGCAGACCTTGCTGAGGCTAATGGATGCACCGTGTATCGTAAGCCTCCAATAAAATCTCCCGTGTTGGGTTTGAAATATGAATAATTCTTCTTTTTTTCTACCGCGCATCACCACGTCACAGGCAGCGCGGCGAGGGGTAAGTGATCGTTGTTATCTGCTAAAGCGGTTTCTGACCTTCACGGCAATAAATGATCCATCACCGCGGGGCGGCCGTGACACAGCAACGCGTCGCCTCGGCCCACGCCGCCGCTCCGTGTCGCCGAGACGCGGCGCGCATTCAGTGTTTCCTCTCGCCAACCGGGACTTTGTGTGTTTATATTCATAAAAGAATATTTATATATGTATATATATATTTAATATATATACATATATAAAAGCTAATTTATTTAAATAAATATATATATATATATATATATATATATATATATATATATATATATATATATATATATATATATATAAAATACAAATAAAATCCCCAGTCAGGATTCCCCAGAACCACAAAGCATCCCCACATAACATTTTCCAATTCACCCCCTGATTAACATGTATTTTACATTATTATGGACAGCAGGTCATCGTGGAAAAGTTATTATAAACCATAAGGAATGAGAAACCTTTTGTCGCGCCATCACACCTGAACAGTTGTGTCTTCTTGGAGTTCATACTGTACTTTTCTTTTGGGACACACCTTGACAAATGACCTCTTTGTCATCTCGGCTGAGGCCGTTGGTTCTAATCCTCTGTGAGGGGATTTAAACTTGCTTCCCATTATCTGGCTCTGGGGTTAAGAGCCTCTCTGATTCACCTCCATATTGATCCAATCTCTCTTCCTGTTGGTTGCCAGCGGATTGCAGATTTTTCTTTTTTATAAATGCCTCTTCAGAACAGTTAAGGTGAGTCTACTGCATTGTGTCTTAGACCAATGGTCCTCAAACTTTTTTTCAGTGATGTCCCCCTTGTGATATATTTATTTAATCCGAGTACCCCTGACTAGTGCAAAGCATTCTGGGTTGAAAACAAAGATGTAATATGCAGCATTTTCCGATCAGTGTCATATTTAATATATAATACATACAATTTTGTTAATGACACTTACATGTCATTGAATCTTTATTAACGAACTTAAACAAAAATGTTTTAACGCATGTTCATTTTAAATATATATTTAAATCTCACGTGCCCCCGAGGGCCTTAACATACTCCCATTTGAGAAGCATTGGCTGAGACTGTACCATTTAAGATGTTCTCTTAAGTCCCGATCCACGTCATTCTGCTCGTCTCTGCATGAACTGAAATAAAAAGTGCCGAGTCATGAAGGGGGAGGGATCCGGAGCGACAGGTTGCCGCGTCAAACGAGGTTTCAGAGAAAACGGACGGTGTTCTTTTGGGGATTGAACTTTCAAACGGCCCCTGATGAGGCCTTAAAACACAAGACGACGCTATATGTCACCGTTTGTTTGCACAGTATTTCAAAGTCAAAAGAGACTTTAAAAAAGGGATCTCTCTCTCTTCGGTTGGGCCATTTTCCATTTTACGGAGGAGAAGTTCAGGTTAAGTCAACCTCCGACATAAGCTTCCTTTCCCCTCTTTATTACCTCTGACATTCACATCGTCTTCCTCGGCTCTTAAAGTGAGAGTCAAAGAGTGGAATTACTTATTGAAAAGGTACGATTCAGGGGACTGAATCTTAATGACATCGACTGGGAGGAGGCTACCTGTACTGACCGCGTAGGATTTGGAAGAAAGAACATTTCTGAATATGGAAATACTTTAAGACAAGCAATACAGCCACAATGAAAGGTTGTTAAGTGGATTCTACCCTTTTTTCCCTGTGAAGGGTTATTTGGGAGTTTTTCCTGATCCGATGTGAGGTTTTGGGACAGGGATGTCTGTGTACAGATTGGAAAGCACTCTGATACAAATTTGGAATTTGTGAATTTGGGCTATACAAATAAACTTTATTGAAATTGAATTGAATTTCATCTAATTGAATCCACAGTTCCTGCATCCATACATGGCAGGCTTGTCATTGGCAGTTGTTTGGGCTGGAGCTTGAGAGTAGAAAGAAAAAGGACCTGTGACATTTTTTAAATATTTAAGTCAATGATTTAAATGCTTTGAATTTAGACTTTTAGTATATTATCCTGATCAAAAAAGGTTTTGCATTTCACATTTTAGCCGTTTTCTTAAAATGTTAACAACCAAAACAGTTCCATGAATCAAATACAATAACAAGTGATTCGACTTTATGTCTTCTTTAGGATCACACCAAACAGCATGTCGGGGAGATCGGGTTTATAATCTCTGATCGGCCCTCTTTCAAGAGACAATACGTGTTAGGACTGTTGTGTTCTGGACTCAAATGCAATACTCAGGAGACAGGGGAATCGCCAATGCCCGGTTAGGCGTTTTAATTGTCAAAAAGTAAAGGGAACGTGAGGTACATTCACATATATTGTCCATAAATGTACCCACGGAAAATAGTCCAGAGTGGTAGTCCAAGCGTTGACAGATTGGTGGCTAAACAAAGAATAATCCAGTCCGGGGACAGCGCGGCAGATCTGGAGAGAGGTCAAACAAAAAAAACAAGCGATCAAAAAATGACTCGAGAAAAAAAGGCTGAAACAAGTTCTGTAAGGTACGAACGGCAAACGAGGTAGCGATCTGTACTTGCCAGGATATCATATGGGATGATCTGGCGAGGAGTGGTGGGAAAACAGGGTCTCTTGAGGAATCCGGAGTTGATTGGGAAGTGGATGCAGGTGTGCAGCAGCCACACCCAGCCAGCTCGTTACCGGGATGGAAAACACACGGAGTGGCTAGGTGACAGGGCGGCGATGGCGCAGTTTGTAGCGCGCAGGGACCACAACAGCAGAATGCGGAGGTGACGGGTTCGAAACCGTAACAATACGTCTCTGGTGCGCTAACCGTTGGATGGTTTCTTGCATTTCAAAAAAGCTTTTTCGATAAACCCGGTGGTTCTTCTGTAAAAAAAGAAACCCGGAAGGGAACGCTGCCGCTGGGAGTTCCCTAAAGAAGAAAAAGACATTACAACCAAGCCACCGGATGATGGATGGGCCGGGAGATAGCCGGTCTGTAAATGAGCAGATAGGACCTCGGCGAATGGAAAGAGAGACAGTGAGACCAAAGTAAATAAAGACGCTAACGCAGCATTATGTGGGTCATCCGGCCGGCAGCGAGCTGTCCCTCCAGGCGCCCGACGGAAGACTGTGAAGAACTTTTAAAAGATGGATGTCGCAATGAAGACTTGGGTCACACGGAATATTGAGGGATCTATTCCTTGATAGTTGAGAAGGAAATGAAGATGGAAGCAGGGAGGTCTGGGGCAGAGTATCGTCTCTTGAAATAGGGCCGATCCAAGATTTTTTGGGATCTTATTTTTACAGTTTTGCTATCATTCCAATCATCTCTGATTCTGGACCATTAGTTTATAAGGATTCAGCCTGACATGGTTTATACCATTAGGTATTATAGAGGAAACACACCAAAACACTATAATCTCAACCAGAATTCAAAGTTGATGATGGGCAAAATCTATGAACTGCTGGTGAAGACTCCTAAAAGCCCTCGTTGGGAAATATCGTGATTATGGCTCCAAAAGAAAAAGAAGCCAATATTTCATGTGACGTTCTGCGACAGCGCGTGAACCTCCGGTTTTCCAAATTAAATGATGAAATATGTTGTTGGTACGTTATTTTTTTGGGCCATATGTAGGGTTGGGTACCGGAAACCGGTGCTTTTGTGGCACCGGTTCCAACACATCCGGTATTACCCGGATCGAAACGCAACGCACATTTCGGTGCTTCTTTCCGGTACCTGAGCCGATTGAAATTGAAAAAAAATATTGTTTTGAACTTCTCTGGTGACTCACGATAGCCAATCACATTTCACTTTGACAGCGGAGGCTTGGCCGTGTGTGACCACTTGAACCCGCCGAGCACACCAGCGTCAGGCTGGACGCGATGGGGAGACCGTCACCGGTCCCCCTGAACACGGGGAGACTGATGAATGAAAGAGCAGCCAGAAGTCAGATTAGTACCGTAATGTTGATTGCAAGTCTTGCGTTCATAAAAGTAGGCCATGAAATAATAAATTAACCATTATAATACGGGTAGATGAAATCAAGCATTCTGATTGGTTGAGAGTGAGTCACAGGGTGTGTTATATTCAGCCCATAATGTACAGTAAAGGGGCGCGTTCCATATCAATGCGCACTAAAACTAATGTTTAGCTTTTGCGTGACCGTTAGTTGTCATTTCAAATAAATCCTGCGGTTCCCTTCAAAGCTACTGGGCACCAAATCTCATTGAAAGACAGTGTTGGAGTGATATCCATATTATCCAGCTGGAGACGGCACTTCAACACAGAGCCACCCGCAAAGAGAGAAAAGCAGGCGATGTCATCAGAGACGAAGAGGACATGAGAAACGTTTTCCACGGATGATTAATGGAGATATCCAGATCAACATAAGCAGGGCTCTCAAGTTTTGAAGACAGGCAAGCGTGACATTACATGACCAGCGTCAGGAAAGTGACCCACGGCGCGCGTTGAGACGTGGGTCTGAGCCTGATTCCTCCACAGAGAGCGGCTCATGTTGGCGCTGCGGCACATTAAAACATTAAAGAGACGAGAGTTTTTTCAGCGTGAGAAATACGATGTGTGGCGCGAGTACGTGACTTAAGACCGAAACGCGTGAGTCTCACGCTCAATGCGTGAGACTTGAGAGCCCTGATAAGTAAGCCTTAACAACAGCCAAGTGTTAGTCTATCGAGTCCCAAGTCGCTCGTAACTATAGTTTAGTAAACAGCATGTATAGATAACATAGACCCAGTGCCTACGAAACATTTAATAAATATTATTTTATTGAAAGTGTCCCATTGTCATTGTTGTTATTTTAAAGGCAACTTTCATAAAATGAGCAATTTGAATTAATGAGATGTTGCGAGAACTAGCTACTATCTCCCCTCCTTTAGCTAGGCTAACGAATGTAAACAATGCTGTTTGTCCGTTAGCCACACGGAGGGGACTACTTTCACAAGGAGGGGACTACTTTCTCTCGGCTACTGAAATGCGATGCATAACTTTGGTTGGCTGAAAGGTAGCTTACTATTTACTATTTATAATGTTGCTGGTGACCGTATTATAAAACCAATAAGGGACTCGAGGCAGTACTTTGACGTCAATAAAGTACTATTCAAGGGTTGCCGGCCCTCCACTGCACGTCGGGCCTAACAACACCCTTGAACACGTACTTTATTGATGTCAAAGTACTGCCTCGAGTCCCTTATTGCTTAATTATAACCATAGCTCGCGCTAGCTAGTAGCTAGCGCGAGCTACGTGCATAACAGTCTGCTAGCAGATGTGTTTGTGTGCAGCGGGGCTGTAAACCCGGTGTTACCGGGAATATAATAACGGAGGAATAAAGACCGCGGGGCGTCACTTTGTTTCAGTGGAGCTCTCGCTGTCAGAAGCAAAACTTTATGTGTCACATGTTATCTTCAGGACCTCTGATTGGTTGTTCTCTTTTTCCATCAAGGATTAACCCTATAAGGTCTGCACATGACAATATATACTGTATATATCACATCATATAATGGAGAACATGTATTGTGTATGTTAACAGTCTGATATCCGTTGTTAGTCATTGCTCCATGATAACGGCTTCTACAGGGAATATGGCCAAAGAGAATTCTTATGTCCTCATTGTGCGTTTTTTTTTTTTTAAGTATCGGTTCAGGCACCGGTATCGTTTTAAAAGTACCGGTTTAGCACCGGTATCGAAAAAAAACAGAAAACAATACCCATCCCTAGCCATATGGCATCTCCTCTCCATTTATAAATTGTGGCGGTCTAATTACCACATTCCCCAGAGTCACACTTTCACATCAAACCATATCAACTTTAAAAAATAGACCTGATCTTCTTTTAAAAAAAAAATTGAAACCAACAATGAACTGCATTCTATTCCCATTGTTTGGGAAGTAGTGGTCAAAGTAAGTATCCTAATTATAATAATCTCAAGGTAACCACAGAGCTTTAAGTAGACGTCTAATTACAGAGCCCCTCAACGACTTTTATTAAATGACCCCCCCCGCCCCTCTCCAGGGGTTGAGCTAACCTGCATTCAACCACCCCTGTCAAGCTCTCGATACATTACTTGGGACATCCCATGAGAACATAACCGCTAATAGCTGAAGATTCATTAATCAAGGTGGTTTGTGCACCGAGGGAAACCTCGAGGGCGTGTTAATAATAATTATGCCTCCAAATAAACAAAGCAGAGAATAGAGGCTGTGTTTTGGATTTTAACCGTCAACATGAACCGTCCTCACAGTGTAGGTTTAATTATGCATTTTGAAAACGACTAGACTTGTTCTGAGACTACGGACAGGAGAACAACGAGAACTGAACTGTGAGGACACCCCAGAGTCTATTGTCAGGACATTTGCACAATCATTTAAAAAAAGAGATGTCTAGAACTAGAGATTTCTTAAAGAGATGAACTTATGAAATACTCGGTATAGTCGTTGCTTGAACAGGAGCAGCTTCCAGCCGAGACCACATTTAGTTTGATCCAATAGTATAAAAGCGTTCTATGGGTCATTGGACACTAAATGGTTCCCGTAGTTCAGATGGTTGGATACAGAGGCCTGTGGTTGTTGCAGATGCTCCGATAAGGAGCGGCATGCGCCATCGGAGAGCAGAGGCCAGAGGCGACCGGCGATCCGCTCGTCTCTGAGCGACCTTTGAACCCTTTTCCAACGAGGGGTCCACTTTTCACAGCCTCCTTTGCTCTCTCCGTCGTCTATATTCTATTCGCTGCTTTCCCCAGGAGGCCGGTTTAAATGTCACGGGGGCCAAAGTGCCACAATGACTTTGGCGGGAGAAATGAGAGTTGATGGCGAGCCAGAGGACGGTCAACTGGACCGGAGAGTTCCAAGGCTGCACAGCATGTCACAATATTTGGAACTTATGAGAGGAGACGGGATATTATGCATCAAGAAAAAAATATTTGTGCGCCTATTCTTTCAGTGTAAAATCTGAAGAGGGTTGAAATCCAGGGAAATGGATAATAAACAGAGTCCTTCGAGGGCTTTTCACGGAACAAAAGCTTTTATTTCTTTTGATCAGAAATGAAATGTCAGCCTCTTTCTTCTGCTTCCGTTTAAATGTTTTCTTCCGAAAACATCAATCAGTTACAAGAAAATGCAGCGTTTATTTTAAAATGGTGAACATGATGAGTAAATGTCAAGGCAGGGGCAGAATTAAAACCCTGAAAATACAACGTTAAAGTATTGAAAAGGTACAAAGAAATACTAAAGTGCGCGTACAATAAAGGTTGATACTTAATGTATGTCCAGGTGGAAATCGTGAAATTAAATAAACTGTAACATAATTTCTGATGAAAGAAGTGCACTGTAAAAGAATAATCGTGAAATAGACGGTAAATTACTGGCAGCTGTGGTTGCCAGAACTTCACCGTAAAAAATAAAGTGAGAACGTATAAGAAATGACTGTATACGTTTTTTAAACCGTTTAATTCACATTTGAGAACTGCTTTTTGTTTACGGTAAATTGTTAAAAAAAGAAATCACCGTAAAAAAAACCCAGTGAAATATTCGGTAAATTACTGGCCAGAACTTCACCGTAAAAAATAAAGTGAGAACGTATAAGACATTACGGAATTCACAGTTGAGAACTGCTTTATGTTAACGGTAAATTACTATTAAAAAAACTGATATATCATAACCCTGTTTACGGTTATTTGCTTTAGAAAAAACAGCTATGTTATAAACGTGTTTACAGTAGATTCTTGTAAAAACAGCAGTTATACTGTAAAGCTAATTCAGTCTCTGTGAAAAACACAGTACAACTGTATAATATATTACGGTACTTTATTGAAAAGTTCAATTTAATGGTGAATTACCAGCAGCTATGGTTGCCAGAAATTCACCGTAAAAGGTAAAGTGACAACGTATAATACATTACGGTATGTTTTGAAAAAACAGCAGTTATACTGTAAACCTAATTACGGTCTTAGAGATAAATACAGTACAACTGTATGAGTTACAGTATTTTATTACAAAGTTCAAAGTAAATGGTCAGGAACAGGTGGTTCTCCTCCACCTGTACCCGCCCCATCTCTTCAATCCGGGCCAGCATCTGACCCAAGCTGCTCATCAGCTCCTCTTCTGGCTGCATCCTTTCTAGGCGCTGAGTTTCAGGGGGGCCCCACGTCAGCCTCTAGCGTAGCTGGACTCACACCTCTACCCGTGGGTTTCCCCCACCAGCACCAAGGATCAGCCATGGTCAGAGAGGTTTCGTTGGAAAACCTCCTTTTATTTTACACAGAGCAGACGCGTCTGCTCACACTGCCTCCCTCCAGCTCTGCTGCCCCTTTTATACCAGCAGCATCCTGCTGACTGATTGCTAATCAGTGAGAGCAGCTGACTGATTGTCAACCAGCTAGCAGCCAAGGCCAAACTGAGGAGAGCTGCCACAATCTCATGAACACATTTTAATACCTTATTAAGATAAGTAAGGACTAAAACACTAAAAACAAGTGAAATGGTCCAACATGAAAACTACCTTGTAAGAAGAAATATCTTGTCAGTCAAAAAACAAGCATAGATTGCCTTAATTTAAGATATTTTATCTTACTTAGATTTTAATGTTTGCAGTGCAAATAATAAATGCAAACAATACAGGACTGGTAAATTCCTAATACGTTATATTTCCATTTGCAGCACAATAGTCCGTACATTTAACAGTAACAACATTTATTTTTAAAGAGTAATACATGCAAAAACTACGGTATTAATTGTTGTTCAAATTTCGGTATATTTCCGTTATCAGTACAATGTTTAGTGCAATTAAAAGTTATGAACTGTATTTTTTACAAAAAATAAATGTGAAAATTACAAGGCTGGCTGTTACTTTCATAAAACGTTATAGCTCAGTTGTCAGCACAGTAGTCCGTACATTTAACAGTGACAGATTGTATTTTTTTAAAGTTATTAATGTAAAATTTACGGTATTGATTATTGTTCATAATACAGTGTATTTCCGTTATCAGTACAATGTTTAGTACAATTAACGGTGACACATCCTGCAAACAGATTCAAATACAGGATCAGTTTTTCAAATACAGCTTTCATATCAAAGCTCAATGTTAAAAATAATGTAATGCAGTGTGACTGCATTGAGATGTTTAACTTGAGGAATGTTAATGCATTGCCTGAAAAGGCTTTAAGAATGTTAAAATACTTAAAGTCGTCGTTCAAGTTGTTTAATAGAATTATTATAATAAAGGGTATGAATTTATCTTGTCCGCTTAACGGGGATAGAGGAAGCATTGTAGGTTTAAAAGGAGAAAAACAAACATACAAAGTCATAAAAGTTGCAGGCTGTTGACCTTTTTGATGGATTCTCGGGATGAGGAGCCACGAGGAGACAGAGCAGCCGGTTTCCTCCGGAGATGAGCAGAGGAAAACCGCCAGGAGAGGGAGGGCCGTCCAATCTGCCTCGACCCTTCAGACCCCGCTGATGAATTTTTGCCATTATAAAAAAAGGTGAGAGGTCTTCTGAGAGAGGTCTTAAATGAGGGACGAGGAGGAGAAACCTGGGTTTAGGGTGGGTGGGTGGGTGGGTGGGTGGGGAGGGGGGGTAACACTTGGAGCTGGTGGGAAATATTTTGCCGGCAGGAGCGGCCACGCCCCGATAATCTTATTCCAATAATTTGATTTTCCGGGAGAGCCGTTTGAGGTTGGATAAAACAGGAAGGGAGTTGACAAAAATCTTTTAAGCCCCGATCCTGGTTCTGCGTAAGCTAAATATTATTATCGCTCAATAAGACATCCCTGTTGACATTTCCAACTTCTTGTAAAGGTGGGAGATGTACTTTGGGGCTTTTATTTAAAGCCGCCACCGCGTTGTGTCACGGTTGCTCTTTATTGGTCGCCTCCTTCCTCCTGGAGGACTGACTCCTCTTCCACTAAGTCCTGTTCCAACATGTCTCCACCTCCTCTTGAAGTATTGAGGAGTCACTTCCAAACAAAGAAAAGTGAGCGGAAAGAAAAAACAATAGTTAAGAGGCGGATTCGACCCTCACTGCATACAAATTCATCCTTATCCAGATCATATCATGTGATGTAACCTGATTACATTTACACCTAGGATTAATATAATCCCTCTGTCGGAGAGGGATGAGCGGAGGCCTCCGGAGGCTGCATCATGCACAGCACTACGTATTTTCGGATTGTAAAATTATTTAATTTACCCGTGTGCTCAATGTGGTGGCCCTGCCCCCGATGTTTTGTATATATATATATATATATATATATATATATATATATATATATATATATATATATATATATATATATATATATATATATATATACATAAAGACTACCGTTCAAATTTTGGGGTCGCTTAGAAATGTCTTTATTTTTCAATGAAAAGCATGTTTTTTGAATGAAGGTAACATTAAATTATTAAGAAATGCACTCTATACATTATTAACGTGGTAAATGACTATTCTAGGTTGAAAGACCTGTAGAATTTTAGAAAACTGTTTTGTTATGTTAGCACAGCTGAAAACAGTTATGCTGGTCAGAGAAGCTTTTCAACTGGCCTTCTTTTGAGCTTGAAGTCTGAAGAACACAATTCATATTGAAAATAAAAATCATTATTTCTAACCTTGTCAATGTATTTACTATATTTTCTATTCAATTTGCAATTCATTGGATAAACAAAAGTGAGTTTCCATGGAAAACACAAAATTGTCTTGTTGGGTAACCCCAAACTTTTGAACGGTAGTGTACATATATACAGGACTGTCTCAGAAAATTAGAATATTGTGATAAAGTTCTTTATTTTCTGTAATGCAATTAAAAAAACAAACATGTCATGCATTCTGGATTCATTACAAATCAACTGAAATATTGCAAGCCTTTTATTTTTTTAATATTGCTGATTATGGCTTACAGCTTAAGAAAACTCAAACTCTAAATATTAGAAATCTTCAAAAAGTATACTAGTAGGGTATTCAACTAATCACTTGAATTGTCTAATTAACTCGAAACACCTGCAAGGGGAAAAGCAGCACCGGACAGTTGCTGAGTGGTCCAAAGTCCTCTTTTCAGAAGAAAGCAAGTGTTGTATTTCATTTGGAAGTCAAGGCGCCAGAGTCTGCAGAAAGGCTGGAGAGGAGCAAAATCCAAGTTGCTTGAAATCCAGTGTGAAGTTCCCACAGCCAGTGATGGTTTGGGTAGCCATGTCAGCTGCTGGTGTTGGTCCACTGTGTTTCATCAGGTCCAGAGTAAATGCAGCTGTGTACCAAGAGATGTTAGAGCACTACATGCTTCCGTCTGCTGAAAAGCTCTATGGAGATGATAATTTCATTTTCCAGCGTGATCTGGCACCTGCCCACAGTGCCAGAACCACCAGTAACTGGTGTACTGACCATGGCATTACTGTCCTCCATTGGCCTGCCAATTCCCCTGACATGAACCCCATAGAGAATGTGTGGGGTATTGTGAAGAGGAAGCTGAAAGACACCAGACCCAACAATGCAAATGAGCTAAAGGCCGCTATTGAAGCATCCTGGGCATCCATAACACCTCAGCAATGCCACAGGCTGATTGCCTCCATGCCACGCCGCATTGATGCAGTAATCCGTGCAAAAGGATTCCCAACCAAGTACTGAGTGCATTAATGGACATTTTCAAATGTTTGATTTTGTTTTGCTGTTATAAATCTTTTTTTTTACTTGGTCTGAGGAAATATTCTAATATTTAGAGATAGGATATTTGAGTTTTCTTAAGCTGTAAGCCACAATCAGCAATTTTAAAAGAATAAAAGGCTTGCAATATTTCAGTCGATTTGTAATGAATCCAGAATGCATGACATTTTTGTTTTTTTAATTGGATTGCAGAAAATAAAGAACTTTATCACAATATTTGAATTTTCTGAGACAGTCCTGTATACCCAGGCACGTGCACAGATAGAGCCCTAGTGGTGCTCAAGCACCAGCCCCCTTTGCCCCGGATGAGTAAAGTGCCCTTTTTTCAGGAGGCACTCTTTTTTTTCATTCATCAGTGTTTAAGAATAAAAGTTACCCTCTCTATAATCAAGTCTCCCCAAATGTGGTTTGATATCCGACGGGGCATTTATTTTAGTTCTTGTGAGACTTTTGTGCCGACATGCTCCGCGCCACTCATGAGCCCCCGGTTTTGTACTTTTGGTAAAGAACAGAATTTGATGCAGTGTGAAAAAAAAAATCTCATTGGGTGCTGTGGCTTAGTGGATCGAAGCGCATGTTCAGTGTACACAAGGTGCTGGGTTCAAGCCCCAGCAGTAGCAAACCAAAACTTGAAAAATCATGTATTTCTTTTCAGAGGGGAGCGCATTTTTTTGCACACACACACACACAGATCTATGTAGATCAGGCCTGCGCCGACACAGGCGATGACAGAAGCTCTGCTCCCCTAATCCTACTAAAGATACGGGCTGCTAATCAGTGTGTGAGTGTGTGTGTGTGTGTGTGTGTGTGCATGGTAGTGTGTGTGTGTGTGTGTGTGTTTCATCACATCAGCAGTTAAAACCGTCTCTGGCTGTGATGTCATAACTCACACCGGCAAGATGCACGCAGGGCGTCGGCTACTCTACTGCTGCCGGTCGACCCATAAAGATCTGGGGGGTGGAGGGGGTGAGGGGAGGAGGGAGGGGGAGGAGGGAGGGGGAGGAAGGGGGTTGATCTACGGTCCAGTCCTCCAGCACTCCGTTTCAGGAAACTTCTCTAATGTACCTTTCCACCCCCTCCTCCGGTTGTTGTTGTTGTTGTTGTTGTTGAATAATTCACCGGAGAGAGAGAGAGCATGATTCACAGGTCATGGCAGGGCCCCGTCTCTCCTGTCATATTTCATATCGCCTCTGCAGGTGAACCAGACACTCAACAACACACACAGGCGAGATATTGAGGCACAAGGTCTTTAGTTTTTCGGCGGACCAACTCCTCAGGTGGTGCTCATTAATCACCATGTCCTCGGCAATCATATGACAGCGTCACCGGTGGATGAAAAGAAAAAGATTAAAACCTGCAATTCTGTTTTCAAATATAAATATATATCTAGCATGACTCAGAGGGCCGTGAGTCACATTCTTGGTTTTCGGGTCCTTGATGAGTCTCGTTGGCGATAACAGACCCCATTCTGGTTCCTTTAATTGCTCCGAATAGGTGTGGTTGTTTGATGATCCGTTAAAAGAGGCAACACACACAGTTGTGTAGTTTGTGTGTCGTGACGATGGCTGGTGTACGCACACACGTCACATGCTCTTATGACAGCAGAGTGACATAGGTTAATTTTCAGGTCTGTGCTTCTGTTTCTATTCTACGAAAACACGTTGACAACAGATTTTTGCTCATGCATGAGGTCAACATGTTGTGGTCTAAATATACCTGCCATCACCTTCAGTCTAAACTCTGTTTCAGTGGCTCTCTCTCTCCCAAATATGCTCAGACAGCTCTGATTGGTTCGTGTAATTTTCAGTTCATTAAACCTTTCAACTGCCTCATTCCAAACATATAATCATCCTGAAAGGGCTTTTTTCCATTTTGAAAGTGACATTTTTATATTTTAACAAGTAACATCTGAACAATAGAAGCAATTTTTTTTTTTAAATGATTAAAACAGCCCTAGTGGTTGCAGAGATGCCTTTTTAGTTTGGATATGCAATTTTCGGAGCGGAGCCCTAACAAAAGCTTGGTGCTTAAAAGGTTAATTCCATTAACATGTATGTGACAGCCTACCACAGTAACGTCAGAAGAGTTGCATAGTCACCAGCATTTGATTCACCCCACAAGGGTCAAAGTTAATTGTTCATTGGACCGTCAGTCTGTATCACTAAACTAGAACTAGAACTAGAACGGGCACTCGGTAGAGCGCATACTTTCGCCGCAGCCAACCTTTTCATGACCTTAACCTTGACCTTTGACCCGATCGATCCTAAAATCGAATCAAATGGTCTCCGGATAATAAACAATCATCCCACCAAATGTCATGCGATTCGGTTTAATACTTTTTGAGTTATGCGAATAACATACACACACACACACATACAAATAAATAAATAAATAATCAGCGATCAAAACATAACCTTCCACTTTCTCAGAATGCAAAAGTAATAACGCAACGATGTATAACTCTGACCAAATAAGCCCAAATTCCGTGTCAGGCGATCCATGATGACGGTCTGCTCTCCGTCTACATGAGTAAATGAACACAAACCAGCAGCCGGGGGTCACACAGGTGTAAAGACATTGATGCACTTGGATAATTTAATTAGCGAGCTAATCCTGCAGCTGACATTTATGGCACGCCGTTATGCAAACACGAGGCCTCCCGGAGGATGTGCTACACTTGCG
Organism: Liparis tanakae; assembly: GCA_036178185.1. Taxonomy (NCBI): domain Eukaryota; kingdom Metazoa; phylum Chordata; class Actinopteri; order Perciformes; family Liparidae; genus Liparis; species Liparis tanakae. The sequence continues at coordinate 10,206,149 of CM070108.1, read as the reverse complement.
TACAGCCTGCGTAATCCTGCTGGTGTTAGACCTCTGACTTATCACCAGGCACGGAGTAAAAGACGATGTCTCTGCCTCCTAATTATGGCATGTTGACTTAAAGTGCTGTTTAAATAATTTAATGCATTTACATGAATGGAAGAAAGACTATAGTATTGTAGGATAGGAAGTTGCCTGATCTTTGTTGGCATGTGTTGCACCCTTAAAATGAAATGTTCAGAAACACGTTGTTGTTCTGTTTCACAACTTTTATTTAACACGTTCCCGGTTAGGAGAGGAGCTCTGTCTCTTTAAGAGAGGGGTGTTTCGCTTTAAGAGAGGAGCGCTGTCTCTTTAAGAGAGCGGTGTCTCTTTAAGAGAGGAGCGCTATCTCCTTAAGAGAGGGGTGTGTGTGAAGGTTAGGTGCAGGAAGCAGGCTGAAGACATAACAACGTATGCTTGTTTTAAAGAGACACCCTTCTCTTAAAGAGACAGTGCTCCTCTCTTAAAGAGACACCCCTCTCTCAAAGAGACAGCGCTGTCTTCCAACCATCACTTTCCTCCCTTCACAGTTCGTATGTGCACAGGTGATCAACGCTCTCAAACATGAACTTAAACACATATTTAAGGTAAATTATAAAAAATGGACACAATATGAGACATAACAGTAAGATATATGACATCACCAGATACATGGCATTAATCAGTAAGATATATGCCCCCATTTCCCCTCGGATGTCCTTATAATTCGAGGGTGATAACGGCCACTGAAGGCGCCGCCACCCGGCCAATGAGAGATGGCGGTAGAATCCAAACCTCCATCACCGCGCCCCTCCTCTCCCATCCCGACTCCCCGCTTGATGGAGAGCTTCTTTCTCCCTTCTCAGCAGCCTCGATGGCCGCCGCCTGCCCGTTTCTAATTCTGAGCCGCGGTTTAATGTTTTAGTGTTCGTCTCTGGTACAGATGGCGGCTTCCTGCGCAGATATCCCCCGAGGTGCGATTCCACTAAAAAGATTGCATTCCTGAAAATCCGAAGTTACCAAAAAAAAGTTTGTTATTTAAGGAATTTATACTCAATAAAGAACCATCATCCCCCCCCCTCACCCCCTTCCCCCTCACAGCTGTACGATGAGAACCTGGGTTGGGCCGGGCCGCGTCGCGCTCCTGGGTCCAGAGGGGCTTATTTTTTTCCGGGCCTGCCAGATGGATAGCAGCGAGGACAAAGCGTCAGCGCAAATCTGTTCATCTTTCGGGTAGCGAAGGCATCCGCGAGCGTGTTGTGTAAACACGAGCACCTTGCGCTTTGACGCCGCAGCGCCCCGTCACGCTCCACTCGGTCCCTCGGACCTTTAAGAGCTTTCCCGTTTTGTTTGGCTCGAATGGTCCCTGCAAGAGATGACTCTCATGGTGTTATGATGGTTGACCAACATAAGTAAATATCGCTTCTGACATGACCCGAGCGAGGGCGCGGCGGAAGCAGCCATCCGTGAGCACATGGAGGGTAACCTCCATGAAGGAATCGGCTATTAGCAGCTCGTTCTCTCGGGGGAATGAATGTCCATGTCAAATGTCATAAATAGATATAATAGGAGATACATACTTACTTTAGGATTTTTTAGAATGGCACTTGAGGTCTAAATGGACCACTCACATAATGAGGTCTCCTCATGTTGGGAACCAGACAGTACGATATATTATCTATACTACCATTCAAAAGTTTGGGGTCTTCCAGACAATTTCGTGTTTTCCATGAAAACTCACACTTTTATTTATTAAATGAATACAAGATTAATACAAAATATAGTCAAGACATTGACAAGGTTAGAAATAATGATTTTCATTTAAAATATTAATGTTGTTCTTCAAACTTGTGGCTCAAAGGAAGGCCAGTTTTAGAGCTTCTCTCACCAGCATAACTGTTTTCAGCTGCGCTCACATAAAAAGGGTTTCAATGTCAAGGAATAATCTGTTTGAGGAAAATGCAAAATAAAAAGTTATAAAATAAAAAAGGGTTTCGAAGGGGGTTGTAAACCTCTGCTAGTCTTCTAAGGCGATAACACAATGTACCACTAGAACACTGGAGATGGGCCTCTATACAACTATGTAGAGTCTTCATTAAAAAACAGAGAATAGTCATTTACCACATTAACTATGTAGAGAGTGTATTTCTGATTAATTTAATGTCATTTTCATTGGAAAAAACTGTGCTTTTTTTTCTAAGTGACCCCAAACTTTTCAACGGTAGTGTATATGGTGTATTGTGTATTGTGTATTTTAGAGTCAAAGTTAATGGCATATGTTTGTTTACACTAGATATTTGTATTTTTCCGAAAGCAGAAAAGCGAAAGTGTGACACATAATATTAACAATGACTCAGTTCCATTTGGGTTTAGCAGTGAGTCAACATGCACTATCTCAGTATCCAGAAACCAGGAACGCAGAATGTCAAGGTGTCCTCTGTGGGCTTCGGCTTGTAAAACTCTTCGTAAAAGAATAATACTGTATCTATGAATCATTTAGAAATGCGTATAATTATTTTTACCCAGTGAAGATGTAAAGTTATTGAATTCCCTCATCTGCCTCAAGGATTTTAAGTATTTGGGTATTTATTTCCAACATCACAATGGCAACAATTATGGATTTGCTTTTGCTCCACACTCAATTTTAGATATACATATATATATATATATATATATATCTGTATATATATATATATACAGATATATATATATATATATATATATATATATATATATATATATATATATCTATATATACATACAGGACTGTCTCAGAAAATTAGAATATTGTGATAAAGTTCTTTATTTTCTATAATGCAATTTAAAAAAAACAAAAATGTCATGCATTCTGGATTCATTACAAATCAACTGAAATATTGCAAGCCTTTTATTCTTTTAATATTGCTGATTATGGCTTACAGCTTAAGAAAACTCAAATATCCTATCTCTAAATATTAGAATATTTCCTCAGACCAAGTAAAAAAAATGATTTATAACAGCAAATCAAAATCAAACATTTGAAAATGTCCATTAATGCACTCAGTACTTGGTTGGGAATCCTTTTGCACGGATTACTGCATCAATGCGGCGTGGCATGGAGGCAATCAGCCTGTGGCATTGCTGAGGTGTTATGGATGCCCAGGATGCTTCAATAGCGGCCTTTAGCTCATTTGCATTGTTGGGTCTGGTGTCTTTCAGCTTCCTCTTCACAATACCCCACACATTCTCTATGGGGTTCATGTCAGGGGAATTGGCAGGCCAATCGAGGACAGTAATGCCATGGTTAGTACACCAGCCAGTTACTGGTGGTTCTGGCACTGTGGGCAGGTGCCAGATCATGCTGGAAAGTGAAATCCTCATCTCCATAGAGCTTTTCAGCAGACGGAAGCATGTAGTGCTCTAACATCTCTTGGTACACAGCTGCATTTACTCTGGACTTGATGAAACACAGTGGACCAACACCAGCAGCTGACATGACTCCCCAAACCATCACTGACTGTGGGAACTTCACACTGGATTTCAAGCAACTTGGATTTTGCTCCTCTCCAGCCTTTCTCCAGACTCTGGCGCCTTGACTTCCAAATGAAATACAACACTTGCTTTCGTCTGAAAAGAGGACTTTGGACCACTCTGCAACTGTCCGGTGTTTTTCAAGGCTCAGGAAACCCTTGCATGTGTTTCGAGTAAATTAGACGATTCAAGTGATTAGTTGAATACCCTACTAGTATACTTTTTCATGATATTCTAATATTTAGAGTTTGAGTTTTCTTAAGCTGTAAGCCATAATCAGCAATTTTAAAAGAATAAAAGGCTTGCAATATTTCAGTTGATTTGTAATGAATCCAGAATGCATGACATTTTTGTTCTTTTTAATTGCATTACAGAAAATAAAGAACTTTATCACAATATTCAAATTTTCTGAGACAGTCCTGTATATATATGTGTATATATATATATACACATATATATACATATATATACATAAATACATACTGTATATGTATATATATATATATATATATATATATAATACACCTGCAGGAAGTGCCAAGTCAGGGAAAAATACCTGATAGTTTGAGGTCAAGTATCTCACTTAATTTCCTTTGTGAATTTATTCAAAGTCAAACGAGAAATAAACAATAATTTACCGACGTGACACCACAATTTAACCCTGCTAATCTGTGCGCTATGATCACTAACCGGTGTTTCTTTGTTTACCTAAGTCAACACGATAGCTGCGTTCAGCAGTTAGAACACCCCCGCGCTCAATTAATGAAACAATTTGCATTCTAATGAGCAATTGAAATGTACTTAGTTGAGCAAAGAGCTCAAGGAAAACCGCCATCACCCATTCAAGCCCTGCCTCTGAATCCAGAAATTGTAGCAGAAGAAGATTCATTCAGTCGTGAATGCACCCGACACATGCGTCGCCATCTGGCCTTATGGACTTCTCCTATACATATGAGTCTATTCGCATTATACTGCTTCTTGTCCTTTGCATTAACTTTGCCCCGCCCCCTTTTTGGCTGTTTCTTGATCATTTCGAATCGGGCACGATGTGAAACAGATGCTTCGGAGAACACAAAGTGGTACTGAGAGAGAGGCCGGAGCAACAATGAAGTGACTTCACACAGTGGACGCCGTTAACTTATTGACTGAGGTCCAGAGGAGACTCGAGGCAGATGGACCAGATGACGGACAGAACCGAGGTAAAGCCTTTTGACAAGCTGTTTACGAGGCGTCAGCTCGGATCTGGATCAAAGCTCGTAGGGGGCTTCGCAAGGGCGAGTGCCGGATACATTTTTGTTGTGTCTGGCTCACGCCGGCCTGTTGGATTCGGATGCTCAGGCAACCGAACGCAGCTGAACGTGAAGCGGCGTGGAGTCCGCACCGCCCCGCGGAGACGGAGCTGTGCTGTCGGCTTCGTGGATGTCGAAAGTTGATTGCACTTGTTGCAAAATACCAAAGGATATCATTTCTTCTATTTCACACGGTTACGCATATGGACTCAAACAACGAGAGGCGCAACAGGCCGCCGTCCATCGTGAACCTTCAAACAACAGCAACCTGCCACCGGCCAGAAGCCGCACAGTGGGTACCAGGAAATAAACAGATCTTATATCTGTTTATCTGAAAGAGTCACTTTTTTGAGAATATAAAGTTATTTGTGAAGGATGCCCAATATAATACAAACAATACGCTTTTGCGATATTGTATATATATATATGTTTCATATCTACCATTCTAAGCATTTGCTCTTTGTTATGTAAAACCCACTGGAACATATAAGTGAAACTATAGCTTCACAATTCTATAAACCATTAATAAGCTACTGAGTATCAGCAATATGATATTACGGCGTTAACATTGCTCCATGTCATTTGGGACAGATCAATGGAGTTGCAATGTTGTTAGCAGCTATCCTGACTAGTTGGGCTCCTTCGATGCTTTTGCTAATAACGTATTGAAGATGTTTGGTCCTCCGGGGTTGACGGTGTGGTGGTCAGAACAGAGATTGGGAAAAAATCCATTCCTCCAGCGCATGACAATGTTTTAAATTGAGATCATCTGTTTTTTGACGTCAATGTCGAGGAAAAACTGTGAAATTGCTCGCTGGGGAATTAAGAGATATGTGGTTTTCTCAGACGGATATGAAGATAAAATATATATGTCTATATATATATATATATATATATATATATATATATATATATATATATTTAAATAGGTCACTAAAGATTTAAGAAAGAAGTGGATTACGGAGCTTTTCGTTCACTTTATAACTCGTTATTAAAAATCTCTACTCAAAGTTGCCGGAGAAAACAAAAGCAACCAAAGACCGACGACGAACCCCCGTTTCTCGTGGTCCCCATGGTAACGGCAGCATTAATTAACCCTTTGCCACTGATGGGGCAGTTTTCAGAATCCTCCGGCTGCGGCCCTAAAAGACGAAGTCGGGACTCGCTGGCTTTCCAAGGGAACGATGACTCCTTGTATTAATTTTCCAGCTTTCCGCCTCTGCCATTCTTCAGTTTCTTCTTCCTGTGTTTGCCACTTTTGCACACTGCCCCCCCCCCCCCCCGCCGCCCCCCATATCTCATACTTTTTCTCTTCTTCGTTTGTTAGAAACGCTAAGTCAGCTGGATTATTTGCGCAGCCCCCTCTTTTTTTTAACGAAAGCCTGCTTCATTCCATGTGACACATCATTTGTTTAGTTTTTTTATTTTGTGTGTGGAGTTGCACAAATGCTGATGCTCCTCTTCTGGGCCAAGCCACACCACCCTCCCCTCCCCCGCCACTGTAGTATTCTAAGCAGCGCGTTCCCACTGCCCGGTGTGTAGACTTAATTAGGGTTTTAATTAATTCTCCATCTGGGTCATGTGAAAATTTGAGCGCTTTCCCCCCAACGTTTGTGTTGCTGGAATAAGATGAAATCTTGTGGTCTAATCTAATATAATTCTTGTTTTCCACGGTGTTTAGTATAAGCAAATTTCCATTATACATTCTGATTAATGTCTGTCTTGTGCGAAGGGGAATTTAGTTTAGCGATGAGAGGAGAAAGAATGATCCGATTTGCCCAAAAGCACCGAGAACACCTGTACAAGCATCTGGACTCGCATGAACGAAGTCAATTGAGTTCCGCCCGTCTCGTCTCATTCATAACTCTCAGATTGATCGAAACGACTGCAGCAGATTGCCAGGGCTATTCGGGCTACTTCCTCAATGTTGCCTCGGAGCTATTTGGTATTCTGATGGTCCGGGAGCCTCCCCGGGAAAGGCTGTCTTTGGCACTCAATTCTCTTTTCCGTTGCTTTCTCTATTTTAACGGTGGAGGTCAGAGGTCAGATCCGCCTCCCTCGAGCCAGTGGGGATTCTCAATCTGCGGCGAGGACGCTTCCGCAGTTTTCCTCTCTTTCGTCAAAAAGCATACGGAACAAAAAATACCATCCATAATGTGTTCATAATAAAAATATGAAGCCTTTAGTAGTAATTATATGTGACAGTTTTGCTGCCGCGAAAAATGAATAGTCTTTTCATCCATCTGGTGCGTCTTTAAGGTGCTAGGTGGTTTTGGGGACTCTGCATTCGTATTTATGTATTAAGTAGACAATAAATACTGAAAGGAGACTGAAACTCTGGTTAATGAACGTAATGGATGGAAGGATATTCACATCTTTAAGAGGGTCGGCAAGCCCAGCTGACATTGGGCAGAGACGGGGTGCACCCTGAGGGACGGGGTGCACCCTCAAGGACGGGGTGCACCCTGAGGGATGGGGTCCCCCCTGAAGGACGGGGTCCACCCTGAAGGACGGGGTCCACCCTGAAGGACGGGGGTCCACACTGAGGGACGGGGTGCACCCTGAAGGACGGGGTGCACCCTGAGGGACGGGGTCCCCCCTGAAGGACGGGGTCCCCCCTGAAGGACGGGGTCCACCCTGAAGGACGGGGTCCACACTGAGGGACGGGGTGCACCCTGAAGGACGGGGTGCACCCTGAGGGACGGGGTCCACCCTGAAGGACGGGGTGCACCCTGAAGGACGAGGTCCACCCTGGACAAGGTCGCCAGTTAGAGACGGACAGTCGTTCGTGGGCAATTTAGAGTCGCCAATTAATCAAATATGGGAGAATATGCAAAGGTTTAAAACCAAAAACCTTCGAACTACTGCTCTACCAAAAACAAAACGACAACCATGGCCCAATAACTATATCCATGTACAGGCACGTGCACAGACATTTTGGGGGGCAGGTGCTCAAACCACAAAAAAGGGCACATGCCAAAAAAAGATTCTGACAGAGTTAAAGTATAAGCAGCAATATGACCTGCGTTTCCTCTGGGCAGCATCAGACAGCTAGCTTATATTTCCTTTATGAATAAAGATTAATTATTATATAGCAACAACATTACAAGCATTCTGATTGGCTAATGGGTCGGACATTAGGCAAGCTTCACTCGTGGTTTTTTTTTAAACGATCTTATGGTTTTGTACTTTTGGTAGAAAAGAAAAGTTGATGCAGTGTGAAAAATAATGCATGATGGCACTATGGCTTAGTTGGTAGAAGCACCTGTTCGGTGAACACAAGGTCCTGGGTTCAAGCCCAGGCAGTGACAAATGAAATCTTTTAATTTGTTTTTATTTTTTCTCTTTTTTTTTTGCGCCCCCCTCTGAATGGCGCCCTAGGCGGCTGCCTATACCGCCTGTAGGAAAAACCGCCCCTGCGTATTGCCCTCTTACGTCAATTTCAAAATGAGCGATATTGATAGACATCAACAGCCAAGAGCAGTGGTCCTCAAACTGAGGCCCGCGGGCTGGATACGGCCCACCTCCACATCCGGCCCTCTGAACAATACCAGAGAGGCATTATGATTTGTTTCAGTCTGGCCACGCAAATCCTGGACTAGTCCCTGTTAAATAGAACAAAATAAGAATTAATTTTCTCTCTCCCTCTCTCTCTCTCTCTCCTCTCTCTCTTTTCCCTCTCTTCTCTCTCTCTCCCTTTCTCTATTCTCTAAACATAACTAACATCAGTAAACAGCTGCAAAGCTTTGAAATCACGGATTTCGTGAGTTTTTGTTTGTTTATTTTTTTAGGAAACGTCGCACCAGTTGTGACGTCATGGTTTCAGCAGCGCTGATGTGGTCGATTTATCACAAAACAACGTCAGGAGACAAACACGTCATGACCTGTGTGTCTGATGCTGCGGGTCAGAGGAGACGGAGGTGCACCCGTTTGGTGGCGTGAGCACGAAGTGGAGGAGGAGGAGGGAGGGGCGCGGCGGGGGGGAAGAGAGAGAGGGGGGGGGGGGAGACTCGTGAGCGGCGCGGAGAATGTCAGGGCGAAAGTAAATAACTAAAATAAATGCCCCGTCTGATATCAAAACACATTTGGGGGAATTGATGATAGAGAGAGAGTAACTTTTATTCTTAAACACTGATGAATGAAAAAAAAAAAGTGCCTCCTGAAAAAAGGGCACTTTACTCATCCAGGGCAAAAGGGGCTGGTGCTTGAGCACCACTAGGGCTCTATCTGTGCACGTGCCTGTCCATGTATCCAAATATCCCAATTCAACGTAGAAAACGAGAGCTGAACTGGTTTAGGAAGCCTGTACGTCATTTAAAGCTCAAAGTTACACTTGGCAGTAAACTGTGTTTCAAGCCCAGAACTAGAACTGGAGTATAACGGACATTTTTATTAGAATTGACGTTCCAGAATGGTCCAAGCGGCGTGACGTGGGGAACAACAGCGCTGAAGTCGATCTAGTGTGTGTGTGTGTGTGTGTGTGTGTGTGTTTGTTTAGCTGTTTTCGTGAGGACCAAGACATTTTTGGCCGGTCTTTTAGTCCCGCCTTGGGCTGCAAAAGAAGACGTAGTGTTTGCATTGTTTACTGTGTGAATAAATCCAGTGAGAAGTACGGCCATTTTCTCCTTGCACCCGGAGGAGTCGCCCTCTGGTGGCCGTTAAGCGTAATGCAGGTTTACGCCACTTCGGCATCGGCTACACTTTTCAGACCAGGAGGAGGCCGCCTTAGTGTCGGCGGCATGCCGGCTGAGCTTTCTCCAAGAAAATAAGAAACAAAGTGTGTGTACGCCTTAACAGACATCGATTTGGCTCTTTAACTTTATCTCAGGCGCATTACGACGCCACAACAATCTCATTCTTTTGTATTAGTCAAATAACCAAACGGCTAAACGTTCTATCTATTTCTATGGTTTAAAAGTTTACACACCCACACACTGTTAAAATTAGACATTGGACAATGACAAGTACAAATCCTAATGTGTGTGATTATAGATCAAAATGCTTCTCGCTGTGTTTTCATGACCAGCGGGAGAAAGAGAAGCGCAGAGGTCACCTGCTCGCTGCAGAGCATCAGTCGGCGGACACGTTTCTCTCCGAGTAGTTCCGTCAGGGCTTATCTCCGGTTTGATTCATCGTGTGTCACATTTGGAGGCATTTCATCACGCTTCTCTTTGATATCACCAAGGTTGGCCCTGGGAAGGGGGGGGAGGATAACATTGGACGGATCCACGGCTGTAAATCTATCCCTAATTCCTTTCCTCCCTCTCTGCAGTCGTCTGTCCGTGCGAGCCGAGCTGATAGTTGGCAATTTAATTGAAGAATTGCTCATGGAAGAGAATATGAATTAGATGCGCCGGCTTTTGAGCCTTGTTTTTTTCCGCCAAATGTCTTGTGCACGCCACAATACATTCTTTTGTATTTCTTGGCCCTCTGATTGGGCGCCTATCAGATTGTCCTTTAGGGTCCCTCCTGCACGCAAGTGGGAATTGCTCGTGACAAGTTATCAGGCCTCAAATGATGTCTATAATGGGCGATTAGCCGATGACACAGCCTTTCATGAACACCGCGGAGGGGATCGGCGTCGCATTGAATGGAAGATCGTATCCGCTATGGCTCGCCGTGATGTAACTCTTGACTTTAGGAAGCGGTCAGCAAATTGTCATAAACGTCTTATCATGGCCTGTGATTTTGCATATTGATGGAGGGGCTTTGTCTGTACGGACACGTTTGACATTGACGTTAAAGCTCCAGATCTTGAAGGCATCTTTTGTAGCTGGAATGATCGCCCACTGTGAACAATTTAAATGGTGATTAAAAGGCTTTCCACAAGGAGTGCATGCAGATAGACCCGCGTGTTGTCGAAAGGCCTTGGTTACTGTTGCTATGTTGGACAAGTCATCGTCAACAACATCCGGCGTCCGTTCTGTAGAGCGCCGACTGCGGTGTAATAGCCTGTAATTTGAGTGGCAACAGTAGCCGACAGCGAGGGATTCGGTGCGCCATTAAAAAAAAGTATTTTAATCACGATGGAAGGATCCCATCTGCAACATGGAGACGAAGAAACGACTCACGGCGAAGTTACCAAGAACACGGGGGGGAAGTTCCTGAAGTAGAGACAGAGGCAGATGCTATTACAAGCTAACGTTGCTCTATTACGTTTCAATGGGATAGTGTTTGGTTTAAATGCGTTGCGCCATCTCATTGTAACAAGACCAGCTGTTTCCTGTCTTGCTACCTGGCTCCAGATACAATGGCCAGACATTAGAGTGATGGAAAATCATATCACCGCGTCCAACCATTATTTCTCAGCCACGGGAATTAACGGCACAAGTGCCGCAAGGGGGGTTTGAATCTTCTTTGTTTTATATTATGGGAGTAAAACATCAGACTTAGTCGATGGTTCTTTAAACAGACTCAACGCCAACATCGTTCCACAGAATCTTCTTCCTCAAAACTACAGGTCAAACATGCATAAACTAAACCACACAATCCAACTCTGGAAGGTGCAGCTGATTGGACACAAGACACAACAACTCCAGATCCTGACCCTCTTATAATACCTTTAATGCAATTCAGTCTTGCCAATGTGCACGTCTGGTGGTTTCATGCCGAGCCGCCACGGCGGCACCAAGGTGCAATTTACAGACTGCGTGTTCATTGTTGTCCAGGGCACAGTTTCATTTGACTCGAGGTTGCATTGGGAAGGCGCCTGACGTACAATCGCAGGGAATACCGGAGGCCAGAAGGCCAACCGGATGTAGAAAAAACTTCTCTGCTTCATTTTTAGGTCCTTCGTCGCAATTTCTCCATGTGGGTTTTTTTCTCGGGCACTTTGCAACGATTGCTGGCAAATAAAAATGAAAAAATTCAATCACCTGTCGACTTCTGTCTTGACGTCTGACAGCCGGGCATTCCTCAACGTCTGAGAAGCAGTTTCCGTCTGCCGCGACTCAAAGTCAGGTGCGTTCCCTCAGGTGGGTCTTTTGAAAGCATTGGGGGTCTCAGCTTGCTGTAATTTCCCCCAGTAATGTAGCAATTTATTACCGACATCCAACTGCATCTCTGAGTATTTTGAAAAGCGTTGGAGAAATGTAATGTATTATTATTATTATCATCTCTATTGATTGGTGGGCGCAGGTCAAGCTCATCAGGACTTGAAACTGGACCCCCGACTCTTTGTACCTCTTCGTCACTCTTCTTCCCGGCTCGCTGATCTTTATTCACGACGTACTCACAAGTCTCATATTTTTTGAAGCGCGCGATAGAAATGTGGCGCCACGAGACGGCATCGCTTTCTCCCAGGACCTAATCCTGGCCTACGTTCGTATAATTACCCATTCTCTCGATTAAATGGGACGAGGGAGATCCAGAGCCGGTGTGTGAAAGAGGGGGAGAGTGAGTGAGCGAGTGAATGAATGAGAGAGAGAGAGAGAGAGAGAGAGAGCAAGCGGGGTGACTCGTTAAAACAAAGGAGTTAAATATATGGTATCAGGCAGAGAGACAGCCGGCATCAAGGGACCACAGTTAATGGTATTTTATGCCACCGGGCATCTCGGATGGCAATGAGAGTGGGAAACAAAAAAAAGGAAAAGAAAACAAAGCCATAACTGCTGAGCGTAATTTAATATTGTAGAATAATAAATATTTGAGGGGAGTTATTCTGTCACCGTTTAAATTGCGAATTGGAGATTATTTCACTGTCGGTGATGAATTTGCTTTGGCGACTAGATGGAAACGCGGTGATTGAAATTCATGTTAAATTGCAGAATGCAATTTCAAAAGCTATTTTCTAGCAATTTAATGCACAATATATGAATCAATAACGTTTTTGACATGTTCTATGATTTTGTATGTATGTATGTATTTCAAAATGATCCGTCCCTGAACTCGACGATTGTCATTTTGTGAATATATAAATATGTATTCAATGTGTTTGTCCAGTTCCTTCACCTAAAACTTAATTTCTTTAGAGATGAGAGTATTTTATTCAAAGCTTTTCATGAAGGCAGAGCTCTGGCTGGAGTTCATCAACTTGTTTAGACTGCTTATTTGTTTCAGGGGCTGTTTGTAAAAGATGAACATGCACATTGCAATATACATTTTTAAGATTATGATCGCCCCAAAATACTGACGAGTCCACTGTAGAGATAATGAGGAGAGCGGGAGATGGCAAATTATTGCAATAAAGCTCCCTGGCAGGATTTTAATGGTAATATCGTGTTTAGTACCTTAATCCCTCAAGGTTTACATCATAAAATACTAAAATATGCAGATACTAGGAGGTTATTCAGAACAAAATCCCTTTTTTATTCAAGGTATTGTGCATTTCTACTCCATGTACACCGTACTCAACTATTTTTATTTGGTCTCTCATTAGAAAAAGTTCTGAAAAGAACCTGAAACTTTTTCTTTTAGTATCAACTGGATCGATAATCGATCAAGTAAAAACAGTGGAGACCGGAACTGATTAATCTGAATGGTCACAACCTGCACGGACCCGCCATCTTTCAAAAGCCAAGCCAACACAAATAGTGACCACAATGATGTTCACTTGAAGCAGATATATTTTAAATCACCACGGCGTCCACTATGTACACTCTGCTTTTTAAAATTATTTTTAAATATACTTTATTGATAATGAACAATATGGTACACAGTTATCAAATAACAAGTATTTAAATTTTCTGTGTGTTTCAATCAGATTACAATTGTAAAGAGGAGAAATAAATAAATAAAAATGAACAAAGGCAAAACAGAACAACACATTATTATAACTAGAATGGGCACTCGGTAGAGCGCATACCTTCGCTTATCACAATATTTGGCATTGAATTATGAACATGTTGGCATTAGTTGCATGCCAATTGGATAAAAATTGACCGCGCTATGGTAAAAAGATGTTGACCTTTTCATGACCTTGACCTTTGACCCGATCAATCCTAAAATCTAATCAAATGGTCCCGGATTATAACCAATCATCCCACTAAATTTCCAGCGATTGGGTTTAATACTTTTTGACTTTAACACACACGCACGCACACATACAAATACACGGCGATCAAAACATAACCTTCCGCATTTTCAATGCGAAGGTAATTATGAGTAATGAAACAATATAATAATACAATATTCTAAAACTAAAGTTAAGTATTTAAGTTTAGTTACAGTTAGTCAGACAGATAAAGACAAAGGGCCAGATACTTGCATACAAATTAAAATACGTGTCTCCCTCAGTAGGCATGTACACTCTGCTGTACCTTTTGCACTGGATTTGTTTTGCACATGACGAATCCTTTGGGCGACTCATCTACGCTCCATCGGGGTGCAGCAGCTCACGCCAGCAGGTCAACCTTCCACCTGTTCATAACCATATAACTCAAAAACACGCGTTCAGAGTGGCACATCATCGCGATAAGAGAGTTCAAGCAGCTCCACGTGAGTCCGACGCGGTCGTGAACGGACACGAGATGAAGACGTCGACGCTGGTTCGACGCCGAATAGCCAACCCTTTGCGGAGGACAGCCTTTAGTTGTCTGTAATGAGCGCGGGAACTCATCACTGGAGCTTACGACTACTTCTGTTCCACTTCAAGATTCTCTGTTGCTCCTCATGCTTCTTCCTTCTTCCGTGGAACCAGGATTTTTTTTGGTTGTGTGGAGATTTATTTTCTTTTAACGGTTGGTAGTGTTATAAATCTGTCATTTTGTTTTGTTTTTAATGCCTTAAAAAATATATATTTAAGATTGTCAAGTGCGTGTAAAGTTAGGTTACAATGTTGACGCCACACGTGATGATTATAATAAGATGGCGGGGGGTTTTCTCCGCAATGAATTATCAGTTGGCCTTGAAAAAATATATATACATATAAATGTGTATAAAAATATATATATATGGAGCCGGTGGAGGAGGTGTGATGCCGCCCTCTATTTCCCTGGAGCATACAGGAGTGTGCACCTTTTTAAGTGTTCTTCTTCACCTTCCTGACTCGTCCTCCTCCCCTTCACAATGCCTGGGGGGAGGACGTCGTGATGGTGGGAGGACGCCACACTAACTCTACACCGGGCCGCCCCCGCAGTTCACCTATTGAAGCACGGGGATAAACTTAAAAAACATGGCAGGAAACTACCGTTTCTATAAGAAAGCAATGGTATTTGTAAAGAATATATACTTTTGCTTAGCTTACCCTATTATTGTGTGCATAAATATTATGTGTAAAGTGGAAAGGTCACAGAAGGTCAAAAGCTTCAGCAGGCCCCCTTTCTCACACACACACACACACACACACACTCACTCACACACACACACACACACACACACTCTCTCTTTCTGTCACCCCCACACACATACACCTACACAGGCCCTTTGCAGATATCCTGGGAACGACCTTCTGGCTAGCTAGTCCCATCCCGAAAGAGATAAGATTGTTTTGGGAGACTCTCGAGCCCAGGAGAAGAATCTTCAAAAAGCAACAAGTGAATCATATCTTTGCCCTGCACATGAACTCTTCAAGCAGAATTAATTAACCCCATATACACTGGAACGAGAAATAACATGCACACACTACTGATGGCTGGAGAAGGAAGACCTGGGTGGGGCCTGGAGGGTTGGACTACACCCTGTGCTCCAATGAGGCTCCTAAGTCTAAACCACGGGCCGCCTCCTCCTTATTATGATCCAATCAAAAATGCTCTTAGAGACTTTATATGCATAACTTATCTTTTGGAATTTCAGTCTGTCAGGAACCGAGCGAGCGGAGTTCCTTCCTACAGACCCGTGTACACGTATGCTACTTGTGTGATACTCTGTTGGAATAAACCTGATTGAAGTTCAACTAAAATCCTCCTGCAGTACGGCTGGTCTTTCCTGCACGCGTAGTCGTCGATTGGTTAAATTGCGACATAATTTACAATTTATTTGTTCATTTACGGTTTATTTACAGAGATTTTAGTGGCAGACGGATCGGATCAGTATTTAACAGATTTGTGTCCACAGCATGGGGGGGGGGGGACCAAATCAAAGTGACAGCAAGTGGCCGAGCAAACAAACACAGCCCTTTTGATGTAAGGCCGGCTTTCTTCCCCCCCACCCCTTCTGTCATCGAGATTAAGGAAAATAGAGATTGCTTTCATGCCTTTGCAAATATCTTCATGTTAGGAATTAATTTTCCCTTGGCTTGAGATGCAATGAATAACAAATTGGCAGAAAAGTTCCAACCATCTGTGAAGACGGGCAGGAATCGTGAATCACTTGAGGGGAAACTGTAAGAGCGTAAAGTCTTCCTGATGGATATATGCAAACTAAGTGTTTCAGAATAGTAAGTATTGCTCATGCCCTGTTCTACTACCTGTTGATGGAGGAACCAAGTTGTACGACACTCGTTTTTATGTCAGGGTTTTGTACGCTCATGGAAAACCTGGAAAAGTCATGGAATTTTAAAATGGTCATTTTCGGGGCTGGAAAAGTCCTGGAAAAATCGTAAACGATAAAAGTTTTGGAAAAGTCATGGAAATGTGTTGTAATCACATGTTCATTTACGCCGAGTTTGAAATAATGAATGTTTTTTAAAGAAAGACGCTCAAAATATAAGCCGGTGTACGCAATCAATACGCAACATTTTCTTAATGTTTCATGTTTATACCGAGATTTCAGTCTGGTGATGGACATTTGGTTCAAAGTCATGGAAATCCATTGGTCAAAATGTGTAAGAACCCTGTTATTTAACAGTAGACACATGACAATACTGTCTCCACACTTTATTTTTATACTTCCCCATTTTTATTAATTGCGAAATGTTCTGCGGATGATGGAAATGATCCAAAGATTTGTTCCCATCCTCCACACCAGGCGGATTACTGCCGGCCCTCGTCGGCTTGTTAAGTAGGTCTGCTGGTCGAAGTGGATTTCACATTTTAATGGGCTTATAAAACCAACTGGGCAGTTTGTTTTTTCCCACAGTAGCATTCTGGTTGTTTAAGCTAACAGGGATGCCACTTAACACCGTGGTCTTCATTAGAGTGTATAATTACTGTTAATTTGCGCTCAAAAAAAAGGAAAAAAGGGGAGGGGGGGTGATCTCCTGTGGTTTTTTCATACACTGTTCCCATTAGGGCTCATTCTAGAGTGATGCTACAGGCCACTTCTGTGTGAGAGGGCAGAGCACGGGGCGCTACGTAACCATCACATAAACAAGACCAGAGCCCTTTTACCAGCGCTGAATTATTACTCTGCGGTATTTAATTCTGCGTTTTTTGTCTGCTCCGTCAGCCACGCCGGAGGAGATGTTAGCGATGGCTTCGTTAACGCTGAGGCAGAACGCTCGCGTGACGTCGTGGCTGCTGAACGATGAAAGAAGGTAAACCGTTGAGTGCCCGTTGGGCACAAGAGCTAACGGAAATTACGGGAAACTCCAGATCAACAATTATTCAAAATATTAAGACATAATATAATCAAAATATTAAGACATAATTTAACTGTGTGGTTATTACTTGTGGTATTACTGATGGTATTACTCATGATATTACTCATGGTACTACTCGTGGTCTTACTTGTGGTATTACTCAAGGTATTACTTATGGTATTACTGATGATATGACTCGTGGTATTACTAATAGTATTATATATGGTATCACTTATAGTATTCCTCATGATATTACTTGCGGTATTAATCATGGTACTACTCCAGGTGTTACTCATGGTACTACTCATGGTATTACTTGTGGTATTACTTATGGTACTACTTATGATATTACATATGGTAAAAATATGTATATGGTAAAAATAGTATTACTGATGATATTACTCGTGGTTCTATATACTTATGGTATTACTTAGGTTATTTTTGTAGTTTGGCGTTCTTAAAGAAACATTATTTCCTTGATTCTTGTTGTTCTGAGTTTGTCCTCGTGGTTGATGAACTTATTACAAGTCACTTTAGATAAAAGCGTCAGCTTCATGACGTGATGTGATGTAACTCACTTAAACCTTTTGATGTTTTACCTTTTCACTCACAGAATAGAACCTTTAAAAAAAATGTAACTGTGATTTCGAGAAGAAAGATGTTTGTTTGTAAGATACGGGGTTGCATCTTTTCTTATGGGAGACTGCAGTGTCGGCAAAGTGAGCTCAGCCTGGGAACACATTGAGCCCTCTCTCTCTCTCTCTCTCTCTCTCTCTCTCTCAATGTCACATCTGTAGTACATCTATACAGAAACGCTCGTCTTTGTTCACTTCCCAAGAGGGAAACATCATTTGAACTCGCGGTCACGATCGTGAACATCCACAACATCAGTGCGCAGTGTTTAATTTCCAGAATGCGTCCCCGCTGAAGCCCCCGCTCTGTTTACACGCGGGCGGAGCAGATGTCGCCGGCATCTGCCGAAGCTTTTCACCCTTCAACAAGTATTTTACTCCCAAAGATGTGAAAAGTGTTTCTCGTGAACAGTTCCGAACTATATAATTCCTATTATAAAAATCAAGCTGCATTTTAACACGTTGAACATATGGCAGTAATAACAAACACAATAAAATACCAAACTGGCTGGTAGTGAATAGTCATAGTGTTAATTCTTAAGTCTTTTCTTTGTTAATGGATCATATTGTCGTGAACATGATTCAGCAAATTGAATACTGAACTCATACTGGAACCTAAATTGCTCCCGAAGGCTGTGCGAGCGTGTGCGAATGAACATTACATTAAATCCTGATGAGCAGTTTGGGGTTTGTGCCTGTGTGTGTGTGTGTGTGTGTGTGTGTGTGCGTGTGTGTGTGTGTGTGTGTGTGTAAAGATGGATGTAGGTGCGTTGGCTAAAGGGCTTTAAAAGTTCAGCCGGCTTTAAAAGGCCATTTACTAAAATGTGAGAGTCTATTTGTCTGCCACGCATTTTGTGAACTGCACATTTTGTGTGGGCTGTAAATAATTGTATTGATTTATTGCCTCATTGATTTATCACAAGTCTCAGGTAAGCCAGCTGTGAAGTAAACACTGCGGGGGTTCGCGCGTGTTTCAATAACGATGACTTTTGCGCTTTCGGGGCAATCAATGACCTCAAAATAACGTGGCGGAGTTTCTATGAATTTCATCTGTTTCCCAGTTTCTCAGTTTCTCCGTGACCAAAGCTGCCGACACAACTTTGTGTCTGATTGCCGTTTAATCATTGCACCCCCCCCCCCCCTCTCCTCCTCCCCCGGTGACTCATCCTTCTCTCCGCAGACAGTATAGACTAGAGCCACGCGTAATTCCCTCTCACTAAAAGGCGGCTCGAAGATACGTTGTTTGCTGGAAGATCATTTTTATCCAGCGACCAGCAAATATTCCAACGTTTATGTACAGCTGCTAAATAGTGCGCTGTGGTTATGCTAACGGGTTTTATCGGTTGATGGATTGACGGCAGATGGCGTCACGAGGGGCTGAGTCAGCTCTTCGGGATCCCTCGGAGGGAATTGTGAACAGTGTGGCACACCTTGTGTATAATACACTGATTAATATTTAATAAAACATGCATGGATAAAGGTCTCGTTGAGTGAGCCCATAGTAATAACCAGTTTATGTTAATATTTCTACAAAACCAATAAAGGGAAAGCTCACTTGGTGCTAGGCAGTTCGAATCAGCAACAATTATTAATAATAATTACAAAATATGTATTATGTTCATGACATAATTTACCACAGGCCTCATTTAAAATTGTGAGATAAGCCGAAATGGATGTTCCTGACTATTTTTACCACCATTGCGGCGATACCTTGTATTGTCTTTGATGGGTAAAGCAGCCATTTTCACAGAGATAGACGTTTAATAATTTACTTCAAATCAAACTTTTATTTCAGACTCAAGGTCCAGATAGTATAAAACATTAAAATAGAATAAAATACAGCGAAAATCGCACGTAAAATACATAAAAATGAATGCTTTATAAATAGACGTCTTCACAGCTAGGAATGGGAGCGTGTAGCAAAAAACTTTATGTTTGATTAAACCATGATTATTACATTTTAGTAGTCATCAACCCGGCAGATACATTTATAATTAATTAATTAAACATGTGTTATTGAAAACTGATCAACAAGTCAAATGTATACATGAAGAAAGAACATGAACAGTAAACAGACTGTGTATACACTAGCCGTCTTTTAGATTAAAAGTTACACATAAACTACAAATATCAGAACAATGTGAACATTCAGGGTCCCTCATATGTTATATAATACCCCAGATTGAGGCTCGGCCCCAAGTCAGTTGAATAAATAAAAACTAACTAACTCATGTTTCTAATCCTCAATGAAAAAAAAAGAAAACGGGCGGAAGAGAGAGAGAATCAGGGAAAACATGTCGTTTTTTATTATCAGTGAGCGGCTCGGTGGGTGGACGGGCGAGGGCGGTCGGGGTGAGTTAAAAAAGGGAATTTTAAATCATCGCCTGAGGGTTCAACGCTCCGGTCTCGGCAGTGAAAGCCCGCTATAGATTCTGGACCGTACGTCTGGTTACCGCCGTGGCACGGCGACTCGCGCGGTCGCGACATGGTGAATGTCAAGAAGCGGCTCATTAGAACTTCAAAACTGGACAACGGCTGTTTAAATAGCTCGTAATTGCGTGGAGTGCAAGTCTTTGTGAAACACGGTGAGCGGAGAAGATAAGGAGGAGCAATTACCGAGCGGCGAAGAAGCCCCGACGTCTACTGTACCGACGTCCTTTACGCAGATCTTTCAATCCGCCCTCTGACTAATTGCTGTTGAAAATGACCCGACGCCAACGGGCAGATTGTTTATTGAGCAACTAATCTGCGCTCCTTCTCTCTCGCCCGTCGCCACCGGGGGAGGGACTTGATCGATGTCCCATCACTAGCTTGAATCTTTAGACCACACACACAGAATGCAATGGAGTCCACCCAGCTCTCTGCTTAACATGTGTTAGGAACCGTCTCCGTTAATCAATGCTATTAGCATGTTTGTGTGTGTGTGTGTGTGTGTGGGGAGGGGGAGGGGGGTGGGGGTGGGGGGGGAGTTGGTGACATTGAAAAAACAACCCAGCCACGCATGCTCCACAGCGCGGGGTACTTAAAGGCAAATTCTGTTTCAAGTCATATTCTGGGGTGGAAGTTTCTGTCTTATCTGTGAATGAAATATTAACCTCCAAGACCGTTGGCTAAGTGTTTCATAAATATTGCATGGCGTGGAAGAAGTAATTGGTCCCCCCCCCACCCCCCTCCAAACCATCTATAACAGGCTGTCACCCTGCCTGGCAAAATGAAAATGGCCGTGCTGCAGATGGCAGTGAGGCTCGTAATATAATTTCACATAACTTCCCCCCTGCAGGCTGCACTGAGTCCTCAGCGAGGCGCTGGCTGGACGCTGGTTTGTAATTGGAGAGTTTTTGGCCAAAGACGTGACGTATGCATTTCAGAAAAGAAAAAAAATAATTTACAATTGATAGTGGTTTCTGATGGTCTGTATTACCCTCCTATATCATTTTTACTTTTGTGTATACTTGAACTAGTAATATTGTAATCATTCTTTAATATATAAATATATATATATATATTTTTTTTTTTTTTGTTATCTTCGACCTCAGTTAACTGAATGAAGTTGCAGAAGGATTCAAGAGCTTGGGACCTGGTTATGGAGATATGATGCTTACAGATAACTGACAACATCTCTTTTTGGAAGAGAAGAAACCCCAGAGGAGAGGAAGAGGAGAGGAAGAGGAACGTTGATGAATCTTTTCAATCAACAAAGTCGTAGCCGCGTTTTTCAGGACAGAGCAGAGAGAGCAACCAGGTTAACAACCACTTGAGAGAAAAAAAATCATTATTACAGCTTCAAGATTCGATGCTACGAGACCAATAATAGTTCACCTCAGAGTTAACCCGGGCTAAAAGAAAAGCGGAGACCGTCCCTGCTCTTTTTTCTTTTCTGTCTCTCGGGCGCGTAAGCTTCACACTTTTGTTGGCGGTCGTGTTAAATCAGAGTTTTTGTTATAAAGTGAAATAAATGCAGACATCTCTGTAGTTTCTGGCGGTTTTGATCCCATTGTCACATTCAGTTAATTAACTGTGTGGGGACCCTGTGATGCTGATTGAGTCTTGTGAAGACCTGGAGAAGCTCCTGGGGCGAGAGCCCACAACGTGTCACGGTCTGAGCGCAGGTGAAGCCTGCAGGTGGAGGAGGCTCGCGTCAGCCCGACCGCAGGTTTAAAATCCCATAAGCAACGGGATGAATAAATTATATATATTTATGATTAATTAACCGAGATGATTGTGAAATCGGGTGTCGTGGCGAGAGTCCCCTAGAGCAGGGGTCCCCAAACACTGGTCCACGGCTCAGTTGGTACCGGGCCGCGGGAAAAAAAAGTGAATGCAAAAAGTTGTAATTTTTTTTTTTTTATCAGTCGGAAAAATATTTTATTTTGAAAAAGGACCGGATACACCCGTGTGTACGCGCACGCAACAGAGCTCCGCTGCCACACATGGGTGAACAAATTGTCACTAGTACCCCCCCCCCCCACCCCCCCCTCGTCAACAACAGCTGTGAGGCGCGCACGCACTGACCGATCCGTGGCTCAAAGAAGGTTAGGGACCACTGCCCTAGAGCAGTAGTTCTCAAATGGGGGTCCGCATACCCCTGGGTGTACGTGAAGGCACTCCAGGGGGTACGTGAGATTTTTTTTAATCTATTTAAAATTAGCATCCATTCAAAAAATATTTAAAAATAGTTTATTCACTAAAACACAAGTGTAATTTCATAAACTGAATTGTATATTAAGTAGGCAATTTAATTTAATTAACCTAAAAACCCAGAGTCCCCCCCCCCACCACCATATCAGGATGGTTTGACCCAACGTGGCACACGCTAAAGCCTAGTTTATGCTTCTCCGTTGCTTCTCCTACGCGTCGACGCAGACCCTTACGCCGTAGCCTGACGCGCACCTCCAAAAAATCCTAACTACGCGTCGCGTTGACACGGACCGCAAACGCTGTGATTGGTCCGCTCAGAACGTGATTTCTGGCAGTAAGTTATTTTTCCGGTCTGCCTTCCTACACCACCGTTTTTAAAAGCACGGATTCGGCTATAACCCCTGAAACCACACAGCCACACCCCCCTGTTGACGTGGCGGTGAATTGCAGAGCAGCGTGGTCCCTCGACGCAGAACTTCGATTGCTCAATGACTGCGTCACGTCGACGGTGTAGGTACGCCGTCGACGCAACGGAGAAGCATAAACTAGGCTTTAGACTCACATCATGACGTCGTGGTTGGAGAGTAGCAGCAACGCTGCTGAAACACGGACACACACACGGTGAGCTCTCACCAGCACACACCCCCCGTCTCCAACTCTTCTCTTCTCTGCTCGCGCCGCTAGAGCTCCGTTGCATGCGCCTCAGCTAACTCTCACTAGCACTACACGATACCTGTCCCAGCTGTGGAGACACTGGTACAGCTGTCTATATAAAAAAGCATGTGTAGTTCTCTGTTTTTTACTTGTGGTTTTGTATGTATTTTATTATATTTTAATGTTGTGTACAATCTGGACCTTGAGTCTGTGATAAAAGTTTGATTGATTGAGTAATTTCAGAGAAAAACAACAGATTTGTCAAATCAGAGAGTGGTGGTACATAAAGGAATAATAACTCATACATTTACGAGGATTTTAAAAAATGTGAAAGTCATACATTTGCTGTTTGTGGTGTGACAAAGTGGATGCTACCTTAGTGGTTCCTTCCAAATAACAATAAAACAACTAGTCTGTGATCTTTTGTTCCATTTTCTGATTTAATATTCTCTGACTATTTCACCGCTTCCTCAGCTCTCTAATATATACTTTTTTTCTTTCCCCAAAATGGCCTGAAAACAACATGGAGTCGAATTATTATTATTTTCTTTTTTGTTAAAGGCCACATTGAAATATGAAAGTGGTGTGGAAAAAAAACATACATAAGAGAAAAGGTTATTTTTCTGAATTCATTTTGTCAAAGTTGCAGCTCACAGATATGAACACAAGAGATTTAGTTATTGAAAATATGACTCTATTGGGACATAAACTTAACAGAAAGGTGCATTTGCACTAATTGTTATGACCCCAAAGTGTCAAGGGGATTATTAGTGCTGTTTACATCCCTGCCTGAGGGGGGTGCTGTGAGTTATGTGTTGTGCTTTTCTTTTTTCCAGGTAATTGGATGGCTATTTAGGAGGGAACCTGTTTTCTGCTAGGGAGACAATGTAGGTAAGACATCTGTACTTTCTTTGTTCCTTCGGTGGTCTAGAGAAGTTAGGTAACTTTCATAGATGGTTTTGTTTGTTTTTTGGGCCAGGCCTCACCCTAAAGAATTGATGACACCAATAAAACGTGTTGTTGACGATAAGCTGCTGCATTGGTCCTAATTTGGGAGGTGGGGGGACCCATATTGATGTCGCGCTCAGGCTCCCCTAGGCCCGGCGTAACACTAATAAAGACGGAGATGGCCACTGACTGAATTTCCTCAGGACTCTCAATGTAGCTGTTTTTGAATAATATATGTTTTCCTTTTCTCACATTTCTCTACATAGAGCAGAATAGACAAAACTAAACAAAAAAGCACCGTTATGATGCTCTGGATTACCAGGAAGGCATCGGCACAGCCCAACGTACTCGAGCTCTAAACGTCGCTGCGCTTTGGTGGCCAACGGCCGTAAAAAGACACGGCCGTTTTTGGATGGAGGGGATTACGGAGCTCGGAGAGGAGGCTTCCTCGGCGTCAGAGCTCATCCTTCTGTGGAGACTTTTGGATCCAGTCCCGTCTTTTATCTTCCCGCTTGCAGATGCCTCCGCCGCAAGGACGGCCATCGATGAAGCTCCAGAACCATCTGTTGTCCGGCTCCCAGGCTCTGCTCATAGTGTGCTCGTGGGGGTGTGTGGGGGTATGTGTGTGACATTCTGCTACACACACTCCAAGGCCAACAACGATGATATTTATTCATTTATTGTGAAAATAGAGAATATTTGAGGGGTTCACGAAGTGTAAGAATAGTTCAAGACCTCGGGTCCCGTTGCTGCAGGAATATCAGGATCCAATGGTTTAAAGTTTAATATTTAATGGCAAAGATAATGGACAATTATTATTCACCTGTGCAAGTGTACCGTATTTTTTGCACTATAGGGCGCTCTGGATTATAAGGCGCACTGTTAATGACTGATCTATTTTCGATCTTTTTTCATATATAAAGCGCACCGGACTATAAGGCGCATTAAGAGAAACAAAACAGTCAAATAAGTCAGTCAATTAAACTTTATTAAACGCGTTCACAATAACTCTCAACATTGTTCAAACGTCAATGAACGCATTCACAATACCTGAACCTTGTTCAGTTGTAACACATGAAAAACTGTGTGATACTAGCTAAATCAAATGTTAGCGTATTCACAAAAACTCTCAAAATTGTTCAGTTATAACACGTAAAATACAACACAATACACTCACTTTTTCAGTTTATTCATTGTCCACAAGTCCCTCAAAGTCTTCATCTTCAGTATCCAAGTTTAGCAGTTGGGCCATTACGGCATCCAACATGCCCGAATCCCTCTCGTCATTATCCGAGTCAGTGTCGTTGCTGTTAGCTGGCAGTTCAGTGATGATTCCGGCCTTTGTGAAAGCTCGGACCACAGTTGAGACTGATACTGCAGCCCAGGCATCCACGATCCATTGGCATATAGTGGCGTAAGTCACCCGGCGTTGTCTCCCTGTCTTCGTGAATGTGTGTTCGCCGTCTTTCATCCACTGCTCCCACGCAGCTTGCAGTTTAACTTTGGTAATATTATGGTGAAGCACAGTATGTATTACTCCGCGACGCTCCTGGCTACGGAAGCCTTAATGGTGCAATAGGTGCGGCTTTGTAGTTTTACCAAAGTCGTACTAAAACATTTTTACTTAGCGCCGTGAGCGCCGTGTACCACACAAAATCGCTTTGAGGTCAGTAAGCACAACCAGAATGAATCCATATATAAGGCGCACTTTCGTTTTTTGAGAAAATTAAAGGCTTTTAAGTGCGCCCTATAGTGCAAAAAATATGGTACATAAAAACCCAACAGAATTGTCCATTGAATCTGGCTGCAGAGCAAACACCATCAATATTGTTGAGAGATTTACCAGTTTATTTGATATAGCCGTATAATAATACTATGAACAAATATACAATTTTTTATTGTTTTAAGGTCTCTCAGGGGACTACAGATGCAAATGAGCTGAAGCTACACTCTGGTGCAGAGCATCGAACAGTGACATTTATGTTTCAACTGTACACAGTAAATAAATATAATAATAATCAAAAATAAAGCAACTCGGCGACCCCTCTTCCTCGCGGATCCCTCGGCTTGATCACGGCCGCTTGGCTGCACATAGTCAGGTGAGTCTGATGTGTATTAGGTGTGTATTCAGTTTCTGTTTTGGGCTTTTAACTTGTAACCCAAACGACTTTAATCCCTTTCAACGCAACGGCAGTCCTGTCGGGTACGAATGGAGACGCCGTGGTTGAAAAGCAGCTTCCCACTCACCGTTCTGCTCCGGGGCAAAAAACATGCCTTTTTTTTCTTTCCACATGACGGAAAAACATCTTGAAGGTTATTTATCGTTTAAGTAAATTCTTCCTCCGCTTGAGATTTCCCAGAAATCCCAACAGCTTCCTAAAGTGCAGACAGGAGTAATGGATTTTTTTTTTTCACTTTAAAAAAAAAAATTGTTTAGATATATTAACATAAAACAAATAAGAAAATGTCAGACATAAACCTAATTTTCTTTTTAATTATATTCTTAGGAAATGGAACTTTTCTTCCTTTTAAATAGGAAAACAAATGGTTTTAAAAAGGACTATGGGTGAATGGGGGAACATGATAATGTGAAAGTGTTTTTCCTTCAAATGAGCGATTAGTGTACATGAATTAAAATGTAGAATTTACAACTCAACATAACTAATTAGGAAAATGATCCCACACGATGCGTCTTGAATCCATGTTATGTGCCATAGTTAATTTCAATAATATTATATCAACTGCTGGTTCAAAAGGCCGGGAACTAAACTGAATTATGGTCTGAAGTGTGTATTAATTATCATTAGGCAAGTGGCTTATTAAATGTGCCACAGATCCTCCTTTGAAAAGATTGAACTATCCGGGGCTTAAAGGAGGAATGAGTTATTAGGAAGGAAATTAAGGTACAGTATCTGCAAAGAAGCGCCTCCAACTCCTTTGTTATATTTTAACAAATGTTCCGAGGTCATTTGGTAATTAGCTTCAAAATTATCTTTGATTGCGTTTCCTTTCATGAGGAGTTCATTTTTCCACCTTGGAATTACACTTCTACTTGAGTAAAGAAGCCGTACACAGTTACAAGATAATAAGTAGCATAGCCAGGTTTTAATTGTTGATCATTTTAGGTGCTGAACAATAAGAATAACGAATAATAATAAAATTGCGTTTTGGGGATTGGGATTTAGGAGGCATTTTTTAAGATCCTCACCTTTGATTAATAATGTTTTATATAGTATGACCAACACAACATTGGACATAATCAGCATATTAAATTACCTTTCATACAGGCCAGGCCTACATGTTATGGTAAAATTAGATCTGAATTGATATAAAAAACTTTTACCAACGAATTCATATCATTAACAAAGTATAACTATACACAATATAACTATGGTCCTCGTGACACCTAAGTGGCGGTTCTATGACCGCAATACCGTAAACAATGAAACTGAAAATCATAATGATGATTTGAGTTTGAAGATGGGTGTAGTGGAGGGACCGAAGTACTAAGGTAATAGGAGGTGGTTAAAGGGCTGGTTCCTGCCCAATATGGTCTCTAGTTGAGCTATCTTTCAGAAAAATCCTTCTATAAAAGTAAGAATAATAAAACTCCACTCCTGAGAAGGTTTTTCTCAAAGTCTAGGACCCCTGGCTGCGAGGACTTTCTTCCCATTCAGCCACAAAAGCTCGAGTGAGGGTCATGGTGAGTTCATCCCAAAGGTGTTTGATGGGGTAACGTGAGGAAACCAACCACCCTGAGGTTTGTGTGTGTGTGACCGTGAAAAAAACTACCCTCAAGCAAAAGTCCACATACATTACACCAGACTATCTAAATCAGGTAAAAAAGAAAAAGTAATCAGGTCACGTGACTGTGGGTAGCAACATAAATATAAATTGAATGAGAAAAGAAGTAGCCTGAATCGAGTTACAGCGTTTGAACAATAGGGTCCACAGAGGGCGTTCCAATGTCAGATCTGACGCTCGCCATGCCAGCACATTTCTTTCAGCGCCATCCCGCTACTGCCGTCAGAGCGCTGATTGAAAGCGACTCCAGCCACATGCTTATCTGATGAGCATGCGGCGCATGATGAACCGATTCATAAACTGCCAAACAGAGCTGTCGGGGGGGATAATAATGATTAATTTCCCCCTGACCGTCACCCATCCACCCCCACCAGCGCCTTACCCGACCACCGGCAGCCTCCCCGATGTCACCAAGGAGACGGACCGCGATTACGTGACCACGCAATCAGATCCTAGCATGTTGGGGGGGACACGGATTTTCCAATTTCACAGATATTACCACGTATTCAAAATCAAGTCGATGTGTTATCTAGTCGCCCATCTGTGGAGGCGTCATTGGATGTTATTCATACTGTTCGCTGACAAAATTAATGAATACAATATCATCTGCGTGGCATTAATTGCTCTTAAGCATCTGGTGTGCTTGTTCCCCTTCAGCATCCTACCTAAAACTCAACAGCATATACATATATCCTGAGGACTAATATATGGATAATGCATGTAAAATACAGATGAATAATACAAATGAAGTGAATGTGAGGAACCTCCAACTGGTTATGAAACAGTCTCAATGTAAAACTGATGCTTCTATATGACCTATGTGTTTATTTGGTTAGCTCTGTAGCTAGTATCTCGTTAGCTGCATATTAAACAACATGTAGCCATGAATGTCTTCTCGTCCCTTTTTTTTACGACTAGCGTGATCCTCATTTGTTAATAAAAATAAGACGTTGGAACCACTTCAATGGGGCAATGTTGCCAACTTTTCTCTCAGAGGCTGAAAGAAGAAGAAAAGAGAAACTTTTAGTATTTTCTACTTTAAAATTTTATTTTTATTTTTGTTGTTGAAATGAAATTATGATTTTAGTCAATCAACAAATCTCAAAGGCTCATTTCAAAGTATTTTTCATTGACGATAGTCAGAATGATAACGGGATTGTTATTTTATAGCTCTGATAACTTTGTGGCTCCGTCTCACGTTGTGAAACAAAAACGCTGCCATCTTTTTGATTAATATCGATATGAATACACTGGCCATAGCCATAATTTTTCTGCCTGTGTAAATATTATTGTATATATTATTGAGTTACCGTAGATTGTTTACTGTTTATTTTATTATATTTGATCTTACTATGTCTCATGTGCACTTTAACACTCTGCTGCTGTAATCCTCTACATTTCCACACTGCGGGACTAATAAAGGATCATATGCTTTATGATTTATTTTACCTTTATTAAATCTGCTGGTAAATGGACTAAAAGTCCACAAGTCTTCATAACTGGAGTGAAGTAGTGAGAACAAGAGGACTCCAATGAGTACGAGGAACAGGGGAGGTGAAGGTCATGTTGATTTTACGAGGAGCATTATTATTATTATTATCACGAAATACTGAGAAATACTGGCATTATATAATAATATATTAATACAGAGTAGTTATGGGTTCAAATATAAAAAGATAACATAAACGTATTTACTTAGACATTAATTTTATCTCGTAATGCCTCTTGAAAATATGTTTTCAACAGTCAATTCTCCAAAAATGGTAGAAATAATAATACTAAGAAATTGTAAAATTGTTGTGCTGACAAAATCCATATTTTACATTTCACAAACTTTCATCATATAATTTTTTAAAAAGCTGCAGTTTTCCTAATATTCCTTTCCATAGCTAAGTCTTAGTGGTAAAGACACATTTCAACCGCCCCGTCTCTTTGCAGCGTGTTAACTGACTGCTCTGTTAGATGTGAGGTATTTTAAAAAATAAAATAAAACAGTTTTGTGGAGGAAATGGCAACGCCTCCTTCATTCAGGATTCCCCTCATTATAATCTGCCTTCGAGGATTTGAGAGTCACACTGTGTTTGATTTTCTCTGATGAGCGTTTGGGGAACACACCTTTTACCTCCTTTTTTGGGGGAAGGTTGGAGCGCATGCCGTTGGAAATGTCAGATGAATAATCATTCATGAGGACGACGCTGCTGGGCACCGTCAAAAGGGGAACGATACCTGCAGGAAAAATGAGAAAATGTAAATCGACTTCCTTTTCTCTGCGCATCAGGAACACCTCGTTTGCCTTGCGCCCGGTTGAGTGGCCGTGATGAGATTGCGTCAGCCTAGCATTTCAACATCTTCTAAAAGCAGACGGCAAAATAATGAAAAATAAAATAATTTGTTTTCAATTTTAGACCCATTAATTGTTTTTAGTTGAAAAACGAAACTCTGGAGCTCTGACAATACACTACATAATATAATTCTTCAAACCTACAACCTATATAATACAGCATATGTACAAATACATCTGTATAATGTACTTTTCCACTATTAACCCAATCTCACTGGTCTTGAATCAAACATGTCGGCTGTTACATATAACCTTAATAGTTATTGTGCTGGAAGGTATTTGTAGATTACGCCACTCCTCATCTACAAAATAAATTCAATTTAAAGTACAAACTTTGCAAAGAGAAAATATTTTAATTCAGCACTTAACAGATTCTTGGCTATTATTGAATATAATAGCTTTATGTATTCATGCCTTTAGGGAAACGTCTGAGTTCGGACTAAATATAATAAGTAAATACTTGTTACAGTTCATAGGATTTTACTTTTTAACACATGGTCAAAACATTTCCAGTGTTGTTAGATTTTTTCCATCTTTTCTATTCAATCTTTATATGGCTGTTGTACGACTCCACAGTTCTCTCCTTTCTCTGAAGGCAGGAGTCAGCAGAGATTTTATATATTTATATATATATATATATATATATATATATATATATATATATACATACATAGTACAGATGCAGTACAGTGTGCCGAGGGCATGTGAAAATATCTGTAAAGCCAGAAAATTGAGTGTTATACCCCCCTAAGTCGAGGTTAGAATTTGCCTATCTACATACTTTGTTGGACATGTCTTAATAAGCAGAAAGCTTCATCCCAGGAGCGCATCCAGCAGGAGAGTGCTTACCCCAGCACTCACATTAGTGTGAGAAAAAAAAATGCAGACGAGAAGAGTTAACGAGAGTTGTGGCTCCATTGCCTTTCAACAAACTTGTGAATCGAGAACGCTGATATTGGTAGGCTTTTGGAAATCTGCGAAAACAGGGTTGGACGGTTGGTTTTAAAACCACGGCTTTCCTTTTTCCAACTTGGTTTAGAGATGAAACGTGAACGTCGTATCGGTCGTCTACGCCGATCAAGAACTTTTGAGACATTGTTTCGCCTCTTGATCGTCACGTTGACGCACGTCTTCTGCATGGCCAGATTTAATCTTGCTTTCTCTACTTAGCTGTACTTTAACCAGAGGCTATTTCGCTCCTCGTGGTCACTATAGCAACCCTCGTAGCGTCCCCTTAACACATACCGTCATATTCTGATGGTAATCTGTGGATGTTCACGATGAAACGGCAGCGGTTACAATCACTCTTAATCCTTTTTTCTCTGTAGTGCTTCATAATCCTAATTATAATACGGGTTGATGAAATCAAGCATTCTGATTGGTTGAGAGTGAGTCACGGGGTGTGTTATATTCAGCCCATAATGTACAGTAAAGGGGCGCGTTCCATATCAATGCGCACTAAAATTAAGGTTAGCTTTTGCGCGACCATTAGTTGCCATTTCAAATAAATCCTGCGGCTCCCTTCAAAGCTACTGGGCACCACATCTCAATGAAAGACGGCGTTGGAGTGAATATCCAGCTGGAGACGGCACTTCAACACGGAGCCACCCGCAAAGAGAGAAGAGCAGGCGATGTCATCAGAGACGAAGAGGACATGAGAAACATTTTCCATGCATGATTAATGGAGATATCCAGATCAACATAAGTTAAACCAGGGCTCTCAAGTTTTGAAGACGGGCAAGCGTGACATTACATGACCAGCGATAGGAAAGTGACCCACGGCGAGCGTTGAGACGGGGGTCTGAGCTGGACTCCTCCGCAGAGAGTGCGGCTCATGTTGGCGCTGCAGCACATTAAAACATTAAATAGACCAGAGTTTTTTTCAGCGTGAGAAATACGATGTGTGGCGCGAGTACGTGACTTAAGACCGAAATGCGTGAGTCTCACGCTCAATGCGTGAGACGTGAGAGCCCTGATAAGTAAGCCTTAACAACAGCCGAGTGTTAGTCTATCGAGTCCCAAGTCGCTCGTAACTATAGTTTAGTAAACAACACCCTTGAACACGTACTTTATTGACGTCAAAGTAATGCCTCTCGTCCCTTATTGCTTAAATATGTCCCGTTCACCGAACACCGAGTGCCACCATGTTTCCGCGTGCCCCCCCCCCCCCCCCCATGTAAAAAGTAGAATTTAATTAGCTGCTTAAATAATCAATAACCACCTCCTCATTATTAAAACCAAGAGGTTCTCTGTGTGGATTTGACAAAGAGCTGGAGCACACAGAGCACCCCTGGCAGTTGAAGATAGTAGCGAGTCTCCACCATTAAACCGAGACATGGAGGACACGAGGCAATACACCGGGGGGGGGGGGGGGGGTCGCTGGTAATGAAGCATGATTTTGGTATTAAACAAGGTCCTCCTTGTTAATGTTACAGAAAATGATGTCAAAGATGTTGCAACTACATCCCAAAGTCGTTTCATCAGCCCTTCGTCCGTCAGTTTTAAGTGTGCCGGGTATAAATATGTAGCTCAGCATTCATTAGTTTTGGTCCGTGAAGTAGATGAAAGTTGGAGAGAGAGTGTCATAATTCATTCAACAATCTTGAAGGTTCTTTCGCCCATTAATACAGACATTTTACAAGAAAAGAAAAGGAACGGAGACAGGAGAAATTTGAAGTCTTGAGTGCAGGACGTCAAATGAAAGACTCTTGGCTTATAGCGACACAATTTTGTCAGATCTTTAGTCCATTTAAAATTAACACAACAACTTCAAACTTTGCCAAAGACTCTTTTCAGGGTACCTTTTGTATAACACATTCTGTATGAATCAATGGAATAATTGGTTTTGCTTTGGGTATTGTTAACTAAGACTTCTTACAGATCTTTGAATCAACTTATCAACTCTCCTCAAAGTCCTGTGAGTGTTAGTCATGTTAAGTTGTAATAGTTTATTCAGATTCTGAAATATTATGCTTTAAATTAATACAAATAGAAAGATATCATAATAGGAAATATTAGGGAGAAAATAATTCTGACTGTATTATGATTTATTGTAGAGCATTAGGAAAAGACACCATTTACTGTATTGACAGTATGTGATGTTAAAATGTGAATAGGAAGAGGTAATGTTTACATGTATGTGCATGGGGATCAATTGTGAGTTAGTATTTTAGAGATGTCGGAGCCTGTGATATTATTTTATTGTGGGGAACAACATACTGGACTTTTATTGTGAAAATACTTTTAGTAGCTGGACCGGAAGTGCCGTTTTGAGCCGAGTTTGTGATGTTTGATCCCTCCATTTTATTAGCAGATGCTCAGCCACAAGAAGGTGTCAAAGGATGGAATAACTGTTGTAGGTGATTGGCTGGTTAGCGACTAAGACTTTCGGCCTGACCCAGGTTAGACAGCAACACCTGCTTGCTTGAGCTTGTACCTGTTGAGCCTAGATCACCACGAAACCCACAAGCTTTTGGTTGTTTGTTAAACTGTTGTTAAACTTCTTGCCATTAAATATCGTTAAATTGATCCATCGTATTACATTACTGATTTCCACCGAGTGCGAGCGACCCCGTCATAACAAAATAAGTTTAGTTGACGACTAAATGAAAATGGTTGACAAAGTCTGATTCCATTGAGACTTGTATTTTTGTTGCGCTAAGTGTTATTTCCCCTTAGTTCTCAGCATTATTGGTCCCACCAGACACTAACTACCTACCACTATGAGGAATATAAAAGCAACAAACAAGAACACGCACAGGGAAGACTGCTGTACTGACCTCCATCCATAAAACATTCGATAATTGAGCATCTCCCACCTCGGCACTGCATGGCAGCATCGCACGGCTTTATTTTTGCCGAGTTGTCTATCGTCCGCCCGTGGGAAGATAAAGCTGGGGAGGAGGAAACGGGGGGCACGTGGCCGTTGCTTTAATTGCTTTTTAATTAGGTAAAAGGAATTAGCAAGGACCAAATATATACGCCGAATAGTTCTTTATGAAAAGAATAGGCTGAATTGAAAGCATTAGAGTACATTAACTCAATGCTGTGACCTCCTTTTCTATCGTTTCCATGCCTTTTAGAATATCATTTAAATTTTTGAGAATACAAGCAGGTACACATACCTCCAGAGAAATTTTAAGGACAGCATCCTTCCACAAAAACACCCCGCAGAGAGCAACAAACAATATAGATAACATGTATGTCTTGTCAGCCTGTCAGTATCTAGATAAAATGTTGTTTTCCTTTTCAGAGTTTTACCCCGGCCTTTATTTATCAAATCTTTTGAAATGGTAAGACCTTTCCTCGTGGCTGTTAGCATTTTGAAGAAAGTCCTATTATGCAACGTGTTTCCGCTCAGAGGGGGAGGGGGGCGTATCCTCCGAGTTTTCGTTAGCTTGGAGGCAGCAAGACGAATGTGAGCGTGCTCTGAACAGTGAATACATCTTGTGGCCAGGAGCTGATACTTGATCCAAGCTGATGTTTTCCATTTTGCTTACGATTTACGGCTCTCGCACAAACGGTGGAGAAAACCAGCCACCAGGTTGGAAATCTCTTCTAAACCGGAGGGGCCCGACAGTAATCTCCATCTCGTCCATCTCGTCACGAGTTCACTGTAATTCTCAGCTGCTCTCGATTCCCTGAGAAATTAGCCAGTGGAAGAAAGACTCAACGTTTTCAACGCTTTGGGAAACGGTTGACAATCTTATCTTCACCAAGAGAAAGCAAAACATATTCCACAGAAGTTACATTACATGACATGTTATTTAACAGATGCTTTTATACAAAGTGACTCACAAAAATGTCATTGACCACGAGTACAAACTCAGAATCAAGTAATATTTCTTCAAGAAAGCCCACAAATACCATGAGTAATACCATAAGTAAGACTAAGTTATACCATAAGTAATATAAGTAATACCATAAGTAATACCATGAGTAATACCATAAGTAATACCATAAGTAATATAAGTAATACCAGGGCTCTCAAGTTTTGAAGACAGCCAGCGATAGGAAAGTGACCCACGGCGAGCGTTGTCTTCTTTTTCATTGGCTGATAAGTGGCATCTCTCGGCAGAACTCCAGGCGCTTCATTCCTCCACCGTGAGGGCAGCTCATGTTGGAGCAGCAGCACGTTAAAACATTAAAAAGCCGAGTTTTGTTAAGCGTGAGAAATACGATGTGTGGCGGGAGTGCGTGAGATAAGACCGAAATGCGTGAGTCAAACGCTCAATGCGTGAGGCTTGAGAGCCCTGGTAATACCATAAGTAATACCATAAGTAATACCATGAGTAATACCATAATTAATACCATAAGTAATACCATGAGTAAGTGCCATTCAAGTGCCACTGAAGTGCTAATCTGTTTTTATCCAAGGTATAGTCGGAGTAGAGATGTTTCTATGTAGCAGATGTTCAACATGTGTAAGATAAACCATCTCCAGCGCGTCAGCAGAACTCCTCTGGATAGCATCTTTATGATTGTTATCTTTTTCTTTGTCCGATTAGCTGTGACTGTCTGAAGACAACGCACATATATCAAATCTCCTGGTTTACTCGCAGCCCAAAGGTGCTTTGTTCCTGCTCCCAGAGCCAAAGCCGTCACCGCCTCTTGATAGCGGCGCAGCAATAATGAGGGAACGCGTAGCTCTGTATTTATTTCACCGTTCATGTTTTTGGCTGTGAAAAGATTTTTATAGTTGGCTTGTAATGAGCTTTTTGTCAAATGAATTAAAATGTGTACAGTCCATTAGTCATGACATGTGTAGAGAGGAGGCAGGTTTGTACAATTTATCCAGTAATTAAAAAGTACAATTAAGAAATTCCCCCATGCTGTGTATGTGTCAACCGCGAAAATATTGGACGTGTTTACCTCAAAGCCGAGTTGAGCATTTTTTATATACCAGCGAGGGTGCAAACAGATTTAATTGTGTCAGCAAACATTTGCTATTGGGCACATTCAGTAAGTAATGATGGAAGCTCGGAAATATTTTATCCGCTGTAAAGGAACATGTGTGAGAATCTTATCTAGAGCCGTTAGCCAATTATCTTAACATCTCCCTCGCTATTGGACACAAGTTGTATTACTTCGGACAAGAAAAAGACTTAAAGGCTCCACCGTCTTCATTTCAACCAGAAAGACAAGGGGCAACCACCTCATTTCTTTCTTTTCTAAACTCTCTGACCCTTTAGGAGGCGAAGGCACAACAGCTATTGATCCCTCTCCTCTGATACTGAGACCCGTTCCCATCACAGCGTTGGCCCTTCTGGCTCCACTACCTCCGCGAGACCTTGAACCGGATCCTTAACTTGTTTAAATCTCTTCTTTCTACTTGTAACCAGAAAAAAAGATAGCTTTCGTTTTGCTGTTGTTACCTGGCCGTCCCTCTTGGCATACAATACAATACATCTATCAACGCGATCAAATGTATTGCTGTTCGTTAGCTAATATAACTTTTGTCATTTGAAGATTATAAAACTTAATCTACAGTCCAGCCTGGTTTCATAACATTTAAATACACTTTTTGAGAGAAACACATTTCCCCCCCGGATTACAATTTGTTTTGACATTCACAAATACGTTTCTAATCAAAGGGCCGGTAGGTCCATGAAGGCGGTTATATTGTTGTTGTATTTATTGTGGCGAGGTGTTCAGGGTGGATGGATAGGTCCAACAGATATGGATTCCACCCCAAAAATCAACACTTATTTAAATTCTGGCATGCAACTTAAGCCACCTAATAAGAATAAGTATTTTAAATCGAATCATGGTCTTTTGCTAAGTACTTTTGTTGGTTTCTGTTTTGCTTCATTTAGTTTAAATCCACAACATCACATACGTGTTCAAAACTGCAACCATAAACAAGAAGGGAAAAAGATTCCCCTCGAAAACAGTAATGTAGAATTTACTTTTGTTAATTTGGGGATGGAATTGTTTGGAGGCGTCCTTTAGTCTGTTCCTCCCGCTGCGACTCAGTCAGCCATTTGGGGAGATATGCTCAATCGCTTTCTTTTGGCCAGTGAGATGAGCACAGGGATATTTATCATTTTGCATGTTACATGATTACTTTGCCAGATTCCAACTGGATTTCCATCGTTACAAACAAATAGGTGATGTCACCGTGGCTACAAGGACTTCTTATACATCGTTTTTACTGGCAAACTGCGATAACACAACATTACAGGATGGATGGATCCATTGATGTCTGAGCTTGGCCAACAGCGGGCTGACTAGCAGATATCTGCTAAATGACATGTAATAATAATGTAATATACGAGATTGTATATATATATATATATATATAACTCTGCTATTTTCCTCCGCACACAAGAGGATTTCATTGTGTGATCTCACATCAGGGATCATTGTCCTGTGAAAGGAAATACTGACATGTGTTAATACATGTAAAGCCTGTATTAGCATTTCCATAAACCTATCCCGATGTGGAGAGAATACATGTAGATAGCATTCATTCTCAAAACCACCTGAGCTCCATATTCAGGAAGAACCTTGGTGATGTACTGTGTTGCACAATGTCATCGCACAATGGAGGAAACTTCCCACTGAGGTTAATATATCCAGGATACAGACATGTATAAACATTTAGTGTGAGTGTTTCATTTTAAGTTGAATTAAAAACTCTAAAATCATGCTTGAAGTACAGAGAGAAGAGTTGTTTTTAAAAAACACAAAGAAATGCCCTTTAATTTGAACCGACACATTTAAGAAATTACTATATATATATATATATATATATATATATATATATAGTAATTTCCTAAATGTATATATATATATATATATATATATATATATATATATATATATATATATATATATATATATATGATGTCACTTGGAGAAAGTCCTTGATCCTTCCATAGATGCAGAGAAACCGAGCACTTAAAACTTACTCCACAAATAAATCTGTGAACAGCGACATTTACCAACATTGCAGCAACATGCCCTCACACAACCTTTGAACAACTTTTTGTTTCATGCTTCCATAAAACTTTTCAAATTAAGCTTTTAATGTCTGTCATACCGCTCCATAAATGTTTTTTTTTTCCATTTTGGACCGCATTGAAAACCTTTTTTTTTTTGGAAAGGCTAAAAAACAACAATTATGGATTACAGAAAAACATTTTCATTTGATGAAAATAAATAAATACGTAAACACGTCTATCCTTTAATTTTCTGAATTATTGGTAATTATTTGGCTCGCACACATCCGAAGTGATTCCACGCAGTACAATCCTGATACTATGAATGCAGCCAGATCTTCATCGGCAACTGTGTAAAAATACAAACAAAAATCATATTTGATAGACCGTACATAATAGAAACAGTGTAAACTGCCAATGTGTTTGTGTTGTGTACATATTTGTATGTTACTGTAATCTGTGTGTTCATATGTGTGTGAATATCTCTGTTCACAGGTGTGTTTATATCTCTGTGTTCATAGGTGTGTGTATATCTGTGTTCATACATGTGTGGGTATACAGTATCTCTGTATACGACTTGTCAAGCTGTCCTTTTTTTCATGGTAAATACTGAGCATACGATTCATTAAATTAATAACACTGCTTAAGTTGTCGTAGGAGTAGCTCGTCAGTGTATATTTTTATGCCGCTCTCGTTAAACGCGACCTTCGTTTACCGCGGAGGCCTGAAAAAGACAACACCAGGGTGAGTAATTCATACACAAATGGGTGGGAGAATTATTTCTTGCTATGCATGACATAATCGTATTCTCAAAGAAGACAATAATATTCTCCACGGGCTTCAGCGTGTTCGAGTGTCCGCTAAAGCAGCAGAAACTAGATAGTGACCTCATTCTTATTCTGGAAACACAACCGTGCCCCTCTTCCCCACCCACACACCCTCCCCCACCCCTCCCCCGTCTTGGCCCGGTAAAAAATGTCTGCAGGGTGCCGCCCCGGTGAGTCTTCAGGTGACAGAATCTAATTCTCGGCACATCAGTCAAGACGGGCTGCGGGAGGGACCCCGCCGGGGGGACGGCTGCCGGGGGGACGGCTGCACAATTAACTCGGCCTTTACCTCGGGCCCTCTCTCTCTCTGGGGGTCAGAGTTCAGCGCTGTGAGATGTGTGCCAATGAGCTGTGAGCGTCTCCAGGGGAAGACGTGACGTCTCTTTGATATATGTAGGGGTAGCCTCGACGCCAGACTAGTGGATGGGGTTTCGATACAATTCAACTGTGTGTTATCTTTAATGTTTAAATGTGTGTGTGCATTGTTGTTTCTCAGCTCCAGGACGTGACTAATATGCTTTTAATTTCCTTTCTATTCAGCAACACATTTGACAGTAGCCTCTCGACCTGAAAAGTGAAGCCAAAGAGGGAAGTGCCTTAAACTTGCATTTTTTTCAATAAAGCACAAATATGACAGATATGTCACTTCATTTATTATCTCAGTAAACATTGTTTATCGTGTCAATTGCTACTTTCAAGCTTTCTTCAATACAGCACAACGTTCATTTCGTAATTGATGGCCATTTGGGGTAAATAGACCATAGAGCAGGGTATAGGCTTTAGGGCGGGGCTACACTGTGATTGACAGGTCGCTACAGTGCGGTCCAATATGGGTGTTATCCTTGTTTTTCGGCGTACAACTAAGACCCTGTTTACACAATGGGAAACACATATATTTTCATGCGTGTTGGCCTTTCGTTTACACAAAAACTGAGGTTTTATCACGGAAAACTATCATTTCAAAAAACTCCGGCCAAAGTGGAGATTTCTGAAAACTCTGTCTTTGTTTTTGAGTGTGAACGAGGTCAAACGGAGTTGTAGGTTGTCAAACTTCACAGTATCCGACTAAAGATGCTTCACGTCATGTGAGCGTCCTATGCGGACGTATGCGGACGGCGTATTCATGTGGGTTCATATAAACAGAAACTTTTTTGAAAGCAACCTTTTGTGTACAACGTTATTTTTTAAAACGGAGGGGCAGAAATATTTGTTTCTGTAAATACCCGGCTATGTGTAAATGTGGCCTTAGATCCTCTCTCTGTGTTTACGATTCACCAAAGTTAATTGTACCTCAAATGTCTTGGTCAGCTATTGGTTGTATTTAGCTCCACCCTCTCGCCTCACAAGATGGTGATGGCCAAATTGCCAAACTTAAAAAACGGTTGACATTCCTGTGAATGTTTCCATATTTCATCATAACCAGCTCATGCTTTTTACTGTTGACCGATAAAGGTTGACAACTATAGCCCACAGAAATATGAGCGCTGCCTTTTCTGTTGCCCACGTTTCTTTTTTTATTTTCCAATTTTCATTCATACTTTAATTCAGATTTAAACCCACTATTAATACCCGTTGAATTATATAAACCATTTAATGAATTGCAATTTGGTACCGACGTGACTACTCATCATCCTACTGAGAGACTCATATTGTTTTATGGAGCAGCAAAAATAATTTTCCCCTAGAATAAAGACACAATTGTTGCTTAACAGTCCAGGAATAATGCATGTGTCTGGATAGATGGGTATTTTTACAATTTTTTTATCTTTAGAAAGTGACTGGTATAAACAGGGTAATAACCTCTGTGGTTTTCTGCTGTCAAATAAATAATGCTCTCCTTGAAGGCAAAGAACTCCCTCCAGACGCCTCGGAGGGCGTCATCGTCCGCCACCCAAGGATTGAAAAACAAGTATTAATCAATCTGAATGCAGGCAACTCAAAATGACTAAAAGAAGCAATATTATTATTTATTTTGAAAAACATTTAACGCTAGTGTTGAATTAATTTCTGACCAAGCTGCCTCAGTTTTAGAGGCATGAACAGAACTCCGATCCCCGCAGCCTCCCTTTTTGTTTTTGGACAATGAAAAAAAAAGAAGCTGTTTTCATAACGATGATAAATGTGCATCTTCACTTGCGATGAGATGCGGTCGGCGCGCCGCAAACAGATTTTTTTCTTGAGATCTCAGCTGGCATTAAGGCCTTCAAATGAATACAGATCAGAGGTTGAAACAGAGCTGACAGGTGTCGAGAGGAGCAGCTGGTGCCAGAGTTTGCCTGCTGCAGCCGGTACGTCCATAAACAGTGATTGTTGTGAGTTAGGATGACTCAAATTTTTGAAGTATGTGTGTGTATGTGTGTGTGTGTGTGTGTGTGCATGAGCTTGTGAGGTAAATAAGATTTCTTTTTTGGGTTTGTGACTGAAATGGGAAAGCATCTCATGCGAACACACAAATTGAATACGTCACACACAAATGTACACAGTTCATGATCGGGCACCTCAAAGTAAAATAAATAAATATATATATTTTTCAATCATAGGCCAAATGGAGAAGAATCAATATCTCAGGAAATAACAAAACCCTAAAGAGTATATTCGGCTGCATGGAACCTGACATCTGTTGTTGCTAACAGC
This sequence comes from Liparis tanakae, assembly GCA_036178185.1. Classification (NCBI taxonomy): domain Eukaryota; kingdom Metazoa; phylum Chordata; class Actinopteri; order Perciformes; family Liparidae; genus Liparis; species Liparis tanakae. The sequence goes on along the minus strand of CM070108.1, from coordinate 10,164,532 downwards.
CAGAGAGACTTGCTACCCACAATCCCCTGTGTTCAACTTCAAATGGAACCAATTACATGAGTTTGCTTTCTGCTTCCACAAAGTGGTAGAAGACAACAGGCTTTAGCACATTGTTTCCCTCTGCCCCCCTAAAGCTGCAGTAGAGAACTTTAGAGCGGGAATTGAAAAGTAAAAAAAAGGATGAAAAACTAAATCAATCTTTCTCCCTTCATAAACTCTTGTTTCCGTGCCAGGTTCGAGTGCACGCGACTTATATAAATGCAATTCATCCTGAATCTCGTATGCACGACGCGGCTCTGCTCGCTCAATCTAGCTGCAACTAAAACATTCATCAGCAAAATTAATTTTGCTTAGTTTTTTTTCCAACACACATTACCCGGTACCCGCAACAACACATTGGGAACTGTACGCTGGGAAATCAAGCTTCGCTCTATATCGGAGATTCACCGCCGCTCCGCTGGCGTTAGGCATATCAAAACTTTCACAAAGATTGGGTTTTTAGCGGATGAACACTGGCAGCGAATTCTGTTTGTGAGCTGTATTCGCCAGGGGGAGAGGAAGCCATCCGACACGTTGTATGTTTGCATGGACTACGAGATGAAATCACCAACGTTGGTACATCTAATCCTGAGCAGAAGATAAATCTCTGTGTAACATTTGAAGGAAATCCCTCCAATAGTTATTGACATATCTCAATCTGAACCGACTAAGTTATAGCAAAACACTTCAGAAATGCGCGTTAGATTAAAAAAACTCTTATCAAACACCTCAGTGTTGTCGGGTGCATTACAGTCAGCACGAGAAATCTTAACGATATACTCTTAAGGTTGTAATAGTTTGTTTTGATATTACAATAGGAGATATTAGGGAGAATATTATTATGAATGTATTATGAAGCATAAGGAAAAGACTGTTTTCTCTATGCAGATTTTGCTAACTACTTGTAAAAGACAATAAAACCATCATATTGGACCTTTAAAAGTCTCCCTGAGGGGTATGAAGCCTATGTAAGATGTTGTCTTTACAATATTGTTTCACCAAATTCGTAGTGTTCTCATAACAGTAGGTCAATCTGGATAATAAGAGAACCAAATATGTAGATGACATCTCTCTCTGTAACAGATGAACAGACCTTCAGTGCTAGCGTAGCTGTTTGGCTCTTATCACTGAGAAATGTTATGTCTCTATGTCTTTAAATATGTCACAAAGTTAGTTATGCGATATATTTATGCAGGAAATTCATTTATCCGGACACAATTCAGTCACCAGATAAAGACGTCACATTAAACGGTGGCCGCGGGCTTAGCAAACTATTCCAACCCAGCAATGGTTTCCAGCTATTCCTGGGGACCCCCGAGGCGTTTTCCAAGCCAGGCGAGATATACTGGCTTGAGTTCCGTGTCTACCCCAGAAACTCATACGAGTTGGGCTCATCCAGACGACATCTGACGCGAGGTTCGGATGTTCAGTTCCCCGAACCAACTCGACTCCCTTCTCGATGCTAGAAGAGCACCAGCTGGTGGATGTAGAGCTCGCTCCAGATATCTCAATGAGGTGACCACGGGATTTTACTCACTAGTTGAATCACCGAGTGTGCGATTAACCCACTGGGGTCCAAGGGCTTTTTCTAAATTTACATAATTTTCCTAAATTCAGGTTTTAAAAAGGCATTAGCATTTGATCGATACCCATGTGTTGTCCATCACAAATTGAAGAAAAATCACAGCTTTTGTTAAGTCCAAGAAACTTTGAGACACTCGAGCGGGCATCAACAACATATATGGTCCTCGATCGAGGGGCCTCCACGTGTCCGGGAGTCCACAGGCTAAAAGCAGCTTCTATGCTAATAGGTAGATATCTGTCTCGTCCACGTAGAAAGGACAACACCCCGAACAAAGACTTCTGTGGGTTAAATACTCTTCAACCACTGGGCTTATGGCCTCTCTATTGGTTAGTTTTTCGTTAGCATGCAAATATCTCCTATAACCTGACATGCCAATTTTTTTGCTGAAGCGTAATGTGTGTAGGTACTTAGTGATTTCCTAAGTGGTCATTGGTTAGTTTCACACAAAATATTAACGGTCACACAATTTCACAAATTACGTTGAAGGGCGGAGCTCCGCACAAACGTCACGTCCAAGCTCTCGGCTAGATGTTTGAATCACGTACGAGAAGAAGGATATGTAAGTAGAACGTTCTCAAGACTCCGGCAACATCCAAACCATAGAACCGGAAGATATGAATATAACCATTGTAGGTCTCGCCATCACGTCCATGGACACCAGAGAGTGAAAGGACGCCCCCCGTTCTATCCCTTGAGACACATCCCTATTCTTTTGGTCAATACCCAAAAGCTTATAACTCAAAGGTGAGGGTCAATCGAGAGCTTTGCCTTCTGGCACTACCACATCGGTCCGGTACAAAGCCTGCACCACTGCTGAAGGTGCATCAAACTGTCTATTTCACCCACATTTCTACCCCAAAATACTTGATCTCCCTAGTATGGCCAGAAACTCTCTCTTCGCCTGGGAGGGAGACATTTTCCATGGTTTTCTGGCAGGTAACCAAGGCCATTGCCTTGACACATGTTTGACAAATTCTACTCGACACCAAGTGTAAAATCATCATTCAGGCAATTTATTCTTGCAAGAAGGAGCAGAGTTGAAATCCCTTCATATTTCCAAGTTGGTGCTCAAAGATCCCTCTCGGAGCCTCTGTGACTTGGACAGTAACTGGAGGGGTTGTGGATATGCAGTTTCTTATCTCCTCCAGAAACAGGCCTCCATTGTCTTTGTGTCTCTTAGAATTACCTCTGATCAACTTCTTATCAGTGATTGAAGAAGAATACTGATCAATATGTGAACTTCCTGGTGCTCCCCTCCCCCAGCAAGACCTTCAGACCAGAAAAGTCTAACGTCCTGTGATGTGTAAGGCTACACTCCTGTTGAAATTGTTATATTTCCAACAACCCTTGATTTATTTTCATTAGACAAGGACCGGATGGCTCATAGCTACAACCCGGATACCCATACCCCCACAGAGGACACCGCTGTCTGTAAGTTCACACAACATTTAACATGTCGATTTCTGCTATGATCAGATCAATTGAGTATTGGCCTCAGAGCTTTTAGTATCTTGACTAAATGAAGCTCAGCGTCAGCCTGCCTTCCCCATCATTACCAGGAGTTTTGCGACAATTCTATTTCCTTCAACAAAGAAATGCATCCCGACATCATTATATTTTGACGTTGGGTAAACAGCACTTATCATGACCGACGGGAGCACCAAGACATATGAATATGTGAATACTTCACAACTTATGCACGATTGATAATGGAGGATGCCCCCTTTTATGAAGTTCCATTGGCTTTCATATGCATATCAAACTGTAAATAGCCCTATATTTGTTAGGAAATTAACATTAGCCCTAACCTAGATGTACAATCCCATGTCTTGCATAATCATTGTAGCGTCAGAAGTGACCCTGTGCATTGATGTCTTCCTTTCAGCTTGATAGTTAGATGCTAATCTAGTTCTGTTTGGGCCGCTCTCGTCTAATTAAGAGGTCTTATTGAGTCCTGTCTGTCTACATGTTTTCCAGCAATGTTTGTTTATGCTCATCCATATTCAAATAAATCATACGCATGTTGCCAGGCCTGATCCCTCAAGATCAATATTTCATTTAGATTCATGAATCCAAATTTGTCATCTGCACATCAGCCATGGTGCCTCTCTGTCGCTTTAAAAGCTGAAAACTATTGTATTATTACATTTTCAGCACTGGGTATGATCATTTTGATCTCATTTTAAATCGGCGAGTCAGTGTTTTGACAACTGTTTGTTGGAACCTAGAAAGCGTGACTCATTCTGCTGTTATGTATTTATAGGGAATATTTCAATTGTTACTTTAAATAATGCATTTGAAGCCTTTTTCCAATGCAAACTCATAGGGAAAATCCTTTTTGATATTTCTAACATACTTAAATGATGGCTCCAGGTTCATTTCTAATTATTCTCAAAAAATCGAAACGCATTGATTGTAGTTTTATCATAAAAAATAAATAAAAACATGACTGGTTGTTTCCCTTCTCCTGCTATCACCTGAACACTTCTCATGCACAAGACCAATTGTTTAGTGTATGACTTCCTTCAATGGACTTCTTTGTAATTTTAACACATGTTCATACTGACCTATCAAATACTTGTAAACACACCTGGTGGATACTACTAGGATTAAATTTGAATTAAATCCCCTGAAATAAAATATATATATATATATATATATATATATATATATATATATATATATATATATATAAAAGGTTATATTTCTGGCCTTGCGAATATTCTTCAGTATAATTATAGTTATTTACTACGTTAAAGTAGTTGATAGAGGAGTGACAGTGTTCCAGCTGGGGGAAATTACTCCAATTAAAGAGGCAGCTGAATGGGTCCTCACTTAGCTGCTTACTGAACATTATTCCGGTATGCACGTACAGTTAGGAGGAATAAATCCATCAAAGCCAAAGACGTTCCATCAAAGTTCAGTGGCAGGCGTGTCCCTTGTTTTAAATCCATTCCCCCGCTTTGTAAGATGCACCCTTTTTGCTCAGGAACTGACTCTTGTTGCAGCGTAAGGACATTTCTTATGAATATTTATAGTATATTAGAAAAGTTGATATGCATATAGTTTATACAGTTTTACCGTTTATGATCCGGGATGAACTTTGGGATACTCGGAACTTTAGAAGTAGTCAAGCTTATTAACGGCAAATGTTTAGAAAAATGCCCGGTGATAGTTTTCTGGGAGACTGACAGTTTAAGACCCCGTTTACACGACGGAAAAACGCATATAAACACATATATTTTCATGCGTTTTGGCCTTTCATTTACACGAAAACGGAGGTTTTTATCATGGAAAACGATCATTTCTAAAAACTCCGGCCAAAGTGGAGATTTCTGAAAACGCCGTTTTTGTGTTTGCGTGTGAACGAGGGCAAACAGAGTTTTAGGTTGTCAAACGTCACAGTATGCGATTAAAAATGCTTCACAGTGCGCCCCAACCGCGTCGTGTCACCAGGGCGGGGATCGGCTCTTGTAAAAGGCGTCAGGGGTCTGCGGCGATGTCGGCAACCCACCCGACCCGTCTTGAAACACGGATCAAGGAGTCTAACGCACACGCGAGTCAGAGGGTGAATTGAAACCGCGTGGCGCAGTGACAGAGAGGGCCGGCAGCTCGACCCCGAGGTGGGGTCCCGGCCCCGAGGGGTCGGGCGCACCACCGGCCCGTCTCACTCTCATATAAACGGGAACTTTTTTGAAAACGACCTTGTGTGTACGACGTTATTTTTGAAAACAGAGGGGCAGAAATATTCGTTTCTGTAAATACCCGGCTATGTGTAAACGTGGCATAAGATTCATGAGGTGGCATAATTTCTGGTTTATTAAACACTTTTGGGACATTAAAAATGAGCTATGTGATACAAACAAAATGGAAACGCATCGGAGACATTTTTCACTGTTAAATAGATTCACATTGTGATAAACAGAGACAGTTAAGCAGCTAATTAGCTGATATATCGTATGTTGGACTGAAATTTGATTTTCAATTGTGTGTAATAACCATATCTTTAAATGCAAGTGTCCCCTTATGAAATAGTTTATTCGCCTCATCTAAAATAAATGGTAGATTGCTGAGCATCGTGTTTTGTTATTTTATTCCCCTTTTAATAGCGGTACTTTACCCCAACAATAAAGTGCCTAATTCTAAATATGTTTTTTAATTATATTTCTCATTTAGCCCCTCAATCCTTCTATAATTGCATATAAACGTTATATTTACTTTACATTTCAATACGTCTTACCTCAACGTCTCCACGGTAAGGCATCGTTTTCCACATCTAAAGGCATTTTTTTTTTTTCTTCATTAACCTCTTCCTCCCACTTTAAGGTTCGAGCAGCAGGATTCCCGAGGTCACAGAGCGGGGTCGCTGGACCACAAACCAAACACATCCAAGTGATTCATAAATCCACATCGTTGCATTATTACCTCATCACTTTTTATTACAACCATTATTCACTTTAAGTCAGAAACATACTTTCGATTTTCTGTATGTTCAACATTGGAAAATTTACCAAAGAAATTACTTTTCCTTTTTGACTTTTGACCTATGTAGGCAAACTAGATGTGCTGCTTGCAATGGCCACAAGGAGAACAGGAGGGAGCTCCCATGTGCCCAATGAATAGAGAGCGCTTCTTATAGTTCTTTAATACACTTTTTTGTAGTTGTGTGTGTTCATTTGAAATTGAATTACACATTTGGGGGTATTTTTCTGTAAAATGTTACCGTGACTTCTTTATTTTTGCAGCCGACAGTCGGGCTGAGATATTCTGCAATCACATCTTCAGGTAATGTTCAGGCGTCCGAGTGTAAAAACATGTCACATTACGTTATCGTCCGCTCGTGAACTATTTCATTTATTACTGTGGATCACATACACTAATGTCCATTACACAAAGCACGTCCACGAGGTGTAAACATACACAGATTGTACAAGAGTGTATACACGATTCCTCCTATTTTGAGCGATAAAGTTGACGTTATGTGTGCGGTAGCTCTCCACATTTCCTTTGGAGACGTCGATGCCTGCCGACAGCAGCTCGGGGTGGGCGGGCTCAAGAATGACACGGGTCTTCTTTTGAACACGGACACATCACCGCCTCTCTCCGTGAGTTTCGAGAAGACCATCGGGAGAATTCCATCGGTGAATTGGAATATGTCCAATTATACGCCAGACCCACTGTGGCTCCGGTGTTGAGTCTTGTTGTTGTCACCGGGAGAGGGATCCATGTTTCTCTGCCTCCTCAGCCACTCGCGGGGTTGAGGCTGTGGCTAATGAGGCTGAGCTGTGTATGTAGGCCAAGTCAGTCTCAGCGCCGCCGACTCCATAGCCAGAATCAGACGACAATTAACGGGACGTAATGCGGGAAAAAAATCAAAACTCGGCCTGTTTTTTTATTTTTTATATACGAGAGGCGAAGAATTTCCGGCAAATAGCTCTTTATTTACCGTCTCGTGTCTCCGGTGCAACGTCTGGTGCTGGTGCTGCCGCCCCTCGCTGTCTCCGGGCGGGACATGAGAGCTCCCGGGAAAATCTCATTAGTCGCTTACAGATAAAGCACATTTTAGATTTTCTTTTTTCTTTTCTTCTCCACACAGATGTCTGTTCATCAAACTGAACATCAGCAGGGTTTTGAATCTCAAATCAAAAGCCACCTGTTCAGGATGTTTTTTAACGTGTGATTGTGTGCTCTATGATCTAATTGTTTCTATTTATTGTTTTTTATGGTAATTGTTGTATTTTATAGATTTTGGGATGTTTTAATTATGTGATGTAAAGCACCTTGAAAAGCGCTATATATTAAAAAATATATATTATTATTGTTTTTGTGATGCTCAGCTGTATCTTGCGTGTCCTAGATTTTATTGCGTAAAGACGGAACACAGTCGGAGAGTTTTGACATAATCCAGATTACCATCATGAATAATCAAGCAGAATGTAAAATGTTCATGTTTAGTTGTGAAGATCTCCTAAAGAAATGCAGTCCTGTTTCATAACTGTTTGTGTATTTAGGTGGATTTCCCTCCTCCACATTGTGCCACTTGGATGCATCAGCGATATAAATGAAAACAGGTGCAGGTGAAACGTTCTTGAATGTGACTCACATGGTCACTGAGCCATGAAATATTAAAAAGCTAAATATCCACTGACTCACGTTGTTCAGTCATTTAAAGTTTATACATAATATGATGCTGAAAAAAAGAACAATTAATGTGGTAATTCTATTACATGCTTTTTGCCTTTAATAAATCGTTCAAAAGTAACTTTTAATACACAACAGGGAAACATGAAGAAACAGTTCGTCCTTCATCCCACAACTGCTTGTGCATATTCTTTTTAACTTGTTTTTCGTCGTGGAGTACCTTTGAGGTCACGGAAGTTTAAATGGAGAAGGAATATTTGGGGTAAAAAAATAATACAATAATATAAGTAAATATATATTTACAATAATATAAGTAATATAAGTAAATACATTTTTTTAGTAAGAGTAGGTATTAAAAAAAGTAAAAATATGAAACCAATGGGACTTATTTATAGGTAGTGAACAAACTAAATCCACATATTCGGGTTATCACTACATTAGCAACCCTTTGAGGATAGTTGGGTTATCAATGCATTAGTGAGGGTACATTTTATTACAAAAGCAATTTACAATCCTGTTATATTCATACAGCGTAGACACAGCTACAGGGAACAACTCTGGGTTAAGTGTCTTGCTCAATGACACATCGACTGTTGAGACTCGGCCCACTCTTCCTCTCTACCTCCATCTGCCTGATGGATGGTGGATGTCTCCATCGTGGAATATGCCTACTACGAACTATTCATACACTCTGTCATATTCATTGAATGTATTTTAACTCTAATCTGTCCTTCTGGTCACATGACGTCTATTTCACCTGTCCATCCTGGAGAGGGATCCTCCTATGTTCTCTCCTGAAGGTTTCTTATCTTTTCCCCCCCTGAAGGGTTATTTGGAAGTTTTTCCTGATCCAATGAGGTTTTGGGACAGGGATGTCTATGTGTACAGATTGTAAAGCACTCCGAGACAAATTTGTAATTTGTGAAAATGGGCTATACAAATAAACTGAAATTGAATTGGATCGACTAGGACGGGGATTGAACCGACAACATCCTGATTGAAAGACGGACCTGCTGACCACTGACAAACAGGCCCCATGTTTTTTTATCTCAATCTCTTCTTAAGTTTATCTTTTTGTAACCTTAGAGACAATTAGAGAGGTTAATTAGAGACTTTATCTGCGATATCTCATGGATATCAGCAGATTATGTTGGTCCACCAAGAAAGGCATTTCTTAAGACATAATAAATGTCTAAAGTCAATATTTAAATTTCACACCGGAAATCCAGCCTTAATGCACTAATGCAAAAATGATACATACATTTTTTTCCAGAAAGAAACTAATGTGAAGACATATATAGTATTTGATGACTTATTCCCATATTTATGTAAATGAGACCCATTATCTTCACAACTCAATCCACGCAATTTGTTGTTAAATTGCAGCAAAACGAGTTCCACATGTTTGATTGATTAGCATAAATAAATGGGGTGTTTCCTAGGATTGCGTGACACGGCGCGCTCCGAGCGGAGAACAGACCCTCCTGCTTTGCGGCTCGTGATAAATACTCGCTATTAGTCAGACACCAGCGAGCACTTTAATGTCGGAGGCTAATTGCATGTAGTAAAGAGAAGAAGAAAAAGCATTAGTTAGCATGCAGGGTGCCTGAAGGGAGAAAAGCACGTCACAAAAAACTAATGAACCATGCGTAAACAATGCCCCCCCCCCAAAAAAAACCCCCTGCTATTCCTCTGCCAACTGTTCAAGATACCTCTGGTGATCAACAGGAGCATTCAGTGAGGCTTTCTGGAGCATTCACTTATTAGCCATAACAGGTGCACACCATTTAAAAAGGTGTTAGGTATTCTTACAGAAATACTGCATTCAAAAGTAGGAATTCTTATTAATAATAAAATATAAAAATAAAGTAAAAATTAACCATGCATCTGGCCATAAGGAACAAAAAGGTCAAAATGTTAAAGCAGGAAAATAATTATAAATGGGGGAAGAAAAAAAAATCTAAACAACCATGCAACACTTATTTTAGAATTTTGAGCATGAAATTTGGTGGGATGATTGGTTGTTATACAGGGACCACGTGATTAGATTTTGGGATCGATCGGTTCAAATATCAAGGTTGAGGTCATGAAAAGGTCAAAATCGTATTTTTACCATGCATGCCAATTGTTATCCAATTGGCATGCAACAAATGCCAAAATGTTCATAATTCAATGCCTAACCTTGTGATACGCGAAGGTATATGCTCTACTGAGGGCCCATTCTAGTTATACTTTTTTCTATGTTGTGGATCAATCAACCAAATTCTAGGCACCTATCTTTCCTCTTCATGTCAAAAGAAACTCAAAACTTTAGATAAAACATTCCACCTGGTGGATTAAATTCAACTAGTAAAGCATTCACAGAATACAGTACATCTGGTTGCGTACAATATTAAAATCCAGCACTGGCCTAATTTCCTGTGAATCCTTCATCCGCTGCTACAGATCTTGAACCCAGCATGAAGGTCCGCTCCAGCAGCACCAATGAAATATGGCACAGAGTGCCAGTCGCATAATGCAAAATATATTGAATAACTGTCGTTGCAAAAACTGCCGACCGTAAATATCCAGACCGGGGTTGTGATATAATGAGAACTTTAAGGTTTAAAAGCATAAATCGCAAGCAGTAATGCAAATGTAGGGCAATTTGTAGTTAATGGCTCGAAGGTCCGACTCGCACATGGTCCACCAGGTGTTTTCACTTAGTGCCGCTGATTAGACTCTGAGTGCACAGACTGCGCTTGATTGACATCTGCATGACCCTCTCTGATTGGCTGCGTCTGCGATGGCGGCCGAGGTCGTCCTTATTGGTTCGTGGGCTTTGGTTTACATAAATTAGCTGTGGATACGAGTAACAGTGATTAATAATCATTAATAATAATGAGAGGATCCGACACAAACATGATCCTTTTTTTTATTATGTCTTTTTTCCCCTTATTCTATAAGTATCTGTGGATTGTAAGCGTGCACCTATATTTATTTAGTTTTCTTAAGCTGTAAGCCATAATCAGCAATATTAAAAGAATAAAAGGTTTGCAATATTTCAGTTGATTTGTAATGAATCCAGAATGCATGACATTTTTGTTTTTTTAATTGCATTACAGAAAATAAAGAACTTTATCACAATATTCTAATTTTCTGAGACAGTCCTGTGTATATAGTCCTGTGTATATATATATATATATATATATATATATATATATATATATATATATATATATATATATATATCTATCTGCATAGGATCCTGGTTTTCTTCCACCTTTGTGTGTGTTTATCTGAAGGTGGCTATGCGTAACGAAACCGGGTCATAAACACGCCCAGTGCTAAATTATCAAAGACCCGAGTATTGATAAGCTCAGACATCGCTGATGGTTTTTATTAGTACTTTTTTATGTTTTTGTGTAATTTATTATCAAGCTGCTGCAAGAATTTTCTCTGCTCTCTGTCAGACACACACACACACACACACACACACACACACACACACACACACACACACACACATAGCTGTGCTGGGAGACGGTTCAATAAAGTTGAATTGAAGATGACTACGCTTATTGCTGCTGGAGCAATAAAACATTTGCAAAAAGCCAATACTTTATCAATACATCTGTTCAACAAGCACAAAGTGAAACGTAATTCAGTCGGCTCGCTCTGAAGTCTCTCAGCCGCCCGTAACCACGGTTACACAAGCGGCACGACCGGTAGACGAGCTTAAACCAAAGACGTTGGTCTGCGGTTCGTTTATTCTTACGACCAATGGGCCGACAACGTGTCGATGTCTGTGTCCTTCATTCTTTATCAACTCTCAGAAATGTCTTTTATTTATTTCATGGACATATGAAATATGATATGTGACTGACTTTATTAACATACCTGCAAACTCATGAGGGATGAAAAAAGTAACAACGCGGGTGGAGGTTGGTGCAAGGCAAGGGACTTTTTTTTTTTTGCCGCCACAACCACGTTGTTATTTGATAAAACCTCAAAGCTTTTCGAACTACGGTATTTTCATTGCCCTGACCTCAAATCTAAATAATATATATTTTTTTAATAATAGTAATAATAAATATGTATTGTCATCATACAAAATATGGTTAACATCATTCATGAAACTCTTCTGATCTACACGATTCACCTGGGTGACCTATTTTGATTTTAAAACGGCGAATTTCGCCGAACGTTTGCAGGTATGTACATCGTGAGTAAGAAGAGTAGCACAGTATTGAGAAGAGTAATGGTGGACGGACCTCTAGAGAACTTTTCTCATCTTCCGACCACTCAAATGACTTTAACGCTAAATGACATCATTCACACCCATTCATAAACTGGTGGGATGGGCTACCACGCAAGGTGCCACCTGCCCATCAGGACTAAGCAATCCTTCATACCCTCACACTACCGTGGGGCAACCAAGTTGTACCAAAGTCTTAAAGATACCTTTCCCTACCTGAAGGCCACTGTAGTTCTCTCTCACGGATTGGAAAGGAAAGGTGAGCAGAGCATTTTATTGTGTTGCAAGTTGCATTCTGCAACACGCCACCAGATGGCGCTTAATCGTACACACTGTTCCTTTAAAACTTAACAAAGTAGTGTTGTGTCTGAGTTTCCTTTTTTTTTCAACCAGGGTTTCTAAAACTATCCTAAATACGTTTCCCCGTAATTAAAAATGCCGTTAAGTTGAATGGGACACGTAATTTTACAGGAAGAAGGATTATCGGTCAGTTCAACTTAAATTGTGATGAGTCAATCTATTTCCTGACATCCGCAGCAACAGACCGGGGTTTGAATTATCTGTCAAGCGGACAAGAATTGCCAGTGTCATAGATAATGAGCTGAATCGCTCTGAAAAAAAAAAGGTCCTAAAAAAAGTAATCAGAGAAAATCATTTTGACCGTATCCACAAAGCCTGTCAGGAGACAGCATGCGCGTGACTGATTTAGTACGCTCTACTTTATTAATGGGAGTATTTTACGTTTTTTTTTATTTCCCTACACGGGAGCTTTCTTCTCCGTGCCATTACTCAATCTGGATATCGAGAATATTACACGACCACCCCGAGATGTGAAGAATGTGAGACTCCACACCCCGGGCAGAGTTACGTTACAGCGCCCAACTTGTGTGAAAACACCTGTGGTCAAACGCAGCAGCTTCAACATACTGGGGTATTAACACAATGCTGCATCCAGGAAAAAACATAATATTGACATCAGTTGATATTTTATTGATTCACAAAACATGTTTTGTATTTTAGCATCTGAAACAAAAAGTTTACTAGTGGAATGAACCTTTATACATCTTGCACTATAAAGACAAACACACATTTTAATCTTATTTTACTTTCTCTTTGAGTATTTTTAACCTGTGCATTGTCTATTATTTGTGTATTTCTTGTCTATCTTTGTCATTCGCTGCTCCCGGCTGGCTGTGGGCCATTAAACGAAATGTCGTTGTATAACAACATTGAAAAACAACAACCTCTTTATCCATCTTTAAAGGACTGGCTTCTTATGTACTGACGTTGTTACTTGACCTTTTTCACGCCCTACATTGTTGTCACGGTCTGGAACAACCACTTACCTGGATTGAACTTTCAAGGCCAAACATCTGAGAAGAGAAGAATATTACAACTCCTGCGATATTTATTTTCTCCCTCCGATTTCCTCGCGACAACCTTGACCAACGAAAAACATTCTCTCTCGTTTTTACGGCTTCGCCAAACGTTCCCGGGGGAAAATAATGACACGACTTTGGTCTTTATTATCGTCGCAACACGTATATTTGGGCAAAAGAGAGAAGGATGTGGACGTAATGCATTCCATTTTTTGCAATCCTTTTCTTTATTTGCCTAAAAGAGAGAGCTGTCGTGAAGGTCAAAGAGCCCCCCCCTCCCCCTAGGTGTGTAACAGTTGTCAGTTTGGAGGTGGTTCAAAGGAGAGGAGCCAGGTGTACTGTTGCTAGGGGGGGATGCCCACTAGGTCTGAGAGTAGCACAGGCCACCTGGTGCCTTCATGGACTGACCCCAAACATTGAGGTAGCTCAGTGCATGAATTATTTCACTGTTTTCTCCACTGCAATTTACACACATTAGCAGAAGAAATCCATTTATAAGGTCCTAATAAACCATAATAGTTTTCTTGCATTTGTTTCTCAATTTAACCTCTTGGATAAAGTCATAAAACATCCATCCTGCACTTTTCATCCATTAAGGCACGCAAACAGATTTATTTAAACTTGTTTAGCAAAGTTAAAAAAACTTGCTGGCCAGCTCATTTTATTATATCTCTCTTCTGATGTCTTATCTTCATCAGCACATTTTAAAGCCCAGCTTCTGTGAAGTTTCTTAAAAGTCATCTTCCAAACTGTTCTTATCTCCACACACTGTGAGTTTGATCAAACAATGCATAATACCTCGTTCACAAGTACAGTCTCACGTTTGTCTGCCGTTTGTTAAAATGAAAGTGTGTGTTGGTGAGTGTGTGTGTGTTGTGTGTGCCTGGTATTAAATCAAAACCTTGAATAAACAACTAGGATTTAAGAATATTTATAAGACACTCAGGAGTCATTATGTTTTATGACTGACAGAGCAATCATAAGTCATGGAAATGGAACAAGAGTAGAACATTTATTCACGATAAAATCAACATAGCAGGATGTTTACAGTTTGGATGGTGATGGTTGTAGCGGGCTAGCTTCCGTTCAAACTAAACCGACTTACGGTTACATGAGGTCACTCTCATGTTTCATCCACACAGGAAAGAACATCACTTTCCACCAGATGACTGACAACTCTTGTCCTGTTCACTTTCTGAAACCAGTGTAGGAATAAAGAATGCGTTAGCAAACTATCTCGCTAACTATCTTTCTTGCTAACTAGCTATCTCGCTAGCTCACTAACTAGCTATCGCTCTAACTAGCTATCACGCTAACTGGCGGTCAGCTTGCAGATTAGCTCGCTTGCCATGCCGGGCGGCGGTCTCGTGACCCTCGATCCCACTTCACATAACGAAGCTATACCCAGCTAACTAGCCGACACCCGAGTCGCCTTAACAGTGACCGTATCAACAGTGACCGTAACACCCGCCATTTTATTTTATGAGCAGACAATAGTTCAATTGTCTTCTCTACTCCTTTTCAATTTGTAGGCTATTAATTACACACTACATATACAGCATTGGCGTATCTGGGGAACGAGTTAAACACACATTTATTATATATTTTCTTATATTTTTTCATAAAGTGTGTTTGTCAACACAATAATTACTAATCCTGCGGTGCTACGGTCTTCTTATCAGCAGTTAATGTCAACTTATATTCAGGCACAAGAAAGAAGCACAAGGACGTAATGAATACACATTGGGCAATCAAGTTGTTGGCTCTAATGGAGGTCCGAGCCCGGAGAACGAGTGGTTCTGTCAGTTTGGAGTGAATTTGAACTCTCTCAGCGAGCGCGGCTAAATTATCAACGTTTACGCGTCGGTCATGGTTTCATATTTACTGTACGCATCGGCTTTGCTTTCACACAGATTGAAAAAGGTGAAGAAATTGACATATAGAAAAGGAACTTATTGGAATCGGGCCTGAGTAAATCAAGAATTAATCACATCCGTGCGCGTCCAGATTCAGACTTCTGAATGTGCGGCGTCGGGCCATTTATTAACCACCCATGAAGTTGCGGCGGCCTTTTTAATTGCATTTTCGAGTCAAAGGCGCCAGATCAATGACTGACTGCAGCCTTTTGCCGTGTCCTTCACACGGAAAATACACCGAGGAGGCTGATAATGGGGAGATAAGATCAGAGGTGGTCGGGAATGTCCCCACGCCGCCATTTGTATCAGTCGCGCAGCGCCGTAATGAAAGCCGCAAATTTCATTAGCGTGCCGGAGCCCGCTGCTCAGTGTCTAAACTGACCACTTCGTGTCATTTGGTGACTGAGACTCATTAGTCACAGATATATTCTCCCTTGATTTCAGTTCACGCTGACTTCAGTCATTAGTTGGGATGTCTTCGGAAGCAATGCCATCATGTTGTAACGAGAAGCGCAGTCGTACGATTTCTTTTAAACCAAGCTACGATGTGTTAAATGTGGCTTAATTCAACACATTTATCCATCAAATAATGTTTATTTTGCATCGCATTGCTATGCAATGTATGACAGGAATTTATGAAAATAAATGAGTGAACACTCAAAATTTAAAAATGAGACTAAATGGATTTACAAACTGCGAACCTTATGTAAACTAATGGGCTCTGTTAACAATGATTACTGTAAGTCAGTGCGCTCGGCTTTAGTTGCGTAACAACGCGACCCCTGTTTGCTATGGGTTTATTAAAAATGTATGGCGGAACATCAAGTCACTGGATGTTAATTGCAACCGCCGAGCCCGTTGCTGCATGCGCGCCGTCCCCCTGGAGTACGGCGTACGAGTTAAATGAACAACACACTTCTTTAAATCACATCTCCGGCTCTGAGAGTTTTGGAGTCCATACAATAATTCAAGCCGGTCACATTAAAAGTGAACGGCAAAATAAATGACTGTTGGCTGAACATTAACACAATGTGTAAAATAAAAAAGTGTGCAGGGAAAACACCATGTTTGTGGAGGATATATATATATATATATATATATATATATATATACTAATATTTATTTATATATACAATCATATTTTATATATACTGTATATAGTGGGTACGGAAAGTATTAAGACCCCTTTAAATGTGTCAGTGTTTCATTGTATCCATTTGCTAAAATCAAAAAAGTTCATTTTATTTCTCATTAATGTTCACTCAGCACTTCATTTCAATCAGGAGAGATGGGTATTTTTAGAGGTTAACAATCATTTATTACAATAGTATATTGCAAAGTCTTTGGCGATTGGACTCCATCCTGAAGTAGGATAAACCAGGGGTAGAGATGCTGATATCTGCGCATGCAGAATCCCCCCATGGAGTCCAGACACTGGTGGTGGTGGTGTCGAAGAATCGTCATCTCAACGCCAACTGGAGGAGCCTGGGGTGGCGGAGGGTCGCAATGATGCGAGCTGAAACGACAACTGACAGCAACAGCAAACACAACTTTAAAGTGTACCAACGACGCTGTGATAGGTTACCGAACTGGGCTGCCTCTAAATGACTGGTTCATTCATTGGGCCCGCCCCAATCAGCTAATGGAGTAATCGCTGCCAGACTTGTGAATGACCCAGCTGTACCCACTGTCTTCCTGTCTGAATTTTCGCTTAAGCTACATTTTGACAGAAAAAAACAGACATGTAGAAATTTTCGCAAATTTATTAAAAAAGAAAAACTGAAACATCACATGGTCACAAGTATTCAGACCCTTGATGGGGTCCTGAGTGATTATTGAGAAATAAATAAACGTTTTGGATTTTATCAAATGGCTGCAATGAAACAAATAGTGATAATTTTAAAGGGGTCTGAATATTTTGTGTACACACTGTATATAAATTATAAAAGTTATCAAGTAACTTACTGAAGTTTGGTGTAGTAAGAAGAAACGGGTAAACTGTAATAGAACATTTTAACTTTAATCACACATAATGAGACACTTTGCTGTTCTCTATATTTATATTAACAGTTCACATAAAGCAACATAATAGGAGCCTTAAGCTGACCTCTGGGAGAGAGCATCCACACCAGAGCCAATAAGAGGAAGGAGCATCTCTCCAGGCTTTCAGGGCAGGCGCTGTTCTCCTAATATAAGTTTGAAACTATATGAAGATGTATTATATAACAACCACAACCAAAACAACAACGTTTCGCCTCATCCTGACAAAATGTCACAATGTTTTTGCCGGAGTGGAACGTTGACAGACTTTCCTTCATTAAGTCGTGACAGTTATGAGACGCAGCTTGTTTGTTAGTTCTTCTCAGACGGCATTCAGAGAGATTTATTCATGTATTTATCTTTTTTTACATGAAAAGAATGTCGGAGACTAAAGACAGACGATCAACGTAGGCAGCTTTCCCAGTTGATGGTGATTTATTGCCTCTGTAGAAAGCAATATCGCAGAACCTCCACTAGTCAATGACATCATTCGATGACATCATCAAAAGGTCAGGGGCAGCTCAAGGACATTGACGTGAGCACGTTTAACATGTGTTCTTAAAATCGCATAAGATACCGAAATTAGGATTCCCGAGTATAAAAGGGGCAAAACGAGCGAGGTTGGAAAAAAAACACGTTTATTTACTGACTGTTTCGCCTTTGGTGCAAAACACATTTACACAAACTCCATTATGGATTTCCAGGATGTAAAACCTGTGTCTTTGTTTGCGCGCTACTGCTTCCATGTGCATGCGGGCGCGCTGTGATTGCTTGTGTGTGAAAACAACTGACTTATTATTATTATTTTTCCTCCTCCTCCTCCGAGCTTGTTTACTTCCACTGCTTTCTGCTCCAGAGGTGAGAAGTGTTAATGAGGGTGCAGCAGCCCTCGCCACCCGATAACAAATACTGCTCCACAGACCCCATCAATACCGTGATAGCGGGTGTGCCCACAGATTTGCTGGTAATTATGCCCTCTGGATCCCCCCCCCCCCGATGCCACCCCCATCCCCACCCTCCGCAACCCATCCTCTGCCCCCCCCCGCCCACCCCCCACCCCGACAGGTGAAGCAAAGCCACTGAAATCCTGAGTACGGGGGCCGGACCAATTAGAGGAAGAAATACACAGCACAAGAGACGGCTCTTACATCTGCCCGAGCGGGGTGGCGCCGGGCATTGTTATCCAGGCTTGACACACACACACACACACACACACACACACACACAGGGTTGTGCGGCATGTCAGCCTGAAGAGAAAAGACCAGTGTCTTGTTGAGGAGATTGCGGTTTCTTGTTCTGTTGAACCTGGATAACAAGGAGCCATAATGACGGGATGAGGGAGGGAGGAGGGGAGGAGGGGAGTTTTTTTGGGTTCTCTTCCATGTTCTGTTCCCCCCGTTAGTTCGCAGTTATTTTCCGGAGGTCAGTGGACAACTTTCTGAACAGGCCATTAACGGTGTTAAGAGTGAAAGAAAAGTTCCATAAACGAGGCAAAAGAGGAAATAATAAAGACATCACACCTCCCTGAGTGACCCGTCTTCCGGTCGCTAGGCAGATTAAGAGAGGTGACCTCCACCGAACCATTAGTGGCTCTAGTGGGACATTTCCTCCCAGACAGCGAGGTGAGAAAAGACCCTGTCGGCGACACACCTACTCCTCCTCCTCCTCCTCCTCCTCCTCCTCCTCCTCCTCCTCCTCCTCCTCCTCCTCCTCCTCCTCCTCCTTTTCCCACGAGACAAGCACAAGTGGCACAGCCGTTGTCATGGTGACTTCTTTCAATCCCGGCATCCCTGGCAGATTCTGACCGATGGGCCTTTCGGGCAAATTGGAACGGAGAGGATTGACCCCTTTCCCGCTTGTTTTCGTGTGGGTAGTCGGTGATTCGTTGGGCTGGAAGAAGGAAGGATGGGGAGGGAGTTGCGGAGAGAGAGAGAGAAAGAGAGAGAGAGAGAAAGTGAAAGCCGGAGAGAGAGAGCAACGTGATAACTTTTCTTTCTGCTCTTCCTCCGGAGTCACGTGGCGTGGCAGGTGGAAGTCTCCGGGAGCTTTCTTTGCCAACGGGCCCTTGGGCGAGCCACGGGCATCGCTGGCTGACAGAGGGACCCCCGCTCAGGGACTTGTGACGCTCTCTCTCTCTCTCTCTCTCTCTCTCTCTCTCTCTCTCTCTCTCTCTCTCTCTCTCTCTCTCTCTCTCTCAGTCCATATCAGCCTCACGCAGCAGGGACTCCTCCTCTGCCATCCCTTGGATGGCTTCCACTGAGCAGCGTTTCTAGGCAGAGCCCGGTAGAGACGCCTCTACCGTCAATGGAAAACACATTGAGATGCAGTTCGGGTGTTTTTAAAATGTTTAAAATCAAATTCCACCTACATTGACTCGGTACTTCTACTTGTTGTATTTCTACTGAGTAAAAGGATCTACTGGTCAGGATGTTCAGTCTGTTCACTATAACGAGATTTAACCTCACGGATCTCTTAAAGGGAATACAATCCAACTACTTGCAACTTCAAAAGTTTTATAGTTTAGAAGTAATAATGCATTTATAAAATAAAATAATATTTGGTTACATTAAGTTAATAATGGTTTTAGATTGGTTCCAAATAATTTCTTCAAAAGGAATACAAACTATTTGGTAATCCTTAAAAATCAAATAAAAAAATGAAAATACTTGTTATTTGATGATTGTATATCATATTGTGCATTATCAATAAAGTATGTACAGTATATATATAAAAAATGTTTTAAATGTTTTATTCATATGATATAGAAGGAAGAAAAGCCTTAGAGATTAGATACATTTTCTTTTTAAATATTAGAAAATGATACCAGGTAACAAATTACTAAGATGTTTGTTTTATTCTTCCATCTTTAATACATTTTGTCATTTATGAAAAATATATATAATTCATGACACAACAATGGTGTTGAGTTCCATCCTCCACATATGCTCCCTCTGGACCAGGGGTGTCAAACTAATTTCCCCCGTGGGCCACATCGGCATCATGGCTTAAAGGGCCGGTTGTAACAGAAGTATATAAACGTATAAACTACTCCACAATATAGTGTTAGATAACTCTCTTTGCATGTAATTATTGTTTGAGTGTAGGAATATTGTACATAAAAAAATTCTCTAATATTAAAACATGAATCCATTTCATCTAAAACTTTCAAAATAAAAGCACAGGATATTTTTCATACATTTCTTTAAGAAAAGGTGATCGTAGGCCTTTCAAGCTGCCGGGGGCCACATCAAATTAAAATATCTACATTATTACAACATAAATCCATTTGAATTTGAGACCTTCAAAATAAAAGCATAGGATATTTTTCTCAAATGTCTTTAAGAAAAGGTGATCGTATGTGTTTCAAGCTGCCAGGGGCCACATACAATGAAAATGTCTATAGTGTCACAACATAAATCCGTTTTAATGTAATACCTTCAAAATAAAAGCACAGGATATTTTTCTCAAATTACTTTAAGAAAAGGGAATGGTATGTCTTTCAAGCTGCCAGGAGCCACATAACATCAAAATGTCTCTTATTACAACATAAATCCCTTTTAATTTGAGACCTTCAAAATAAAAGCACGGGATATTTTTCTCAAATGACTTTAAGAAAAGGTGATCAGATGTCTTTCAAGCTGCCAGGGGTCACATGGAATGATGCGGCCGGCCACATTCGGCGTGTCCCTCATGTTTGACACCTGTGCTCTTGACCCTCTGAATAAGAGCTTCACGTTTCTGACAAACACCTATTTATTAACGTCAGCTGTTGCGGTACACGTGTACTTCAGAAACCAGGTTAGACGGAACATATTCTCCAACACACACAAAACTAGAGCATCAGCTGGAAGCCAGACTGCTTTGCGAATTCGACGTGCTGCACGGTTTGACTCGTGTCACACACACACACACACACACACACACACACACACACACACACACACACACAACCCACCGGGGCCACGTGAGCTCAAAAATGAAAGCGCTCGTGATACTTTAAGGCACTTAAGATAAAAGCACCAACGAAATGGCACATGCCCCGTTTTTAAAGTACAAAAGGGAGCGCGGAGCGTAAAGTGGGGAGCGATTATCTTTTTTTTTTAACCCCGTGATACGGAACATAATTGTTTACAAATAGAATTTTCCAACCCACAAATGCACCTTGACATTCATGTGGAAACACATTGACGGCTCCGGTGTGAAAAGAGGGATGAAAAGAGGGATGATGAAAAGAGGGAGGCGGCATGTATTGAATACACACTTGTCAAACGCGATGATTTACACATTAATTAAATTCTGTATCACAACACTACGCCCTGAGATTAGGGTTCATCTAGGGAAGGAGCCGCTATAGTTCGGCTATCGCGACGTCTCGCCACCCAAAGATAAAAACACCAACCAAATGGCACATGCGCCTGAGGAGGGTTGATCTACAGAAGTCCAATTATAGAACAACATTAAAATGGATAAAAGAACAGTCAACTAATTTTTGGTTTTCAAAAAAAATATTTATAAAACAATTCTTGAGGGTTATAAGTGTAATTGAAACGTATATATATATATATATATATATATATATATATATATACATACACATAAATATGTTTCAATACATATATTTAAATATATATATATATATTTAAATATATTATATTTATATATATATATTATAATTTATGTATATATATATATAAATATATATATATATATATATATATATATATATATATATAAATACGTTTTTGAAATGTGTATATATATAAATATGTATATCTACATAAATCCGTTTCAATAAATCTCTCTATTTCTCATATATATACACAAATACGTTTCAATAAATATATATATATAAATATATATATATATATATATATATATATATATATATATATATATATATATATATATATATATATATATATATATATATGCATGCACGTGCACAGATAGAGCCCTAGTGGTGCTCAAGCACCAGCCCCTTTGCCCTGGCTGATAAAAGTGCCCTTTTTTCAGGAGGCACTTTTTTTTTTTTTTCATTCATCAGTGTTTAAGAATAAAAGTTACTCTCTCAGTCATCAAGTCCCCCCAAATGTGTTTTGATATCCGACGGGGCATTTATTTGAGTTCTTGTGAGACCTTCGCCCCGACGTGCTCCGCGCCGCTCACGAGTTCTACCCCCACCCCCAACGTTGTTTGTCCCCTGACGTTGTTTGGTAATAAATCGACCACAACATCAGCGCTGCTGAAACCATGACGTCACAACTGGTCCGACGTTTCCTAAAAAAATAAACAAACAAAAACTCACGAAAGCCGTGATTTCAAAGCTTTGCAGCTGTTTACTGATGTTAGTTATGTTTAGAGAATAGAGAGAGGGAGAGAGGGAGAGGAAGAGAAGAGAGAAGAGAGAGAATAGAGGGAAAAGAGAGAGAGAGAGAGAGGGAGAGGAAGAGAAGAGAGAAGAGAGAGAATAGAGGGAAGAGAGAGAGAGAGAGAGAGAGAGGGGCAGAGGGAGAGGAGAGAGAGAGAGGGAGAGAGAGAATGAATTCTTATTTTGTTCTATTTAACAGGGGCTAGTCTAGGATTTGCGTGGCCAGACTGAAAAAAATCATAATGCCTCTCTGGTATTGTTCAGAGGGCCAAATGTGGAGGGCGGCGCAAAAAATGCACCCCCCTCTGAGAAAACATTTATAGAATTCAATTTTATTTTTTGTCACTGCCAGGGCTTGAACCCAGGACCTTCAGATCACCAAACAGGCGCTTCTACCAACTCAGCCACAGAGCCTACATGAGGTTTTTCACACTGCATCCATTTTTCTTTTCTACCAAAAGTACAAAACCATAAGATTGTTTAAAAAAAACACATGAGTGAAGCTTGCCTAATGTGCCAATCAGAATGCTTGTAATGTTGTTGCTATATTCATCTTTATTTATAAAGGAAATGTAAGCTAGTGGTCTGATACTGCCCAGAGGTCATATTGCTGCTTATGCATCAACTCTGTCAGAATTAGTTTTTGGCATTGGGTGCCCTTTTTTGGGGTTTGAGCACCTGCCCCCCAAAATGTCTGTGCACGTGCCTGTGTATATATATATATATATATATATATATATATATATATATATATATATAAAAAATTTTGATTTTCTTATTTTACTTTTCATTTCATATACATTCTCTGATATATCTAATATAACAATTTAGGATAGGAATATATAAGCATTTTTTTTCTTCTACCTATACCTTTTCAATCTTTCTATTTTGTATATTTTATAGAATAATGTTGTATAGCAATGGTTGACTGAATAAAATACACAAACAATAAAATACACAACAAGTTCGGCCATCGCCTCGACGTGGGGGTCCACATCGCCGACAAAACTCGCCCGTTTACATCTTCCTCTCGTTCTTATTAGCATTCGCTGGCACCGCCTGTAAAACGTCCGCCAGTGTGTAGAGAGCACTTGATCAGAGGCCAAGAAATGTGAAGGAGGACGTCCTCCATGCCTTTTTTCCGACGGGCGGAATTACTGAACTTATTTTCGCTCGGGGGAGTTCTGTTTACAAGATGGTACCAATAAATATAAATATATTTAGTCCACAGGAAATACGCCAGACGGATTCCTTCCCCTGCTCCGCGACAGCCTCATTACCCCGACTTAATGCGGCATCGAGTGAACGTCGATGTTTCTCTGCTCATTGAACTGACTCTGCTGCAGTGAAACGGCCCCACAAAGATCAGCATCCTTTTCTCTCTCTCTCACTTTTTTTTTCTCCTTTTTCTTTTTGCCGTCACCTTTTTTTTCCAGAGCTCAAGTCCTCGCAGGGCGTCCGTCCATCTGCCGCGGTTCGTCGAGCTTCCTCTTAACCCTGTTGGATGTGACACGGCGTGGTGTCATATTCGCCGGTTTCAGCGACGAAAAAACACTTATTCTTCTTCTTCTTTTGCCAAAGGTCACAACTGGTGTACGTGCCAAAAAAAGCTTTGCCGGTGTCTGTGTCGACACATCCTTATTGATGTCTTCGCAACTGAGACGACGAAGCAGCAACAACTGAGCAAATCTCTCTCTCCCTCTCTCTTTATCTCTAGTGACTGCTGCTGTGGTTGTTGATGTCTGTCTCACTGCATACGTGTCTAATTAAAGTGGGAAGTGGATAAGCAACGGAGGTAGGGGCCGACTCTCCCCGCACATTTATTTGGGGGATTTTTAAAGCATCTTTGAGATAATACTATTACAATGGGAAAAATAGGTCTGGCGTAACTATGCAGAACAGGAGTGAAATGAATATTTCTGCCCCTCCGTTTTCAAAAATAACGTTGTACACACAAGGTTGTTTTCAAAAAAGTTTCTGTTTATATGAACATAGGACGCTCACATGACGTGAAGCATTTTTAGTCGTTTGACAACCTAAAACTCTGTTTGACCTAGTTCACACGCAAACACAAAAACAGTTTTCAGAAATCTCCACTTTGGCCGGAGTTTTTAGAAATGATGGTTTTCCGTGATAAAATCTCAATTTTTGTGTAAATGAAAGGCCAAAACGCATGAAAATATATGCGTTTTCCCCATCGTGTAAACGGGGTCTCAGACTCATTTCCACCGTGGCTGCCCTCAAAGGGTTTACAACTGAGACATATAAATGTATAAACTACTCAAAGATACTGTTGCATAACTCTTTTTGCATTTTATTATTGTTTATTTGAGTATAGAAATAATGTAAATAAGAACATTTCTCTTAAATACATTTCATTTGAAACGTTCAAAATAAAAGCGCGGGATATTTTTCTTACATTTCTTCAAGGAAAGGTGATCCCGTGTCTTTCAAGCCGTCGGGGGGGCCTTGTGTTTGACACTTGTGATGTAGAACATCACCGCAATGATTGTTTACGACCATCATCGCTCCGTCTTCCGTCTTTACGAATCCCCGAGACTCGACCACTTTACCTGGCCGAACATAATTAATTAATGCATGACTGTGTTGAAGGTGTTTGAGGGTAATAACATTTTATCACTGCATTTAAGGCAGACCGTGACATGTTTACGATGGCGTCCGTCCCCGTGGCTGATGGCAAGTTGTCACGATGGACTACAGCCGTGATAATATGCTATTGATTTGACATTAACATGTTACATTTTAAATCATCTTAAAGTCAGTTTCCATTACATACGTACGGCAGTGTAACAACACACATTTCACATAACTTCATTTGTCAACAGGTTATTGTTTTTTTTTTTCTTCTAGGTCATCTGGTAAAACATATTTATGTTGAGTCGGCAAGCAAAGGTCCGATAGATAGAAAGTGTTTTCCGCTAAATGGCGTTAATAAGACAAATATAAATCATACAATGGATCTGTATGAGTAATACTATCCTCTGGGGCTTCATCACATGTACAGATTGCAAACATACGGATTATTTTCAACATTAAACGTAACGCAATGTTTTATTCAAACTGCAACCGAATCCGATTCAAAATAAACTCGACGGCTACAAAGACCGCCGACGGCCGCATCACTTTGACCGCATCGATCGGTCGGTGGAGAATATCAAGTTTTGCTGCGTCGGCAAAGACGGACCGAGCATCTGAAGCAGCGGCAGAGTCTAAGAATAGGCCGTGCTGCATATCGTACACATGGTAAAGCTGATTTAGCTTCACCTGTCACGGGGTGAGTCGTTATACACTGTTTAGGTTTCAGCCACGCTGGAAAATAAGTTTTTTTTAAACAGCAAAACAGTTGCTTCTGTGGCAGGAGAATTAATATTTTAGAACTCACGAGCCCGTCCTGCTGCGATAACTTTGATGTGTTTTGTCTTTCTGGGTCCACAGCATGTCGCTAATAAGTAGTTTAAAATCTTGTTTTCTCCAAAATGTTCTTCCTTTGTTCTTTTGTTGGTTTTCTTTGGGCTTGAAGCTTGGTGTTTCCTTATTCCCATGCTTGATGAAACACTAAGCCTAGATTAGACACTTATTGAGGACGCACGTCATTATGCATGTCAACTGGTTTGGAATCGTTGTGGAATCATTCCCTTTTTTCCCCCTGAAGGTTTTTTGGGAGTTTTTCCTGATCCGATGTGAGGTTATGGGGCAGGGATGTCTATGTGTAAAGATTGTAAAGCACTCTGAGACAAATTTGTAATTTGTGAAACTGGGCTATACAAATAAACTGAATTGAATTGAATTAAATGTTAAACTTAAAAAGTGATGATTTAGATAAATCTGAGAAATATTTCAATTTCAGGTAAAAGCCAAAGTATTTGAAAATGCATCTATCGAGGGCATCGTGCCAATCCTCTAGTCCCCGTCATATTTATGTTTTGGATCAGATGCATTGTATGTGTTAATTTTGCAGCTGTTATTAGGTAATAGGGGTGTCACGATACCAAAAATTCAGTAGTCGATGCCGACACCAGTAAAATAACACGATTCTCGATACCAATTTCGATACCACGGTAAAAAAAAAAAGATTCCATGTACAATATATGTTAAATATTTGAAAAATAGCAAGACATACAAAACATGTGCAACAGAGCATATCACAACATAATAAAGTAAATTTTTTTTGGAAGCCTACGCAAGGTGCCTTATGTATGGCTTCATTCAGCTGGGTTAGCACATCCTGAGTTAATATTTCACTTTTCTTTGTGGCAGATGATGCTGACATGCGTATTTGCTTTATCTTATCACAAAGCTCTTGTTTTGGTTTTCCATCAAGTAATGTTTCAGCAAAGACACTATTGCATTCTTTGACAAGCCCTCCATCAGTAAATGGCTTTTTGTGTTGCCCCAAAATCCAACAACTCTGAGGGAACACTCATGAGTTGTTGGGCAGTGAACGTGTGTCTCAGGGTCCTGGTTGACTTCATATTGGGCTGTAAGGCCACTTATTTTCTGTGATCTCACTTCAGATTTGAGTGGGTTTGTTTGTTCAAAACCTTTGTTTTGTCTCATAATGGCTTTTCACATTGCCACTTTTAATAAGTGCCACTGTTTCTGAACATATAAGACACACTGGTGTTGTGCTCCCTGTGGGAAGTATGAACAGAAAAGAGTCTGTCCATTCCGAAATAAATGCTCTATTTTCTCTGTCAACTTTTCTTTTTTTGGAGAGCGACATTTGTTCCTTATGTGTCTCTCCCTTTCGCTGTCTCACTAGCATTTTTCTCAACTTTCTCCGGCGCAGTTGTCTGTTTCCCTCCCTTTCGCTGTCTCACTCGACTTGTTCTCAACTTTCTCCGGCACAGTCGTCCGTTTCTCTCCCTTTGTTTTCTAAATGTATCGCTATCTTTCTTTTTCTTTCTACCGTCTCAATGTTTAACCTGCCTCTAACTTTCTCATCTGTCTGCGGACTTACGCAGCGCTGTCTGTCTGTTGAGACGTAATGTTTACCGCCGAGAATGCATAGATTTGATTGGCTGAGTGGTATCACGTGGGATGGCTTAACTCGCATACAATTGGTCTGTGCGTTTCCACATCCGCTAAACCACTACCGTAAAGACTGAAAAGGCTGCGCCGCGCCGCCGGTTACAAAAATATATATATACCACCACCTCCACTTGACAGCTTGCTAGCCAACGTTAGCTTCCGAGGAGCGCAGCGCGAGCCCCCATCAGCTCCAGAAGAGGCGCAGCACCGATGCCAACAGCTGGCATCACAGTACTTGCGGTACTTACGGTACTTCAAAATAATAGGTATCGTCGGTATTTTGATATTGAGTACCGTAAGGTACCGTAAGTATCGGTTCTCGTGACATCCCTATTAGGTAACACTCAGCAATAGTGAGTATTACCTGGTAGCTTCCCTATTCTTGTTTGTTTCCTTCCATTTGAGCCCTGTGTCCATTTGTTCTCGGAGTAAAGAAATATATATGTTGTTTAGGCAAACTTCTCCATTTCCCAACCTCCTAGGTCTATTTTTAAGCCACGCCCACCTCGTTAGTCTAACTCCCTTCACCTGTTCACTCAGCTGACTGATCACTAATCAAGTCTCTATTTATACACACCTGGCCAGATTGCGCTCTCTTTTTCATGCCAGACTCTCCAGCACTTGTTCTCAGACTATCTCCCGTTGTCTGTTTAACCCGCTAGCCCGACTCCCGGTGACCCCACCAGCCTTCTGTTTGATTGTTACTCGGTCTGCTGTTTCCAGGAGTTTTAAATAAAAGGTCAAAGATCCCTGGAATCGTGTGATTGCATTTGGGTCCAGATACAAACCGTTACGTACGGTTGGTGCACCATTAAGAGACGAGAAAATAAAACCAATAAAAATCTCATCTCTGTTACTTTGCCGTTGGCTTTCAGGATTTTTAGGGTACCTGCATGGATGCCGTGCAGACGCCCTCACCTCTTCCAGGCAGGAATTGTCATCTCGCAACTGATTGTGAGTTTGAGCTGCATGAATTAATAATTATGTTGCTGTAAAGCTGCTGCAGGAAAAAAAAATCCACAAATAAAACCTCCAGATTTCTCAGAATACTAAATGCAAATGCACAAATAACCTTAAAAGAAATGAACTAAAATCTATGCTAACGGCTTACTGTACGTCTTATCTATACTAGCTGTCTGAGCACTGTCCATAAATGACATCCACCAGACAGCAAGAGAGAAACGTCCTCGACGCTCCATCAACCGCTCTGCTTTCTGAGAAGGTCACGAGCAACTTCATCATTGTCATCCGTGACGCTCGCGACGCGTCAGGTTGGTGAACTGCACATGGAGGAAGAAGACGGTAGATGAAGGGCCCCGTTGTTGCGCAGGACTGCCGTACCTTCCTGCCGGATCATTTCAAATGACTCATCGTCCTTGTGTCTTACCTTCTTCCTTTTTGTTTTTTTTACAGTAGAAATCAAAAATAGTCTGACTGGTGTTTCCCCCGAAGTCGCTGAAGGGAGAAAATAGTTCCGTGAGAGTTGTGTAGCAACGGGAAGCACCTGGATGACAAAGGGGAACTGAGATGCTAGTATTATCACAGTATAGATGATAGTGGAAGGAGGATTGTTCCTGTGCACCTCCTTTCTTATTTTGTCTCTCTCTCTCATTGGCCTATAAAAACGGTGGACTACAATATATTCCACTGTGCAAGGCCAAGCTAAAAACTGCTGTGCAGCAGGGAGGCCGAGTGTGACTGCTGTGAATACTGCTGTGCAGGTGTTTGTCAATGATGTATCGCGTGTGGAATGAGGCAGCGGCTCGGGGGTAGATTACTTTCCTAAACAAGGCAACGGTCTTAAAGGGTGAGTTACTGCCCCGGCTATTGGGTTGTCTTCCTGGGCTCCCTTGACAGCAGTAGCATCTTAATCCTGGCTACCGACCAAGAAGGCTCCGCATTCCCTGCCAAGTGGCGGGGCCCCTGGATAGTCTGCCCGACGACAGCAAGAGCTAGACGGAGAATATTGACAGACGCGGCACCGCGGGAAAGGATTCTCAATCGTATGTGAACTCTAGAGCTGAAATTTAGCACTTTCGTATGTGGCTTCAGGATATGATGAATCCAGATACTGGACCAATCTAACGAAAACCCGAACCAGAAGGTACACTCGGTAGCAGAGGCGTCGTTAGGCCTTTGTTATGGGGTTATAACTCTAACATGCTACATATGTGCATGCGTTATGGTTTGTATGTTGTCTTCTCCTTCAAATTAAAATGTAATAGCCTGTCATCATATTTAACGATATAATCCCTGGGCACTAGGACCTTGGGGAGGCTGCTTCGCTGGCTTTCTTGCTCCAAGTGACATCAACTACAGCCAGGATTACAGCCAAGGAGTTTAGTTCAAAGTAAATGATACACAGTGAATTTGTAAAT
This sequence comes from Liparis tanakae, assembly GCA_036178185.1. Taxonomy (NCBI): domain Eukaryota; kingdom Metazoa; phylum Chordata; class Actinopteri; order Perciformes; family Liparidae; genus Liparis; species Liparis tanakae. The sequence continues at coordinate 10,134,397 of CM070108.1, read as the reverse complement.
CCAGATAGTTACAGAATGTGGCTCTCTGTAGTTTTAATGATTGTTACCTGCTCAGATTTAGCTTTACATGAGGCAAATTTAAAAGATATTGTCCAAATGAGCATAAAATATCACACTGACCCGGAAATCCTGTCTCTAACAATGGATATCCGGGGCCCCAAAAAGAATATCAGCCACAACCTACAACTGGCTAACTCCCAATCTAGACAAGATTGACTCTCATGTGTCGTTAAACGCACTTCAATCAAACAAAAACAAAACAATGATGACCGATGAAGGCAATCGGCTTGAAGTCGTCGTCGCAATCACACAATGTTGCACAAAAAACAAAATATACTCCACAAGCTTTCTTGCCAGGAACATATTTGGTGTCTTGAGCAGCTATAGATGCTAACATGTCGTCACTAGCTAGTCCCAACTTTACTTGCGTGCTGTTTGCTAATGCAGGATGTAACATGACGGCTTGATGAGTGTCTGAAGGATGCAGCCGAACCAATGAGCACCTAACTGACTTATTGCATTGTAACCAGGCTTTAAAACCCTTTTTACATTGACAGAATTCACTCACTTGAAACAACTCGACTACAATTCCATCACACGCCTGATTTAAATAGAAATGTGAAATGTGTCTCTTTTCCACGACTGGTACCACTATAATTGGAGCTGGTGTTGTGTGGCACGAAGTTTATCCCACACACTCGACGGTGACATTCAGCAATATTGCATTTCTCACCCTTTCCCCAATTCCTTGCTCGGCATACTCGCTTCACCCCAATTTCCCTGTGTTTATTTTGGTTTGAAATAATTGGCTCCTGACGCCGAACCGACTCTCCTCTCTTAGACTCGGGTATCCGCGTGACGGTGTGTATTCTCCCATCGGCGTGCGCGCGGCCGTGATGAATTAGCTCAACGCCGTGCAAATATTAATCACATTGTCACCACAGCTGAGCAGGGAAGCAGTTTAGTGCTGCAGCCGCCGCGCAGCCTCATTCATCAAACCCCGGAGCGCTCCTGCTCAGGCTCAGCCTCCTGCTCACCGTCTCCCAAACACAAGCTGTTCCCATCCAGTTCTCTACCGCCAGAACTCCCTTCGACGCCTTCACTTGAGTGACAACGCTTCTCTCCAGGCGCAACGCATCCAGCCTCAAAGTCCTCAAAAGCAGTTAATCTGTCGAATAAATCAGTTTGTACTGGAGCAATATCTAGAATAAGAGAGGATAAAGAGAGTCAAGACGAAACAGAGATTTCTCCCAGTACAAAGAGGTATTAGTCAACATCCAATCAGCTACTCTCAAAAGTTAGACCCCGTTTACACAATGGGAAAACGCATATATTTTCATGCGTTTTAGCCTTTCATTTACACAAAAGTAGAGGTTTTATCACGGAAAACTATCATTTCTAAAAACTCCGGCCAAAGTGGAGATTTCTGAAAACTCAGTTTTTGTGTTTGCGTGTGAACGAGGTCAAACAGAGTTTTAGGTTGTCAAACGTCACGGTGTGCGACAAAAAATGCTTCACGTCATCTGAGCGTCCTATGCGGACGTATGCGAACGCCGTATTTATGCGGGTCCATATAAACAGAAACTTTTTTAAAAGCGACCTTGTGTGTACTACGTTATTTTTGGAAACGGAGGGGCAGAAATATGTTTCTGTAAATACCGGCTATGTGTAAATGTGGCCTCAGTCCTTTGTTATCCAGTCCTGCATCACCTTCTTGTTGGCTAAAAGTCAGCTATCAAAATTAAACGTCACAACGTCACTCTCGATCAAACTACTAAAAAGTGTTTTTTTGCTAAATACAAACTGGTGATCAGATTTAGTTTTTTTTAGGTCACATCAACTTTCAAAATACCGGCGACCAAGTTTTTTGTTAGCAGGATTTTCAATAGAGAGGCATACAGGACTTGGGTGAGTCATAGCCCAGAATTGTGACAATAACAACATGGACATTTCTCCAAAACTGTACAATTTCCAGGGAATAGCCAAAATATATGGGAATGATCTCCATTTACCGCCCCACGCTTCCTCCAACATGGTCGCAGTTCTTCTCTCTGTTCTCTGCCTGATGCAGACGAGTAAAATACGCTCCGAGATATTCACAAGGTCACCGCTCTCAAATGATGAATGCAGGTAAGTGTGGCGAGAGTGATCACCGCCCGGCGCCGTCGATTTGAAGGCATGGAAATGGAGGGTTTACGGCTGGTTGGCGTTCAGGCATTTAAATGTAGAGAACACCTGCACCTTGGAGCCTCCACCTCAATGAGGGCCTCTTTTAGTTGGACCTAATTAAAAAATTGGCCTGGCCTCCTTGTGTGGCAACACCACACAGGGCAGGAAAGGTGCCATCTTTCCCTATATTGTTTTATTTATAATTGTTTTACATTTGCTGGAATACAAATATGATAAAAAGCAGTGAAAGGACAACATTTTATCCGGTTTGTATTTCTATGCCATCGTTTCAAATGCGTTGGGTCCAGTGGTGGTCGTTAAAGTAATGTGATTACATTTTTCTTTACATTAATGCATTACACTTATTGATCCCAAAATTCCTTAATCTGTGTATCCATCTATCCATATATGTAATGCTAATGTTCCCCAGTGCTAAGGCTACATTCACATTGGGCTAATTGAACTAGGAAGTGAGGAATTAGTAAAGTAATGTAATTAATGTAACGTGTGAATGTTGTTTCAAGTTCCTCGCCCAACGCTGGTGAATCTTTAGTAGTCGAGTTTAAAACCACACAGGTGGATGTCATCAGCAGCAAAAAAAGGAAATTCAAACCAACACTTCACTGGTTTCAACAACCAAGATACATTTATTGTGTAACTTTCATGAAAGTAGAACGCGTTGCATGGTCTGTGTGTGACATTAGTTCTCCTGGGATGAAAGATAAGAGAATAAACAGACGCAAAACAAATGCAGCTCGTTTACAGGCTAGCTGCCTACATTTGGCTCCGTAAACACACCTCTTTGTCTCTGTGTGTCTGTCGAGGTCTTTCTGTAATTATTGTTGGGTTTTGGGCACAATGCGTTGGCAGCGTGTGCAACGTTGCCTTTGGCTGTTTACTCCGCTGGCAAATACATGTACCACCCACAAAGTGTGGGTGTGGAGGATCAATAATAATGATAATAATAATGATAATAATAATAACTTTATTTATATAGGACCTTTTAAAAAAAGTGCTCCACAGTCAAAGCAAAACAAATGGAATAGCAAGAAACCAATAGTAGATTTTAAAGTATATATTAAAATGAAAAAAATAAATTGAACAAAATATACAAAAATAAAAAAACAAATAAATTAAAAACAGACAAACTAAATTAGGGGAACCAAAGTTCTGCATAAAAAGACTAGATCACTTAAAAGCTGTTCTAAAAAAATGGGTTTTAAGAAGTGATTTAAAAGAAGTTACTGATTCTGCGAGCCTTATTCACTCCAGTAGTTCATTCAAACCCTTTATATCACCCCCCCCCCCCTTGACCTCAGGGGTCGTCGTAATCAGGTTTTCACCAGGAGGCTTTCCAATACATACAAGACACGCAGTGTTAATGCTGTGCTTCCTAATGCCGTGGGTTCCCACTTGACCTTGTACTGAAGGCGATTTCATTGGTCATCTTCACATCCCATAGTAGACCAGGTGAAGCGACCTATAGCCCCCCCCCCCACCCCTCCCCCCCCTCGGACGGGCCGCCCTCTGGATTCATCCTAATTTTGCTACATTGTGGCAAATCGCCGTCCGAGAACAGAGCGTTATTTCGCGGCACCGCGGGGAACACTCCACCCATTAGCCGGCAGCACACTGACCTTCAGGCGGTCCGTCCATTACCCTCTGGGCTCTTGGACTGTTTCCTTTTAGAAATTATGCCGAACATGAGTACAGCTCGCCGCTTCACGCTCGGCGTGGGCAAAAACATATTTAGTGTAATAAACATTACAAGATACAGTCATACCAGTGAAGTACAGGAAGGTCGGAGCACGTGCAATGTCTTTATTTCAAGATAATCAACAAATAAACTTGTATTGTTTCACATGGGAAACACACTTAACAGTGATTACACAGTTTATGTATTTTAGACTATTTGGGCTTTTTTTTGTATTTGATATGACCTTTTTAATCTCTTAAAGACCTCTTACCTCTTTTAACTCGAACATAACACATTTTTCAAGCTGTATTTCAGTTTAATTATAGTTAATTATGACCATGTGATTCAGTCAACTATAAATGAGTAATGTCCATTCACAGCCAGCTGACGTGGGAACTCGACAAGCGTAAACAGTTTGTAGATTCTGGGTTTATTGAAGAAGGTTGCGTTGGATTTTGACTTTTAAATCTACATTGCAGGTGTAATATTTACATTTTTTATCACGGTAACCAACATGTTTAACTTCAATTAATGCTCTACGTAAGAATACTAAATTAATTCATTGTTTAAATGGCACAGTTTCCATCACGGATTGTTATAATTACCTTGCAGGCTTTACAAACATAGTCAAATTAAAATCAATATGCAATGGTGAATATTAAAACAAGGGTAACTACTTTTCTTTGCTGAAGACTGTAAAGATTTTTACATGCACTGATTTGAATACAAATCTGATTTAGCGATAGATTTACTGTCATAGGGAAAGCTGGAGTAAAAAAAATCATAATATTGATTCCAGCTCGTTAGTCTTGTTCTGCCCGCAGAGGGACGCAGATGACAAGATGTGGAAGGACGCCGCAATGCATGATTTATGGGCTTAAAATCAACACTTTATAAAAAAGTACCCTCTGACTAATGACACCTCCACCTGTGTATGATGTATATTTAACAACGGTCCAAACTAACTTCATAATGTAAACTATAAACTCTGGTAGTGCGTCTCATCCTGGACTGTTTGTTATCGTTACCTTCGCATTGAAAATGCGGAAGGTAATGTTTTGATCGCCGTGTATTGTATGTGTGCGTGCGTGTTCACATGAGTCAAAAAGTATTAAATCGCATGAAATTTGGTGGGATGATTAGTTATTATCCGGCAACCATTTGATTAGATTTTGGGATCGACCGGGTGAAAGGTCAAGGTCATGAAAAGGTCAAACTCTTCTTTTTACCATAGCACAGTAAATTCTTATGTTCATAATTCAATGCCCAATGTGATATGCGAAGGTATGCGCTCTAACGAGTGCCCATCTTAGTTTTATGTTTGTTATGAGACGGCATAGATTCCATCTGCTGATGGACCTTCGATGGTTGGATCGTGAGTTCCTGTCGCCAGCTGTGCCACTGCCCTGCTGGGACTCCGCCCACTCCTCCACTTGGGAGGTCTCCAAACTCTCCATCGTGGAATATGCCTAAATATGAACTATTGATAAACTCTGTCAGATTCCTTGAATGTATTTTAACTCTAAATATGTCCTTCTGTACACATTACATCTATTGCATCTGTCCATCCTGGAGAGGGATCCTCCTCTGTTGCTCTCCTGAAGGTTTCTTCCCTTTTTGTCCCCCTGAAGGGTTATTTGGGAGTTTTTCCTGGTCCGATGTGAGGTTTTGGGTCAGGGATGTCTATGTGTACAGATTGTAAAGCACTCTGAGACAAATTTGTAATTTGTGAAACTGGGCTATACAAATAAACTGAATTGAATTGAAAATTATGGTCTGTCGAGGGACTACAGAGGCAAATGAGCTGTTTAGCTGCAATCTGGTGCAGAGCATCACATGTCCCTTTAAATATAGATAATAACAAATACTGAAGAACCGGTTCAAAACAAATGGAAGAGGTTTTCTAGACAAAATATTTGGTAATAAAATGAATAATCCTGCTTGTCCTCTGTCTGTATGTCTGTCTGTCTGTATATCTGCACCTGATGACGCACCGTGCCACTGACCCGTCACTCACCGGTTCAACATCAACCTGATTAACATTCTCTGGTGAAGGGAAGTCTTTGTTCCTCATATTCTTGCATCCATAGGGACCCTTGCAGTTATGAACGAGTGCATTCCGACTCCTTTGTGAAAATCATTTGCATGTGTGATCTCCGCTGCTCACGGTGAGGCTGTATTGATCCCCCCTCCTCCCCTGTCTGAAGCCCTTAAGGCCCGGAGAGCTCTGATGGAGCCGACCGTCTCGGGGGAGCCTCTGAAAATCGGCGAGATGTCGTTAGGCCCAAAACCCCCCGAGCTTAACGAGCCTTCACCTCGACTGACCTTCGCCTTCACCCCATCACCGCCACCATCTTTCATTATTAGAGTGCACCGGGGCTGCATCCCATGCCGCTCCGGCGTGGGGCCCGCCTTGCACGCTTGTTTTCCTCCCAGTCTCCATAATTAATCGACCTCGATGAGATCAGAGCTGGAGACTAATTGGCCGGTTAGGGATCTCCTTCGACTTCACGTTTTAACGCCCGATGTTTTAAATGATTCACTCTAAATACCGTTTGCAAAAAAGCCGCCGTAGAGGCACTCAGAGTAATCCTAAATATGTATTAGTCCTGAAGTATTCCATCCATTTTCATGTTAGAAATACTTAATTTCCCACCGTTTGGCAGAAAGAGGGACGGCAGCCGATCACTTTAAAAATAATCTCATCAATTTGTTTGTTTTTTAAGTACATGACATATCCGTAATTATATTCTTTGGGTAAACTGTTTAGTGGCAAGAACTTCCCACTATATGTGTATGAAATATATATCTATATATATATATAGTTGTTGGAGCGGTCAGTAAAATCAACGCGCATTCTTTCCTCGTGTCACTTTAATATTTTATTTTGCAGAACAGAATCATGAAATTAAATTCATGGTAAAGAAAAAAATCTTGCTTAGTCTTTGAAAAATACTTTGCCAAACACACCCGGGTGACGTCTACATAGTCAACACCCCCTGACGTCATCATTTTATCATAATCTTTTCTTTAATATGGTCAACAGTATTTCAGCATAATTTGATCTATGGGCAATAGCATGATTATATAATCTACCCTCGCGGATTGGAGACGGTGTAGATAAACACAAATATATCAGTGCTGACGACGAGTGAATAATTAAACATGAACAATGTGAATAATCTCAATCCGATTAGATGAATTTAGATTACGTAAGCATTCAAATTCATAATTTACGGCGGAAGCTATAACCCGGCGGTCCAGGCGGCTTCGATGTGCCGATCCCGGCCGACGTAAAGTCTTCCTCCCGGTCGCCGCTCACCGACCGACTCTGAAATAAATCCTCTGTTGCAACGTCGGTGCAATCTCCCCTTCTCTGTGGGCGCCTCTAATTAGACACACATTAGAAATGCAGTGAGAAACAATCTCATTGAGAGAGAGAGAGCCCCCCCCCCTCCCCCCGACTCAATTTGCTGGAGTTGAGTGCAGCGCGTGGGGAAGACACGGGCGGGGGGGTGGGTCGCGGGGGAAGAGCCTAATCTTAAACCACCTATCCCTCCATCTCCAAACCAATTAGTGCATGAGGATAGGCCAAGCGGCCGGCAGCAGGTGTGGGGAGCTGCGACCTGTCATGTTTTGTTTTATTGCGTTCGCCTGTTCTCCGTGTATGTTGATACCTGCTGCGAGCGGGAAGCCCATCGGGACTCGCCGCGCGGTGCTGAGAGCGCCGATTAATCAGCGCGAGTCGGGCGGCGTGCGTAAGCAGTTCCCTTCCCCCCCCCCCCCGCGAGCGAGGCATTAACAGAACACACCGACGGGGCCGACCTATGCGGAGATTAAGCCGTTCATCTTCAGGCCGGTTTGATTTAATACCTGTAATCGTAAAACGATTAAAGGTATTAAATCAAAATCAATATATACACACACCACAGCATCAGGCATGCTTCCCCTGAACGTAGCGCATCTTAAAGGATGCGGCGCGCGCTTCGAGCTCCTCGTTGTGCATATTGAAGTTTGATCTCGGGGTTTCTTCCCGTCTCCGTTAGCATATTGCGGCATATGGCCCGGCGTGTTTTGATGATCCGACACTCTCGTCGTCTTGTTGCCCCCCTGTCTCTTCATCCGTCCACAATCTATCCGTCATATTGCTGCTTTACCACAATAAATGTGAGGGAAGGCACTTTTTTTGCGCGGCAACAGAGGACAGATGTTGCCCAGTGTGAGGCTGACAGTCTGCAGCACTGCTTAGTCCTCGGTGCTGAGTCAGGCGGCTGTGGGCTTATTAAATATGCCTCGGCATCGTTTTATTGTTTATGCTATGGGAACGGAAAACATGTTGTTGACAATAATTGTTTACGCTTGAGAGAGAAGGAGAGAGAGGGAACTAGTTTGAGTAATATTATAGTCTTTCACTGTAATATGCACCGTTATGCTCAGGAAATGATATGTCAGTGTGTCCCATGCATACAGTGGTTGTGATCACCCCTTACATTCACTGGTTGAAGGTCAACTGATCAGTGAGCTGTTTTTGGTATAAATTAATAATGAAGTTTCATGCTCTCGTATGATAATATTCATCCTAACCCTAATTTATTTCGTAAACTTTTTTTTGCCAGGCTAATGACATTAAGATTTTGAATTCCACTGGCGAGTTGTAAAAGCTGAAAAACACACACACACAAAATAAACTTTTTTAAAAAGCTAAAAGTTACAACAAAAAAATACTAAAAACATTAAAAGAATAAAAGTGCTCCCCGGAAAAATTATCACATAAGAGCACAGAAGCAGTAAATTGCTTAAGCCCAAAATGTGTCATTCAGTGCCAGCAGCAGTACATTTAATGCTCGAATGATCCTTAATTCAATTTTTTGTTTTAATCGTGCATCCTTATCAAGTTATCTAATCCAAAATGAGCTCGCTTACAGAAGACAAGGGTCCACAAGAATGTCAAAGGGTTTTCAGTAAAAGCGATGCAGGTTCTAGGACTGATGCAACTGTGTGCAGCCTGAGAAAAAAGGTAATTGGCTCCTCCCACTAAGTTATAATGCCCCTCCCACTAAGGTATAATGCCCCTCCCACTAAGGTATGAGGCTCCTCCCACTAAGGTATGACAGACTGAACGCATGTCTGTTGAAATACAACTTAGATTTCTCACACACTGCCCATTCAAAGAATTAAATTGCACGGCTTCTCGATTCTTCTCCACCGGGAGCGCCGCCGTGTGACGGTGCCAACGGGCAGTCTGGCACACGAGAAACATTACGACTCTCTATCTCGGTAATCACTGGAAGGGTTGGCCGTAATTATAGAAATGCCATCGATGTAATAAGTACAGTCAGCCTCTCAAATAATACAACCATGCCGCACTCTGCAATTCAAAAAAAGAATATGTTATAAGGGGGGTTGGGGGGGGGGAAACATGCCAAGAGATTGTAGAAGAGATGACATGTAAAGATGTTTGTGTTGGAGTGGTTAGCATTGTCAGTTCTGAGTTTTTTATATCAGAGGCTTGCTCTCATTGGATGGGACCGTTGAGGTGGATTTAAAATACGAAATCAAGGAAGTAATGATCGTGTTTCTACAAAATACTATGTAATCACGACTTGATTTGAAAACTACTTGATGTGGTTATTACATCTATTTCCATTAATCAGTGTTGCAGACGGGCCTTACAAATTGACAGTTGAATACACATTGTTTTATAACCACTGAGATTAGTGCACTTAACTGAAGATTGATTTGGGACGATGCGTTTGTGATAAATAGTGTTTAGTTGACAGGAAGCCCCCACTCGATGTGTCCCACTACCCACTGCGGGGCCGCAAGCCACCGCAGATGACACGGTAATGCATAACTCCGCAGTCCTACATTCAATATCTATTGAAAGTGCACTTTAACTTCCATTGTTATTGGATCTCTGGGAAATGCATTATGCATGGGACGTCTTCACTGGGAGCGCCGGGTCCATAGCATACACTGGGAAGTAAACTGTGTTAATCTCAGGGCTTATTTACTGACAGAGTCTCTCCTTGGACCGGGCTTTGAACTCTCTTTTAATGCGTCTCACCAAACCAGAACGCTCCCTCTGGGTTCACACTTCAAACGGGAAACATTGCAGCGTTTCCTACAGAAAAGATGCTATGGGGCCGGTGGCTGGTGTCTCTTTAACCCTCGGACTGGATAATCACAGACAGAACCATGGACTGAATGGATAATCACAGACAGAACCATTGGACTGAATGGATAATCACAGACAGAACCATTGGATTGGATGGATAATCACAGACCGATTAATGGACTGAATGGCGGCAATGCAAAAAAAAAAACGGGTGAAAAAGAAGCCATTACACAGATGATGAGGGGCATTTTTATTTCCTGACGGTTTGACGCGTCAAGCTGCTTGGACACCCTGACTCTGACCTCAAGTTAGGACCCCGGAAACCACCCAAAAAATATTTGTTCAGGAATCTGGAGTATCTGTTTGGAGAGAACGAGAAAGACAGAAAACATCACACTCCACGCCTCTGACGGACACAATACACATTCTGCCATTTAGACCCCGTTTAAAAAAAAGGTGGAATGGAGTGTCGTTTCTTAATATCACTCAAACAAATTGTTCTACTTTGTGCTCTACTCCTTCACAGGGAGGATCGCTGCATTTTTCTTTGTAAGGATCGTTTGCTTCTGATTAATCGCATCAAGAAACTCGGTTCTTCCGAGACTCAAAGCGCAACAACACCCGGCTGCAGACGATTCTTCATCCAATTAAGACTCAAAAATATTTCCCGCCATTATCTCAACTCCGTACGACAGGCAGGTACTCATGTCTAATGCACTGCAATCAACACGACAGCGTATCGTGGCTCGCAAGGATTTGCACATGGGTTATGAGCTCAGACATGGAATGTATGCGTTAACATGAAAGCCTTTGCGGTCCAGTGGAGCAGGACTCCACATCTCTGGATGTAGAATCCCCCCTGAGCACCTTGGCTCCACTGGAAATAGTTTAATGGGCTACAATCTCAATTCTCCTTTTCCCTTTTGTCTCCAGGCTCCTCCACAGACCACCAGACTCGCCCAATCAAAGAAGCCTCGGAAAAGGACTAGATAATATAATGAATCCCAATTCGGTGTTTCGTTTCAAATAACATTTGATAGATTTCAGACCGAACACGATATACTTCGAGTACATCTATGCACGAGTTGAAATATGTCTGGGGTTGCAGAGCAGCGCCCGTCCACATGCAGTCGATGGCTTTCTAGGTTTAGTGGGACTCAATTTAAACATAGCAGAAGGTCATAGGCAGTTTAGCCTGATTTACTTTGCTGCAAATTAGTAGGAAAATGCCAGTTTGTTGATAGTGTGATCAATGGGACGATGATGGAAAAATATTTAAAGGCTCAGGACGTATTTTTTTATTATTTCAGTAGTATTTCTAAAATGCGTTTGCATTGCCCACTCGCTACAACCCCACCCACCTACCCATGTTTGACCTGCTGTAAATGGTGAGGTGAGCTTCTACTTTGAGTCCGACCCTCAGATATTTACATTTGTGGTTGATATTGACAACCGTGGGTTTAGTCTCAGTCAAGGGAGGTATACAAACGTATACAGTGTAATCACAGTATGAGTTCTCTAATGACACCTGCTGGAAGTATTACATTTCTCATTTCCTGTTATGACACATTGTCAGGAAGGTAGCAATTAGTGCATTTGAATGTACGCGTGTGTGTCAAAAGGCTGTCCAAAAATACATTATGCCAGGGCTACTACATGGACTGAAAGGACCTCCACATACTGTATATATGCATAAAGGTATTGGGCTGTAAAGATACACAATTCAGATTTGTTTTTAAGACTCTAATTAGATTTGGCTTTTCATCATGAAGATAATAACTTTGTATTACTTTTCTTCATGCAGAAGATCTGGCAATCAGAAAATCAAGTTAGCTTGAGTTTAAATGATGATTTTGACCACAATAACATTGTCCAATGCAGCCCTGGATGGACGCATTTTCTCCGTGACGGGGCTGGGAAAGATCCAGGTCGAAGGTGGGCTTGGCGCCTGCTGCATGCACTCTACTGGCGGGGGGAAGGGGGGACTGGGTCAACCGGCCGGACTAAATTCAGTTTTATGGTTTTGGAGTGATGTCTACAACCATGGACACCGTCCCCAACCAATGGACCCGGTCTTGTTGACCATGCTTTGCCATGCCATCACCATTCATGTCTATAGCCTCCAAACTATTTGTTTGTTATTAAATTGTTCACGAGAGGACAATATTGTTTAAAAGCGCAGTCCTTGAGATTTGCTCCACGTGCTTCAAGTCCTGATCAAAGATAACGCCGAGACTCTTTACAGTGGTGTTGGATGCCAGGGCAATGCCGTCTACAGAAACCACATCACCAGATAATTGATAGTTGGTAATTGAGTAAAACAATTTCAGTTTTGTCTGAGTTTAACATCAAGAAGTTGCAGGTCATCCATGTTTTTATGTGTTTAAGAAATGCTTGAATTTTTTGTGAATTGGTTAGTCTCCTCTGGTTTGATCGATAGATATAGTTGATTATCATCTGCATGACAATGAAAGTTCAGCTGATAATATTGCCCAAAGGAAGCATGTAGGTAAATAAAATTGGTCCAAGTACAGAACCTTGTGGAACTCTGTGACTAACGTTGGCGGTTATCGAAGCTTCATCGTTTACAAATAGAAACTGAGATCTATCTGATAAATAGGATTTAAACCAGCTTAATGCGGTACCCGAAATACCAATCGACTGATACAGTCTACGTAATAATTCCGTTTGCCAGATGAAGTGGATTACTCACACGTTTTTCGTCATGTGACGAAACCTCAATTACTGTAAGTTCAAATCACCCACGTTGAGAAGCTGTCAGGCTATTTTAAGCCTGCAGGCAACAGGAGGTACGCCTTCGTCACAAGGACCTTTCAGTCTTGAGGTGTTGACTGCATGAGGGGTAGCGTCAGACCTCCGGGCGGTCGCACCTAGTGCATGATGGGTATTCTCATATGCATGCACCTGATTCTCTGCAATGGACACGACATGTCTTTTTTCAACCGTTGTGCTTTTGACGGATGAAAATAAATCCTCAAGACAGACTGAAAATTATAAAAAAGGGCAGCATAATGTAATTGGCGTTTTCTGTCAGCAAGTAGAAATAATGTGCAAGTGTAGTCAACCTGCATCATCGCTATATTCATCTTCCAACCATTTGCAGAACGTCGTGAAATTTACAGAGAGAAAGCTAGTTAATTGACTCAGAATTATGAAGATGGCGTGATCACGATCAAAACACTGGAACAATGCGAGTACCTCGACTGGAGGGGCTCCGGAGCACTTAGAATTGAAATCTCTTGTGACAGTGTTTGCCGGGCAGAATTAAAATGCGAGTAGGCAGAAGGGACTTTGTCCCAAAGAGTTGGAAAGGCAGAAAAAAAGGTCAGATTTTTAAATAAGTGACATTCATAAAAAGATCCCAGCAAACGTACTGACCAAATTAGTGTTGATCCTGAACTATGTAAAATCTACCCGGGAATTAAACTACTGATGATATTAGAGAACCACAGTTATTACAGATCCCCCCCCAAAAAGTCTCCAACCGTGTTGAAAGCTATTTTTACAGTTAAAGGAACGCTGACTAAAGAGGATTATTTTGGATGCTCTCTGGCCCCGGTGTATGTGCTCGTCTCCTTCTAAGTGCGAATGTCTGCGGGCAATCTCTCCATCTGGCGTTGCACTACAAGCCAGGCTGTTCCGGCGACTGCCCCGGCCCTCTCTCTCTACCTCTCTCTACGCTGCCACCCAGAGACATGGACAGTACTACAACTCGCCTCTTATCCAGCACCGCCCAGCCCTCGGTCTCAGCGGCGGCCTCTCGGTCCCTCGGGGTCCTCGGGGCTCTTTGATAGTCTCAGAGATGACATATGTGAGTCTGGTTAGCATATGGCTGTGGGGGTGACTGCGTTCCAGAGCCCACAGCAGGGCACGGGTCGGCGAGGCTGCAGGGAAGGAGTGTAATTGATTCCTAGCACTCTCACCTTTACAGCATGGTGGGGACGAGAGACTCTGAAATAGTAGTGGATACCTTTTTAATATATCGGAATAGGGACTGGAGCGAGTGTATACAAAAACAACTAATGTAAAAAAAAAATCTTTGTGTACGCACATTCTTTACTTTAATATACAGTATATAATATATTTAATATATTATATATATGTTATGTATGTATACATTTATGTTGATGAGATGAAACAAATCAGAGGTCAGGAGATGCAGCACTCCGTACATTTAAGACTTTATACTGGAGCTAAACTGGAGTAGCTCTTTAAAAATGTCCTACGAGTGGGGCAATAATCATCTTTTTAAATGTAACTTTGTGGGTAAAAAAAAAGAAGAAGAAATCAGTGATGGCCATCAAATCTAAAACTAAACTTCTGAAGAACACAGATTGCATCTACCGACGGGTTTTACCTGCACCTATCTTTCTCAAATGCCACTTAAGATTGCTGTTGGCGGCTTTCTCTCTCATGGTCTTAACTTCTAATCCCGGGAGAAGAAATCTCTAAATCGTTTTGTCAGATGACGTCCCAATATTTACTGATTGCAAGCAAAAGGTCACAGCAAGAGCATCAATGTTATTTTTCCATGCAATATATTCTGTAAGTAGTCTTTCTATATTCTATACTGTTGTCTAATCATGCAGTAGCTATCGCAGGAGTTTACAATAAGGTACACTTTCATTATACATTCAACAGAAATAAATGCTTTGTTTAACACTAGGCTGTTGGCTATTGGGCCATTAATTTAGCACAAATATGTAGATAAAGTATCATTTGGATACAGTTACATAAAGAATTTTGACTTGTTGTGAATGTATGTGCAATTAAAAACTAGCACAAGTAATCTTGACATAAGCGACTTAAAAGTGAGAAATGTAACAATCCAATAATTCTATAATGAGCTGGGGAAATAAATTGACATTCCTTTGGCATCCATCTCAGGTATGTCGATAATAGAAACCTTTTTGATATACACGGCAAAACAATATTGATTGATGATGAAGTTTATGTCCTCATTGTCAGACAGAATTGCAACACGGCGTCGCTCCTCCTCGAAAATATATCGCGCTAAGCCGACATCGTCAGGGCGATGTGCCTTTTATCTCTTGGGAGACTTCCGGGGGGGGGGGGGGGGGGGGCATGACTGTCTCTCAGAATTAATGGCCGCTCTGTTAGAGTGAAAATGAGAACAGCAGCATGATTAAAATCCACTCTCGCAATAGCTCCCTCACTTTACCAGGTGAGCGTTGATTTTCCGCCCTTTTCACGCTTTAGCGGGAACTGTGTGTGTAAAACAGAGTATTAAAAAACACACTAAAATGTGATATACGGTCAGTAAAAGTGTGAATTCAAAGTAAATATTTCATATATAACTTGACTCCTAACTTAGGAGAATTATATTTCGATATGCATCCACTATTTAAATGATCTAGTGTATATTTAAAGCCCTGGAGGTTGTTAGCTAACGATTATTCACGAAAACTTTAGTCAGTTGGTCACGGTTGTTCATAAAAACCTCAACAACTGACATTCAGCAGAGCACAGCAGAGACCCCCCCAAAAAAAAAATCAATATTCCAATTTTGTTAGAGGACATAGCAGCAGTGTTTGCCTATCATTTAGTTGAGACTTGCAACACTATGGGTGCCACATTTCTAGTCTTTGTGTGTCATTGATTTATTTTCTGCATCTGATTTGTCTTTAATCTCATGGATGTACGATATAAACTGGACTTCCTTCTCATCTTTTATATTCTCAGTGCCTCACGATGTTTAATGCTACTTTTTCAGTACATGCTTCACAGTCGTGTTTCGACTGGATATAAAATATGGGTATATAATATATATTAAAAAAAAATATATATAATATATTTAAATAATATATATAATGTGTATATATATAATATACAGTATATATAATGTATATAAATAATATATATATTATATATAATGTATATATAATATAAGGTGTATATATATATTTTTATTCTGTGGACGCTCTGACATCAAACAGTTCCTTGGAGCTCAAAACCTCAAAGACCAGTTATCTCTGGATGTGGTGGCATTACATCTTCACCTCAACACACTCTTCAAACCCCTGAGCCTCAAAGACCGAACGATGGAAGAACAGGTCAAAGCCTTTAATTACCTTGGAATAGCGATAAGATGCCCTCTGTCTTTTTCCCAAATATGCTGACACAGTCACAGTACAGCCTGTTAGCGGATAGATTTAAAACTCCCAATTAATTATTGGTGTCCAGAGTGCCCTCGCCCCGCAACTGTCAGAAGTCCATATGGCTCCAAAGCGTAGTAGTTGCCGACTCAGTGTAAGGAAATACATTCCAACAGCTGCCCCACGGGTGTCTTTCTGATTCTATATTACATCCTGCTACGATTTTGCCTCCATCAAAAAGGCAAAGCAAAAACTCTTCCAGGTCATCAATCACGCAAGTCAAATATGATGACAACCAAATCGACAGTGTCGGTCTTTATCCAAACAAAAGCCATTCCAGAAACAAAGGAGTTCTCTCGCCTCCATCAGTTATGTTCAGCACTGCCGACGTACCAAAGACAAACAAAGCCTCATTATGGAGTTTATTGCTACATTTCAGACTGCTGTCACTATCACGAACCGTCGAATATATTTGTGTGTCAACATTACTGTTTGTCTAATGTCGGGTTTTTTATAGCTTTTACTTGTTTGGTGTACTTCCAACTGCCGAAGACAGATTTCTGTAATGTGAGGACAGTTGGCAATAGATCCTAAGTTTTTAGCTTTTTACAAATGTGTTTTAGGGCCATGTTGGCCTGCTTAGAAAAACAAGTATGTATTAATGTAATTTGATTATTAGAGCCGCCAGACAACATATTTTGTTGACTTAATATCAATAATAGTGACACAAAGTGCACGTGCCTCATTTTCAAACCCACAGTTAGCCATCAATGGATGATATAATGCCCTCAACCCTTTGTGCCTGATTTCAAAAAAATTATATTAAAGAAATATTTGTGTTTTTTTGCTGTCGTGCTAAATTAAGTGGAAATTGTTCATTTCATTATAGTATATACAATAGATAGATAGATGTAGGTATGATGCAAATTAGCAAGATTAAACATAATTGGTATGTATATTATTGCTTTTTATTATGTTTTTTTTTTAAATGATTTTATAATGAGGCCAGTATTTAAACGTAACCTGTGTGTTTATTGCTTTTTTATGATGTTTCTGTGATAATTCTTCTCTCCATTAGTGATGGCTTGTAATATCTAGCCACAGGGACTACAGACAAAATTTAGCCTTATAGCTAAGACTGACACATTTAACCCTCGGTGGATTGATGTGTACGGCCCCTGTTCAAAATAAATGAAAGATTACTTCCTGGTCCAAGAGTCAGGACTAAACACTTTAATGTAACCAGATTTAAGGATATTAATTTGTTTCTGCATCTCACTATTGGATTTTATTCTATTTCTTGCTTCTGACATTACATTTTCTTAAATCTCATTTTCCTTTGCATTGTGTTTTGATGCTTTTATGTCAAGTATTTCGAATGACATCGGCTGCATCTTCAACAAGGGGTTAAACATCCCTTTGCAGACGTATACGTGTACCCACTCCGCACTCATTGGAAAATGAGGCAAGTGTGCAATTCCGACATCTGCGTTGCATCGGCGAAGTTCTCCACCGGCGCCGGAGCAGCTGTGGTGCTGCACAGCTGCTCCGGCTTTCTGCAGCGCCGTGCCACCGATTCAGCTCACGCTCCTGCAAACTATCATCGCGGTTTAAATCTTAATCATCATTAGTAAGAGGTTAATTGCAGAATGCTGATCAATGAGTCATTCGCGGTGCTCATGTTGAAAATGATTTTGCAAAGTGCGTCGCCATTCAGAAAGAATTCCACGTCCATTAACAACTGGATGGTGGCTTTTTAATTTTTTTAAATTTGACTTTGGTTTATTTGATGAGGGAGAGTGAACTATAACAAAACATTTCTGTAAATGTGCCAGTTAGACAAGACACTTTTTTTCATCTGTAATCCCGAGAGGCAGATGTCACAAAAAAACTAAAAACATTACATTACATATTATAAAATAGATGCTTTTATTTCTTTTTTTTTTTAATTTTGTTTTTGTTTCACTGAACAAAAGAAAAAGGTGATAAATCATCGTAAATGACAAAAATATTTACTATATATTTTGTACTTTAAAAAAAATTATTTTTATTTTTTAAAACATTGACGCTTTTTAATTGGTGGACAAACAATTAATAGTGAGTATCCTCACTCAGAAGACTCTAAGACATTGTCACACAACAACAGACGTGATTTTGCATACAATTAATGATGAAATCCATCACTCAACATTATTTAAATATGCTTTTCATTCACAGCACCCTGAGGAGCCGCAAGGATAATAACTCACACCCGTGTTGGTGAACTTTCTTTGACCTCATCATACAAATGTTATTTCAGTGAGCTGCAGTTAAAGGTATCAACATAAATACTTATTACATATCACGTAGGTTATGTTATGGCCAGAGTTCTCTCTGAAAATGAACATTGATAATGCACCTGTGTCACACATTAGATTATACTAATGTAACCCCCATTTATATGGCACAATTGAGCATATGGTGTACTTCAAATTAAATGATGAAATTTGGCACATTTAGATCTGCTCTTAATTGTCCTCAGTTGGAACTAAAATATAGACGGCGTATGGAATCTGTTATATCACAGAATATTTGTTTTAATTCAATGTTTTACCATAGCACCCATTGTTCAGCTATATTGTTAGATCCTCTATACCTCTCTAGCTCTCTAACTCTACCTTTATACCTCTTTCTCTACCTCTATACCTTTCTCTATCTCTATACCTCTGTAGTTCCCTCTATACATCTCTACCTCTATATCTCTCTCCCTACCTCTATATCTCTCTATACCTCTCTCGCTCTTTCTACCTCTATCTCTCTCGCTATGACTCTATACCTCTCTCTAACTCTATACCTCTATCTCTATACCTCTCTCCCTCTCTACCTTTTTCTCTCTCTACCTCTCTCTCCCTCTCTAACACTCTCTTTCCCCTCTCCCCTTCCCTCTCTCTCTCTCTCTCTCTCTCCCCCCTCACCTGTAGGTGTCCTTGCTGGATCATGTCCGATAGCCTTCTAGACGTCCCTGTGGACCTCTCTCTCTCTTCCGCCCTAATGACCTTCCTCCTGTGGCTAATCACTGGTGCTTTTTTGAAGCGGTGATACCAAAGAACAAGGCCCAGACGCTCCGTAGGAATACATGATTAATTCCGTCCTTTTCCTCGTGGGGGGGGGGGGGGGGGGGGGAGATATCGTCTCCATGAACAACTTAGTAGATAATGGCGTCTTATAGACATATGTGTAGTGTAGTGTAAAAGAGAGACATCACAAATGGACATGAACTGTACAACATGAAGTCAAGAATCATAAAAGATTGGGTACTTTGGAGATTTCATCTGTTACTATGAGATGTATGAACGATTTATTCACTTGTGACTGAACACAAAGGGCGCCTTTTATTGATTTTACACTTTGTAACAACCGGAACACGGTCATGTCGGAGGCAGCCACACGTCCGTCCATTTGCTAAAGTGTTTACCGTGTTCAGGGTCACGAGGGGCTCGAGCCGGTCCCAGTGCACGTCATGTGGGAGGCAGAGCCCCGGAAAGGTCACGCGTGTGGACGAACACATACACACACGCGGTGTGACCACGTACAGCGGTGTGTAGAAACGGGGCTAATTTCCATAATTGCCACCATATGGATGATCAAACTTATGAGTGTCTCTAAGAGTTATTGTTCAGTTGTTGTAAAGATTGAGTGGTAAACAACACAACAACTTAAATAACTATTCTAGAACTTCATTATCATACAGTTCAATGGCAACTGCCTTCCCGTGTTCCACGTTTCCATTTCTTCTCCATTTCTGTAACACGGATAAAGAGATTTGGAAAAAATGACAGATTGGTTGGTGGCTGAAATAATTTGTAGGTTTGCATTAATTATGTTAAACATTACAACGGGAAGAGTGAAGTCGTTGTAGTTCTTGTTGTCGACGCCGTGCCAAACAGAACCTAGGTTGCCATTGTTGTATTTGTGAGACTTATCCAACCTAGAAACGGTAACTAAGGGGGGATGAGACCTAGTTTGGATCAATTGAAGCTGAAATACTTTGTATTGATAACAATTATTATCCATTCCGGCTCCCGTCCACATCACGATTCTCTTTCCGAGATGGCTTTTAAATAACAAATTAAGCGATCTCAATCACTAACGGATACACTGAAACGACACATGAAGCAGCTCTGGTATTGACGCTTCTTAAGTGGAATAATGAGTTATTCCCTCTTTACATCATGAACACCAAGCCACTGATTAACTGGCCATACCTGAGGGGTGATCAACGACAAACAATCACGTTGTGTTGTCGATTGGATTCTCGCTTCATGAGTAAAACGGGTTCGGAGAAGGTTTTTTGGATGGAAGAGATTCATTGGCTGAATGCAAAAAAAATAAGTGCCCGCTACGACATCCCATCATAACTAACCCCTGGCGTAAACGGTGATTCGGGGGGAAAAAAACGGAGCTGGGCCATCTCTGTGGTCGCACTCTCCCAAAAATTGACTGTATAGGCGAAAAAGAGCCGAGCTTGTTGATTTGTGGAGTTATTTCCTCCAAGGTCAAGCGCTGTCAACACATTATGTTAGGCGCTGATATAGCTCGAGCACTCTGGGTCTAGTGTCCCAGAATCAAATGTCCTCTAAATGATGAGTGCACCCCTGCTCGGATCCATCACCGTAATGGTGGTCAGGCATGTCCTCGTGGCGAGAGGCCACTTGAAAAGCCTCATTTGCAGCCAGGGAAGCCATTTAGGCCTCGATTCGTGAATTATGACGTTGATGTGGGAATGTTCGGCTATTCTGGGTTTTGGATGGTTTAGAAAACTCCGCGAGGAACGTGACACGGGAACGCGACACGCCGGCAGACATTTGTCTTGTTTGAGTTGAGGTCTGAGAGGGGAGCCAACGCTAGTTATGGTGCGCTAATATCAGTGATGTGCATGTGGGGAGCCGGCGTTCCACGCCAGCAGCGTGCAAACCATTTATCTCTCTTACGCCGCCTCTTTTGGGGAAGAAGTGATTCATACCGCACGCGTGCTTCAAAGGGGTTTACGAGAGGGTGGGGCTTGTCTAAACTTCCTCGTCCTCCATCCGTCTCCATTGACCTTTTTTTTTCGATGTGCACAATTGAATCTCCTCAGCCAGGCTCCCTGGATGCCTCGTGGATGGGCCTATAGGCAGACAAGGAGAGAGAGGGAGAGAGCACTTCACCTCCTCCAACGCTCATCGGCACATTTTGTGAGTGGCGGGATGTGGCCGGGGGAATGCACAGTGGGACGGATCATTTAGAGGTAATGTGTCACTAGGATAAAAATCAGGCAGACTAACAGGGGAAGCACTTTCACACGGTGATAGTGACACTAAGTTTTTGCTGCTGGTTGATATGATGCGACTGATAGAAAAATCTGTAATCTGTGGATAATGATGGATAATGATTGACATATATTGCTTCTGTCCATCCTTAACTTTTTTCCATGTGAAAGGTTTTTTTTCTTCTATTTTTGGGAGTTTTTACCTGATGCGATGTGAGACAGGGTATGGAATGTGTACAGACTGTCAAGCCCTCTGAGGCTAATTTGTGATATTGGGCTATGGAAAATGAATTGAATTGAATAAGTCCTGCTCTACTTTTGCCAAGTGTTCAAGGAAAAACCTGAATGAATGAACAAATGAGCAAAAGAGGAGTTCTCTATAGAAAGGAGGAATTACTGAGGGGTTATATGAGCATGAGAGTGATGTGAATCATATGCCATGGTCTCTCACTCCCGACATCCCATGCTACAATACTTTTTTTTTGGAGTGACATGTCTACTACCATCTATCATTCAAACAAACTCTGAGGAAACATGTTCTCCAAGCCTCCAGTTCCAGAGGCTTCTACACACGAGGTGAATTAAAGCACAACCGCATCCTCGTAGGGAATCACTCTAGTCGACACCCGTAACCCCCTGGCCACGCTACGCAGACAGAAGAAGTAGTCAAAGAGCAAGGGAATGTAAAAACAGTGTTTCTTTTGAGTTGCTTTGACAGGTTCTCAATGCTGGCGGTGTTGTAACAGTGGGGGAAGACTTCCACGTTCACTTCGTGAGAGTCAGATAGAGAAAAACCACAGTGGCAAGTGCTTCCTCCTATTATCCTCGTCGGGTAAACGCCACGGTGTCTTTCAGAAGCAGTGCCTCCAGTTTATAAGGCTCAGGCTGAATGTGAGATTACTTTATTTTTATTTTTTTGAAAGCTCCTTTTCAGAATAACAGAGGACAGTGACGAACGTTCCCACGCGCACTGCAAGTACACTGATCTTCATCAGCATTCATTGGGTTCTCAACCTTTATTTTCAGTGATGTTCCACCTGTGAAATATTCTTTTCAGCCGAGTACCCCCCGACCAGTGCAAAGCATTTTAGGTTGACAAAAAGATGCAATACGCAGCATTTGTTCATCAGTGTCAGATTTATTATCATATGTACGATTCAGTTTTTGAACTTATATTTTATTGAATATTTATTAAATAACTTTTCAAAGGATTTTTCTTAATAGATGGTCATTTTAAATATTTTGAAAATCGAATCTCATTAGAGGGCCTTCACAGACTCCCAGGGATACACAAACACCTGGGGGAATACGAACCTCCGGGGGGTACGCGCATCCTCGGGGGGTACACGCATCCTCGGGGGGTACATGAACCCCTAGGGGTACACAAACCCCCTGTACACGTAGACCCGGGGTACACGAACCACCAGGGGTACACGTATCCCATGGGGTACACAAACCTCCGGTACACGAACAGCCCAGGGGTACACAACCCCCCATTTGAGAACCACTGCTCTAGACACAGCATGCAGACATTAGACAAAAACTGTAAAGCCTTAAACTAAGCAAACTATGACAACAGGGTATTATTCCCGAACCCTGAAGTAAGTTTGCCCCCCCCCCCGAAAAAAAATGGGCTTTGGCTGTGTGAGAGAAAAACTGTCTCAATTGTCCGTAAGGCTAAGTGCTAAGGCAACACTGTTAGTCATCGATTGCGAGCGATAAGGTGGAGGGTCACATGCTATTTCCTACGGGAGTTCGTTCTCCTGTGTTCGGCTGTGTGTGTTTGTGCGTGCAAATGGAAATGTATACTTGAAGGTCTCACACAAGAGTAAGAAAGGGTGCAATCATTCTCGCTTGTACAGAGCTCCGCTGCAGCTTAAGTGCTACAAAGCTGTTTGATTTTTAAACATGCTTTTGCACTGCGGACTGTCGTTCCTCTTGATTCGGCTGCTCAGGGTTGGTCGATTCCCGCTGGGGCCAACAGCCCCTCGATATGTATTCACTCTCAGCATTGTGTATGTTTTGGGTGACAGCATCACCACTAAAAGGGGAATATATTGACATGAAATAGCTGCCGACACCTGGAGATTTCTCAAAGATCTGTAGTTATTTCTCTTTTTAAACACCATATTTGGCTCATTGGTTTATATTAAAATCAGTTTTTTCTGCTCCAATTGTGTCACGGAATGAAAATGCATTGCAATCCTATTTAGTATATTTTCACATGGAAAGTATATCAGTAAATGAAGAGAAAAGAGAAGCGGCTGCTTTTGCTCTGCTTGTATTTTGAAGGTCTCACGTCTCTCCAACGCCGCGCTCCCCATTGTTCAGTGACTCTTCCAGTCTGCCATTTTTTAAGAACCCAATTTAAAAGCTTTATTGTTTTAATGACCCCCGCTGGTCTCTTAGTCCTTGAGTAAAACACACAAAGATATGAAGGATCACCGGAAGCATAATGGCAGTTTATATGCCGGGGCGGGTATTCTTTTTGCAAACAACCGATCTAAAAAAGGCACGTGTCAACAGCAAAGTGCAACAAAGCCATGATTGGACGGGGCTTCGCCTCCTATTGCGGTTAGCGGGCGAAACGAGAACACGGCGATACGACAGGTATCTTTGTTCATTTCAGGGTTGACGGTACAGCTGCATGCAGATGCGACAGTGAAGTCAGTTACCATTCAGATTCAAGTGCACATGTACTTGCATGTATTAAAACAAAGAGAACATCCATTTAGGTTCATGTAAGTCAAACGGACAGCATATAAGTGACCCAGCATACACTATTCATAGAAAAAATACATAATACTTCTAAGACACCAATAACACCACCACATATATTTTGTATCCGAGCAAAGGCAGCGAGATGTGAACGGACGTACAGTTTTAAATGGTGGGTGGGTAGGTGGGTGGGCTTTAATTAACTGCATTGAAGTAGTGTAGTGTGTTAATTACTGGAACTGCAGCACTGAGATTTCCTTGTATTCCCAGTTTCGATGTCCATTCTTTAATTGGCTTCTTATAAGCAGTGCACACATGGATGGACTCCCCAAGTGCGAACACCATAGCACAGTCTGATATACCCCACTCCGATATCATGTAAACTTAAATGCACATTTATGGGATCAAGCAATAAAGGTATTCTTCACATCCACTTGTTTCTGTAACTATGGCAACAAGACATTTGCTGCTCGCTTTCAGAAAACGGCACCCAAGGCTGAGTCTAATAAAACGGTGTTTCCGAGATTTTTGCCGACATCACATCAAATCTGACTATCAGTGCTTGAAGGCGGGGATCAATTTGAGGATTGGATAAGCTGCCGTCGTGGCTGTCGCAGTCACTCCTCCTCCACCAGATGTGGCGCTCACCACCGTAACAGAGTATCAGAGCTCAGGATTAGTCCTTGTGCATATATTTTTTGGGCCATCATCAAAAATATAAAAGAGTAGCTTCAGATACATGTTTGGGCCAATTGAGGCCGGAGCGAAGGTGTTGTTGCATCACGAATGGAGAAGCGCATCGATTGGCCGGGGAGGGGAAAGTGAGGAAAAAGAACTCGCCCACTGCCGCGGTTCAATCCCCCAGCAGGGCGCCGTGTCTGGCTGGTCCTCGCACTCGGGTGGGAAGCCAGTGAGGGATTCAGACTCTTTTTTTCTCCTCCTTCTTCTTTAAGTGGTTTCCTCTTGGTGTCCCTGTTGTGTCACTTACACCTTCAGTCTCATGGCCGGAGAAACTACAACAAGCACCGCGGCGTCGAGCGTGATGCGGAGTGAATAAAGACGCCGTTTGGTTGTGTAGTTATACTTCACCGTAATGGTAATATTATAGTACAGAAGAGAGGGGAAGTTAATATCTGAATATGATCATAAAGATACGTCTCTGTGTACACTCAGTCTCCAGTATGGTGGTCCAGTGATCAAATTGGCAAAAGATTAAATTCATTATTAAACTAAAGGGTTGCTTTTCACAAAGCTGTTATTTTAAAATTGTATTAATTAATGACACTGTAAAGCCAAATGTGGCTTTTTTAATATCCTCTATTACTAATTATGTTATGTATTATCCGTGAGCAATGGATGACATTATGGGTTTTAAGTAAGAGTTTCAATTACAGTAATTATATAAGGAATTAAGGGGAGGCACTACATGTGAATAGGGAACACATTTTAAGAGGATATATTTTGTATGGAAAGTATTCTGAAATGTTATGTTGAAAGCAAATAAGGCATTATCTTATTAAATATGTGCTGATTTCCATATACATTACATATTTCTGCCTCGTGGGTGAAGCCAGGTTCACAATTATTTTTTCATTTTGTTGAAATATTAGACTCAAAGGTTTTTACAAGTCGAATTTTAAACATGTCTCTCACTTGATGAAAAATACTTGCAAAACACATTAAAAGATATACAAATTAAATTAAATTAAATGTTCGGCAAAAAACATTAATAAAAACCCTTCAGAATATAGATAGTAAAATTGGAACGATTGGTATTTTCTGGCTCAGAGTATAAGAACATTATACTTTAATTTGAGCGAACAGCCTGAAGATTTGTATTCTTTTTGGAGATTGACTTGTTATACAATCATACATATACGTTACTGTTTGATTCTAAGAGTGTCTTCTGTACAACCGATAAGCATGAAGTCATTTGACTCACAAATACTTTATCTCATATAAATAAAACATGTGCACGTGTCCGGGGACAGAAAGCTGAATACGTTACCATTTCACAGCCCAAAAAGTGACAAAACGAATATTTATTCCGGTACTTTTACGCTTCAGTTGTTTTCTGTCACATGCCTAGTCTTAAAGTCTCGAAACCTGGGGAAATCTAAAGGATGAGAGCAGCCTCGGTTAAGACCGATTAAAGCGCCTTAAAAAGTAGCCACGGACAAAAAGCAGGACAGCTTTTTCCAGAAAGACTCATCTGTCATTGTCATGAGCGGACAGTACATGGCCGCTGCTCTCCGTGTCACACATCTGTCCCATACTACTCCACAGTAGCAACTTCTAAGGCTTCTTTTGTAATTCATTGCTCTCTTTTAATTCCATATCTATCTTATTGTGTGCGGATCGACCTATAAAACCTTTAGAAATTCAACAGTTTTGTTACAAAAACATGCGATATGCATCATGAATAATGTCGGCTACTATGAGCACACACATCAAATGTTTTACAGATCACGCGTTATGACATTTTATGATTTGGTTTATTGTATAAATAATGCAGACAATGTACAGAGCTAAAGCAAAGTCACTGCCAGACTGTTTACACAGCTTGTTTTCAATACATGAGTGTGAATATGATCTGAGAGATTTTTGTAAATTTACTCTACATAAATCTAAAAAAGGGATTAAAAGAAGATGTATTCTATTGCAGGAGTCCAATTATGGAACAATGTTAAAATGTATGTAAGAATGGTAAACTCATTTCTGGTTTTCAAAAGGATTATTTATAAAACAAATTTGAGGCTAAGAAGTGTGATTGAAACGTGTTTGTGTGTGTATGTATATATATATATATATTTTAATTTCATATTAATTATCTGATATATTTGGCAATATTAATTTAGGATAGGAATATATAAGCATTTTTGCTTCTACCTATACATTTCCAATCTGTTTAGTATATTATACAGAATAATATTGTATCGTATTGCAATGATTGACCGAATAATAAAACAACAACAACGTTGCAAATTTCAATTTCTGATTAACCACCACGTTGTAATTTGTGCTGCAGACAAATAGAGAACTGTTATTTTGGCGTGCGTTCGATTTCACGAGTCTGCGGAACAGTGATAGCTCTTAGAGCTACCAGCATGAACACATTAAAGTCCAATTTATCTAGCAGGAATGTTCTGAAGAATTGATTGTGAGTAATGATTGTACAATTTAGGTTACACAGAGGCTTATTACCAAAGGGTATTATATTCTACCTTTTCAGATTGAATGAAGTGTCACTGTGTTATTTTCTAAATGATTACATGTGATTATTCCCTAATCTCATAACACTGCAGCAGAAAGTCTCTTGAGTTATTCTCACCAACAGATTTGGATTTTAAGCTTTAAAACCATTGAGACATACACGAAAGGTCTTTACTGGCCGTGTAAGAAAGTTCTTTTTCAATTTGTCATCTTCTGTGGGAAAGTTTGACAGATTGTCTGGACTCTGGCTGCCAACAGTGCTAAGATCAGCCAATTCTCTCAGCAGCCGGAAATGATGACAACACAAAAAGGTAAGTGGGCAATCTGTTCCTCCGGCTGATTATGAAACTACCTACTGAGAGCAGTAGGTGTAGGTGTGTTTTATATTATTTTTATCTTGCAAGCTAGGCATTCAATCTAGGTTTGAGCGATTACATTTGATTTCAGTCCTGGTTCGCAATGCATAAATGTACAACAGCACAGCGAGATCTACGTTGTCATGGCTCAAGTTAATGACTTGTGTACATGTCAATACAACTATATGTTTAGTATACTGTATAGACACGTAGTGGAAGCAGTCACCGGGATGTCATCTATTTGGTTGTGGACTTTAGGTTTTAAAGCCTTGAGTTTGACGTCTGTCATTTTTACAACTTGAAGTGACAAGTGGATGGCGGCAAGTACAGCATACCTCTGAACGAGGCATTTACAGGCAAATTACTGCCATAAATAGAAAAAAAGCAAATTGTGAAAGCGGTAAGGTTCACATAAGGGTGCACATAACTGGTACGCAGGTACACATGCGCAAAAGTAATCCACAATGCCTAATGCCACTCGTGTTCCTCCGAGCCTTTGCGTACCTGACCGATCTGATGTTGATAATTTCTACAGAAGCATGTCATTAAAACATGTAATTCTGTCTCTACGCGTTGCGCGCCATGGATCTCGGGACCAAAAGTCACTTGCACCCCCACACACACACACACACACACACACACACACACACACACAGGAGAGCACACTCTCAATAGAAACCTGTCAAACACAAGATGGCCACCTCCTAAAGCAAACCCTACTCTATGGTCTATTTTACTCTAAACAGGACCGTAATTTACTAATTGAACATCGTGCTGTATCGAAGAAGACTTTCAACAATCGATGTTTACTTGGTTAATGAATACAATGAGAAGTAGGGTAATTTCCTCGTGGAGTGCTATGCAATCATACTTCTTTTTGCAATAAGAGGAGCCGCTCCTGTTGAACATTAGAAAGAAGGCAAGTATAATACGCTTAATTTTTCAGAACCGCAGGTTGCCACCTGGTTAATTACCGTTATAAAAAATACACAGAAGGAGAGTCTGCATTGCTCTCCCGAGTCAGACTATGAGCCGACCGTTGTCTGGCTCTGACACGGTGTGGCCTCGTATTTGAGGATGACAGACACTGCTCTCCTCCTCAAAGGTCGCAGGTTTGCTTCCCATCAAATCCAACCTTGAGTCAACGATATGCACGCATTGCATGTTTTTATGGCTCTGGAGAGATATTCTCTTGTCATATGTACTTTGAAAAATGTACCTTGATTATACCGATTCTTATTCCGTTTGACTTTCAGTCTTAGTTTTATAATTTTAAATAAAAAAATCTTTAGAATCCGGTGGATGATTGATGGGCTTTCAAAGATTATTGTTTCATTAATGAGAAAAGATGATTGATAAGTTGGATTTTTCTGAATTTCTGCCATGAAAAGTGTCAGTTAATTCATTTCATCCAAATCTTTAAAAGGTTATCTAAAAAAACCTGAAAACCTTTACTTTTGTGATTTGGATTCATACTGGCTTTTAAAAAGTTTTGGCATTTAGCATGTACAAAAAAAAAAAAAAAGTATGACCATAGTAATTTCCTTTAGATGTTTTGAGACATTTTAATCTATTTAGCGGTTTGTGCATGTCCAAATTATGCCAATTCACAAGGCTGTTTTTTCTTTCATTTAAGACATCTTGCAAATGCCCATCTTGTATTTATTTTCAATTCTAGCAGATTCTCTGATTCTTGAAATGAAATGGGGAAAGGAAAAAGCTCCCAGCATATCCTTCATCCTGCTGTGAAACCAATCCAACTACTGAACACTTGCAAAAGCTACAGTCTCACCGGAAAAACTGACTTCATGCGTTTAAAAATAAATAATCCTTTCTCGATATTATAAAGAGCATTTTACTTACTGTTATTTAATATTCACCGTATTTCTGTAAGATATCAAATGCAGACCATACACAACTTCAACACAATGGTGAATGGAAGTAGGCTATCATCCTGTGCAATGACATTTAATGCAATTAGACACAAGCTCTTGGAGAGCTTTGCCTCCATTGTTTTGTGATTCGATTAAGTTTGCATGTGGAACAAGCCGGTGGAGATGGATTACTGAGCCTCCGGCAAGAACACAACCAGAACACATGGGGAGGACCAACACCATAAGGCTGTAGGCTTTTCTCTGTCGTTGGGGTCAACAGTTCCCTGGCAAGCTGGTCTTTAGTTTACAGTCTAACATGAACTTGAACCCACCATGTGTACACATCAAGCTGTATGGGTATAAGAGTATGATACTTTTTCGATTATATCGTTTATTTACCTCTGTGAGGAGATTATTTGCACACAGAGGTAAGACGGTTATGTATGTGCTGAGAACTAAAGAGCTTGTCTTCCCATGCTGGT
Organism: Liparis tanakae; assembly: GCA_036178185.1. Classification (NCBI taxonomy): domain Eukaryota; kingdom Metazoa; phylum Chordata; class Actinopteri; order Perciformes; family Liparidae; genus Liparis; species Liparis tanakae. The sequence continues at coordinate 10,104,347 of CM070108.1, read as the reverse complement.
AGATGGAGGGATAGTTAGCTGTTAGCAGAAGGTGGGTATGGGTCAGTGGGTAGCATGTCCGTCTTTCAATCAGGGGGTTGGAGGTTCAATCCCTGCCCTAGTTCATGTGTCTTTGAGCAAGATACTTGACCCTGAAGTGCTTATCTGTCTCTAAGGTGTATGCATGTAACAAGGATTGTAAGTCGCTTTGGATAAAAACATCAGCTAAATGACATGTAATGGTTAGCTGTGTGTTTGGCTAACAGCTAATGGTGATTCAACACACAGCAGAACTGAGGAAGTGTTAAACTGAAGAAGTGTTAAATTGTCAACCTAAGATTACATAGGCTATCAAACTGCAGTTTAGCTGCACTGAGCCGGTGTTCAGACAACTGCATAGTTTAAAATGAGGGCGTAACTTATGAGTGACATATGAGAGTAAAAAGTAGGAATGATAATCTTGGGAGTGTACGTTTAATCAGAAATCACAGCAGTGGTCATTGCAGACATACCTGGCATGTCCTTTAAAAAATAAATATTATCTTGGCAATCACATGTCATGAGAGACTTCATGTCCGTCCTGTAGCACGGAGGTGGTCATAGGTATGATGCATAGACCAACAGTGTGGGGGGTATTTTTTGGATATATGGCTGAGTGTCCTTCCAGTATTAAGCATTGGAGGTGTAATGGGAAGTTTTGATTCAACAGTTTTATAGGTTGTTGTTGAGCAAACTATCAAGCAGCTCTCTAAATAGCATACATCCACTTCTCCTGGCGTGTATACATAAGTACTAATGTTTTCATGTTCCACATGCAAGGCTGTATTTGTATGTATTGTGTCCATGCTAATGAGTACACCTTTGTTTGTAAATGTCAAAGCAAAAATATTCCAATAACCCGACCCCTTGTAAACTGTCTTTAACACACGGTACTACATTCAATCTGGAGCGCTCACTTACACAGAATCCTCGTGGCTCTTTGTAACTGTGCAAGAATAAATTCTTTAAAGCTAAGTCGGGGGTTTCGATAATCATCATTTCAGCCTAAAAATGTGGGTACGGTACATTTTTTGCCACCACAGAGGTGTCGCACAAACTCGGTTTAATAACTAAGGTCTAGACCCCGATCTATTTCTGCAGAATCATTTCTTAAGGTGCACAACAATCCCAAGGGGTCATGGACTGTGACTTTAAGTTTGTATTTCAGGTCGGAGCCTTTGCTAGCCTCTTTTAGCAGGATACAGTACGTAATACATGGTTTTCGGGGAGGTGGGTGGTGCTTCCGATTCATTCGAGGCAAACCCGTTTCTGACACACTTGGTATTTCTCATCTCATTATTGGTGCTGATTAGAATTCATACGCTATATTAAATGTCAGAGAAAGGCCAGGGATTGTTATGCAAATGTTAAGCATAGAATGTGTTCTTTCATTCAGATTTTAGTTCTCTTTTTCTCCAGTTGGGTCAGGAAAAAAATGAAAGACAGCAAATGCCTGTAACAATATTAATAGTGTATTCAAAACAATGGTTTGTCATTGTGCAGCATCAATATCTTTGAAACAATCGTCCGTAAAGAACGGAATAGATGTCCACTGCCAAACCGTTCAGCAAAAGTTAAAACCACTATTTTGGAGCAACTGACAGTCAGTTGTCAGTTGTCTTTCTAATGAGACGAGTATTGCCCCTTAAATATACAAGTAAAACATTCATCTCACAGCCTCTGTAAAGCAGATATAAGTGGTTGGGAAAGGAGGGGTGCCTCCACGCTATTGCATCCACCAGTCCATGACCATGGCAACCAGAGAAACCACAATTAGGGAAATGGTACAGGAGATGATTTTACTGGTGTCTCAGTTCCCTGAGCGATACAGCTCTCCACCAGCAGAGAACAGACAGATCAATGAAGGGAAACGGCTGGAGCAACATCGGCTTCAAAGTTTGATCCGGTCTGGTAGCCGTAAAGCTCTACCTGCATTTCTGCCCGGCTGCAGCTGGCCAACTGCTGCCTGACAGCTCCTTTAATATTTGGTTGCACAGTTGATTATTTAACTGTCAAATTATAATATACATAACAACACTGGCATTCAGGAGAGAAACAGATTTACTGCCGTGGGCAAACATGCATGGCTCCGGTTTGCACTTTGTTTGAGCCAGGAGTTTACGACACTGAAGTAAACATTAAATACCTGAAGGGGGCGCTACAGGGGAAAAGTTACATAGTGTCGCTTTAAGAATTCGCAGTAAGAAGTTTGTAAATGACACACAAGTGGAAGTGAGGGAGCTAAATAGTGAGGGACTAATGAGGGGATGGGCTGCAGGTGAGACGGGCGTGAGAACCAAGTGAAGGGAATGAGAGACTAACGAGGTGATCACAGGCAGGTGAGAAGGGCGTGAGGACCAGGTGAAGGGAATGAGAGACTAACGAGGTGAGGATGACAGGATCTGCATTGACAGGAGAGTTAATTAAGCATGTAGGCAGGATAAATATAACTATGAAGGTGAGGAAGTCATGACACAAATAGACGTTTTCCTCTTCACGGAAAATTGTGAAAGATACGTCTGTAACACAGGGGATAACTTTTGAGTGGTAAATCAACTTCCTGGTCGAACACTTGAATAGCCGTCATCGGGAGGGAGGGTTAAGTAACCTCTAGTGAGCTCGCTCCATTAGCCCACAGATGAGGAAGATCTTCGAAAGATCTGGATATTTTTATTCGATTCTATACTCAGTCAAACTTCTTTTGCTTTATGCACCACTGAGCAACTTCTATAGGTATAGACAAAGCTGTCTATACAACACTGTGTCCAGTTCTCTTTATACATCCACGACATGGATGTAAGGATTGACTTGCGTGGTAAGAGTATTTAAGGGAGGTCGGACTTAGCAGAAAGTCTGTTACAATCTAAACCGGTTTTAGCTCAACATGATGTAGTGGCTTGCCGGTCATGTTTAGTGTATGCCCCGGACTTACAACACTTAATTGGATAAATTGGTTTAATGAGGGGTAATTCCATCGAAGCAGGTATTATGCAACAGTCACAATTATTCCTTGTCCCTGTAAATGTGGGATGTTTCTACTAGTGCAGAGTTTGTTGGATGAACAAAATTCTAAATATTTAAGCCTTCAGAAACTAGAGAGGTAGGGATATGAAATCCGCTGCTGATCGGACGCTTGATTAAAAGCAAGGCCGAGGGCTAATTCATTGGCCTTTAATTCCAATGGCAGGCTCATTACTTTGAAAGGAGGCCGAGAGAAGTCACAGAAGTCTACGAGCATTGTTTGGCTTCCGAGGGGAAGGCGCTGAAGAATGATAATGCTCTTTTAGTGCGTTTCCTTGATACTTTTTCTGCATCATTATGCAAGCTTAATAGAGCCCAGATGAACAATGAGGGCTTTGGTGGATTTCCATTCAGCATAGCCACTGTAAAAGGTCTTATTCTTGCTGTTATACAACCAGCTGCCTCGTAATACTGCCTGAGGTGGGGGACAAATGGCCAAAATAAAGCTCACGGACAAATTTTACGATTTCATTAAAGCATATTTAGCTTTTTACCCTAGCTGTAAAGATCTGTTAGTCAAATTAAGAGCCTGCACGAGCATCAGGCTCATTAAAACTGACCCCTGACTGGTGCAATCACAGGTATCAGCACATTCAATTGAAATGGTGTACAGCATTATCAGATATGATGATTTAATTCTCAACGGTGTAAACAAATCATACTTCTAATTCTTTTCTGCTTAATTATGGGGATCTCTTTTGTCTGTTCATATATTTGAAAACTGACACTAGTTGATTGTTGCATAATAAGCCGATCGCCCATCTCATACTTGAGATAATTTACACCGAACATGATCTTCTTATAATTTCCATTCTTTGTAACAAGGATGCCACATAACACTGATTTTACAGCCGTCTAAGTTTTAAATTACTGTTTGATTTGTGATGATGACGGCAATTAGCAAACGGCACAGATGCTGAAATGTGTACGCAATGCCCAAAATTAAAAGCATCATCGTACTCATTCTCAACCAGATGTCAGCTCCTCTGAACCGATCTCTTTATTCAGACCAGAGAGAAGTTAATAAACCGCTCGATTGCAAAATTTGACATAAATCTACTAAAAAAAGCGTAACAGATCTAATATGGAACGAGGTGGTTGCAACAAGCTTCCGTTGCCACTGTGAGTTTTCCTCGGCACAATGTTACATCACATGTCATTTAGCTGACACTTTTATCCAAAGCAACTTACAATTCTGTTACATTCGTACACCGTAGACGCAGCTACAGGGAACTTGAACCTCCAACCCTGTGATCGAAAGACGGACCTGCTACCCACTGACCCATAGACACAATACCGGCACACAACATTTTTATTGACACCGCTGTCCAGGCTGGCTTGTTTTCTGCTCTTCTTCATCCGCTCCTCCGTCCCAGCTGACAGAAATAAAAGGCGAAATACACAATCAACTGGATTAACTCCGCCTCCTCCATAGACTCAGCCACGCCACCACAGTGGTCTTTTAAGGGATAACCTGCCATTCACTAATACATTTTTTACATCAGTATGATAGTCTGAGAAACAGCCTCGGAGTATCCAGCCTCAGGTGAAAACGGATATAAATTCCTTCTTTTAATAGATACAGTGTCAGAGTTCAGCTCCAACCTCCTCACTCTATTCTTCAGCCACGCCCACCTCGTCAGTCTGAGACCCCGTTTACACAATGGGAAAACGCATATATTTTCATGCGTTTTGGCCTTTCATTCACATAAAAGTGGAGGTTTTATCACGGAAAACGATCATTTCTAAAAACTCCGGCCAAAGTGGAGATTTCTGAAAACTCTGTTTTTGTGTTTGCGTGTGAACGAGGTCAAACAGAGTTTTAGGTTGTCAAACGTCACAGTATGCAACTAAAAATGCTTCACGTCATGTGAGCGTCCTATGCGGGCGTATGCAGACGGCGTATTCATGCGGGTTCATATAAACAGAAACTTTTTTGAAAACGACCTTGTGTGTACTGAAAACGCGTAGAAATATTTGTTTCTGTAAATACCCGGCTATGTGTAAATGTGGCCTCAGGTGAAGACCGTTATAAATTCATTCCTTTAATAGATACAGGGTGTGTCTACTACCGCGCACTTCGAGCACTGACTTTGAGTACTTAGGGCGCGAGATTGAAAAAAACGGCAGCATACCTAGCTAGAAGAATTTAATTGCAACTACTATATACCTGGATGGCGCACTGCAAACGGGCAAAAAATGTAGTGTAAAACGATGGACACTACTCGCCCCAAACGGGGGCCATCTTGGCTACGTAGCGGAAGAGGAGGAGCCATTTCGCCAGCTTTTCATTTTATTTCCAAAACAATGGCGGACGAGATGGCTACGGTAACTCAAGCGGTAGACGAAGCTACTGCCCGTAAATGTAAGTATCAGCGGTAATTAAACATTGTACTGATATTAAAATGTACTACCAACATGCCATTCTCAGATTAAAGCCAGCGACATGAGTAGTTGGTGGAGTTAACGATGTATATGATATATACCGACAGTTAGCAAACCTAGCTAGCGCCCTGTCCTATTGCCAGTCCGACGAAAAGTGCGCTTTTATCGGACACTTTTCGCTTGACGAGCCGGGGCAGGCGTCACCTCCCATCGGGTGATGGCCAGGTCGGCCATCACCCGATGGGAGGTGGCGCTGGCAAGCCAAAACATAAAAACTAGACGGAAGATCTTGGGGGCCAAACCGTGGTCACAGTCAGTGCCCAGAACAGCCATGAGCCTGAAGTCCACCCTCATGTCACTGTGGCCATCAACATACAACGCCAGCAGTGGCATTGCAACATTGACACGGGAGCGCCGCCTGGGACTGGGTGGCTGCTGAAGAGTGTGGGGAGTGGAAAGGAAGATTATATGAATATGCAAGTCATTTTATCAATAAAATGTTGTCATTGTGGATTTGGAGTCTTTTATTGTATTTTCTGATTTATATTAGAATTGATGCATGTTTGTAACAATAATTAATATGCCTGTGTGTTTAATTGCTAATTGATTCCTGTATCAGGGTAAACTTAACTACAACAGAGATGTGTATACAAGTACAGTCAGTCAAAGTAGGCCTATTACTGTGTGGATTCAAGCACATGATGCCTATCATTTCACTGGTTACTTCTTTAAACTAATTGGAATCTAGGGGCAAACATGTACAGATGTCATGTTTTATTTTCATATGGTGTGTATGTGGATTGCAAAGAAGAAGGCTACTTCTGACAAAGATAATTGAGGATTTAGCATACCTAGCTAGAATAATTTAATTGCAACTACTATATGAAGCTATGCTGTGAAGGTAAGGCAAAATCACAATTAAATGTACTCCCGGCTTTTATTTTCGCGGGTGCCGTGAACAGATTTGCATCACTTCCGCTATGTGGCTAACGTAAGTGTTCCAGTTGATATCAGCACTTCTCAGCGACGCAGTGCACTGTATTTAAGTGCACTGTATTGTAGTGTACTTCGTAAAGTGCGCGGTAGTAGACACGGCCACAGTGTCAGAGTTCAGCCCCTCCCACCTCGTCAGTCTAACTCCCTTCACCTGTTGACCTGCTGCTTTTGATCACTAATCAAGTCCCTATTTAAGCTCCTCCCTTCCAGACACACCTGGCCAGAATGTTCTCTGTTTTTTATCGCGCCAGACTCTCCAGCACTTATTCTCAGACTATCTCCTTTTGCCGGCGCTGCCCGTCCCTCTTTAACCCGCTAGCCCGACTCCCGGTGACCCCACCAACCTTCTGTTCAATTGTTACTCAGCTTGCTGTGTCCGGAGCGTTACGACCCATTGTTTAATAAAAGGTCAAAGATCCCTGGAATCGTGTGTTTGCATTTGGATCCAGATACAAACGGTAGAAAACTGTATAAGGTGAACTGCTATAATTTGAGAAACCGTAACAAATACACATCCTTGTTGGTTTAAATGTAGTTTCAAGTGTCACGTTCTGTAAAGTTTTAGAGGGCAGTGGCAGAGAAATACACCAGAGGTGAAATTTTTTTTCTTACTTAAGTCACACGATGAAGTACAAAAAGACTGTCTGACCCAGAACAAGTAGAAACAGTCTTAATACACAGGGGAATGAGACACAGGTGGAAAAACAAGGGTGGGGCTTGCAATCAATCAGGAGGGAGAGGCGTGGCTGAGGGCAGGCGAAGGGAATGAACAATCAGGGGGAAGTGCAGGGAAACAGATGAAAAAAGACAATGACTTCAAAATAAAACGGGAAACAAGACACTAAAACCCAGACCATGACACTAAGTATGTAGCTTTCATAGCTCGGTATCAAGGTAAACTAATTAGGCAACACTTTATAATAACTGAATGCTATGAAGCATTAAAGTGTGAAACAATGTTTTATCAATGATGAATTAAAGGTCTACTCTTTAATAATGCTTCATATGTTCATACTGATGAAGACCGTTTTTTTTTTTAAACCGACCACAGCTCAATATATTTACAAGTTTAATATAATAAAATAAATTAACTAACTAAAATAATTGAGAGGCTTGAATCTCCAAACATGTGTCAAATAAATGAGGCAGTCCAATTATAGGATCTCCCTTATCGTTGTAGCCTGATCTCGTACACTCTGTTTTGTGCCGTTTGTCCCCGAGGACTCAGCGGGACAACGTTTCACTTCCAAGCTGTTTATTTGACCGTGTTTGGAGAATGCCATGCTTAAATACCGCGGTGATCTGGGTCTGTATAAATTTGTGTCTCACAGCAATGAAATCAGTGAGCGCATTAATGAGTTTCCCCGAGGTCAGCGACGACGGTGTCACATGACTGATTGGATCTGTATTCTGTATTATTGATCACGTACACAGGCGCCGCTGGACTCGGAATACTTGGGGCAATGTGTTTATGAAGAACTAGAACAAAATGTACTCACGGCCTTTAATATGTTTGCTAAATTAATGGGGTTTTGTGGCATTTATAGACGACCCTATCCGCCTGACATGATATTAGATAAAACAAAAATGTCGATGGCCTACATATCAAGATGAATAGAAGTAAACGGGCACACTGGGTCCCGTATTGTGGAGCGGTTTCGTTGTCGTCATAACTCGAACCTAACAGAAGTTTTGCGAGTACTCTCTTTTTTCTCTCTCGCCCCACTGGTGGTGATAAGTTGAGCTAACTGGACATGCTGTGTTTATTACCAGCTGGGGGGAAAAAACAGGCAGATGTCCCAACTGTGCAACTGGGAAACGTAGCGCAGCTGGTCAGGGGCCCGGAGCCAATGTGGGCCGTCAACAGGTGCAGAGAGGCAGCCGACGGACCGGGGATCGGGCGCACCGAGGCTTTTATCGGGCGTCTGACGCGCCGTGGAGCCGGCGGATTTGAATTTATAATTTTTAATGAAAAATAATTAAAGACAAAATGTGGCATGTACAGCAGGCCATTGCTGAGACTTTTTTTAATTCTTAATTTAGAAGTGGATGCTGCCAAATTTGCAAAGAAGTAAGAGACGTGTTTGCTGAAGTAGCTTCAACATCTACAGGAGGCCAGGGTGAGGATGATATATATATATATATATATATATATATATATATATATATATATATATATATATATATAAATAAAGCTGCACAATAACGTAATTAACATAATAATAGTATAACAATATAATATAACATCATAATAATAACAATATAATATATAATATATCGCTGCAAACTGCAGTAGTTCGCTGTAGATCCTGGCAAACTCAGCACTTTACTTTGTTTTCCCCCTGTTTATTTAGTATTAGTTTTTAGTTTTGTGTTTTATAAGTATTACTTTTTTTATTAATGCACTGATGTGCACCGCTGCTGTGATTTTTGATATTCCCCAACTGTGGGACGAATAAAGATATATATATATATATATATATATATATATATATATATATATATATATATATACTATCATAAGATCCCACCTTCTCTGGTGGGCTGCTGTAGGCCAACAGATGCCTTCCCCGACGAGAAACAGAGGGTGACCTGGGAAAAATGGCAAGTTGACTTCTCAAAGGACGAAGCAATATAGAACTTGTATTTTTAATGTTTCCTCTATTACATGATGAAGTATAAGTCCGTATATCCGTGCAGACCGAATGCAACGGCGTCTTTATATTCAATTTCCGCTCCCCACTAAATGGGGGCTGGTGCATGGAGCGGAGATTTATATGGAAAATCCTCCGCGCAAACCACGATTACAAAGCATACCAGTATAACCATCCGGCTACCAGCATACCCAGTTCATCTCCTATTTGAGTGAATTTATTCCGTTTGCTCGGATTTTGATATTCTACTATAATATTATGTTCGTGCACCAGTCAAAATTCCCAATTATATCGTAACTAACGCGTAAAAACCCCCCACTTCATTACCTATTGACGTGTAACACGCTGAAGCGCCACCGAACACTTAACCTCCATCAGTCACTTGCTACACGGCTCATAACGGCAGCACCGTCGCTAATTGATTGGGACATGAAGGATTGCGCGACATCAGGTGGCATTGTCTTTTTTTCCCCGCCTCGCGGCAGCCGGCTCATTGCCCGCGGGAGGCTTCTGCCATCACGCCTGTGGAAACGAGCAGTCTGTTCACATGTCTGCCGTGTTTTTCACTCTTGTTCCTTATTTAACGGCCGTGACGGGGTCAATGCGCAGCTTTACGACGGCGGGTCAAAACCGGACGATTTGAGAAGATGTCGGAGCTTGTAAACGACTTCCTGCTTAAAGGTGTCAACGCCTGTCAACGCGCCGCGAGACGCCGCGGCCGGTGGGAGCACGGAGCTATCTCACGTTGCAGAACCAATCCCGAGTGTTGTATTATGACTATCTCTAGTGGGCCGCTACTGGAAAGACCCTATTTAATGAAAATTCAGGCAAAATGGGGAAAAGTTTGTGTAATATATTTTTTTTGTTTTGTCTTTTTTTGTTTTCTCCTTGTTTTTATTTTATGTTTAAAAAACAATCATCCTTGTGTTTTTATAAGGTTATACATTTGTGTATTTTTTTGTAAAATAAGACAAACTGTAAATGCTTGCTATTTCACCATAAATATCCTGTAAACATTTTTGTTAATAAAAATAAATCTTAAAATAGAGACAAAATAGTCCAATGGGGATATGAACAATCAGCCTGTCGCACATTTATCATGTTGGTATGATGACATTCCTTTGGATATGAGAGAATGTGAGAATTAGTGCGTTTTACGAGTCCCAGTCTAGTGATTATATTCTTTTAATGGATATATGTTGACATCATGGCTTATAATGTAACACGTTTTAGCACAAAAAAAGTGCAGAAAAAACTATTAATACTTTAAACAAAAGTTTCATTTACAGACACCTAGTGTTGATCATGTATGTAAAACATAAAAGGCGTTTTCCAATGTGGGGTTGTATCATGTAATTGCAAATGAAATATGTCTTTAATTCGACTTTTTGGGCCCCAAGCTTCCAAACCATTGCTCATGTCCCAGTGGAAACTTACTCTTCAGGTGGTTTTACAATGGGAAAACAGTCGGGGTTACCAGTTACAAGTTTTATGGCGTGGATAATGAGCTTTTGATGTAAAAAAAATATTATTCTTTTTTTTAAATATTGTCTAACTGTTTTATTGTCTGGAACTTTGTGTAATCTGCATGCTACTGCTGCTGTCTTGGCCAGGACACTCTTGTAAAGAAGATTTTTTTATCTCAATGAGGCATTTCCTGGTTGAATAAATAAACAATAAAAATCTAATTTAGTGCCAGAGCAAATGGAATAACCAGCAAAAAGGACAATGCAGAAAAAAATAGTAATTTAAACACTGTCTCTGGAACATTTTATCTCTCAACTTTCCCTCCATTTAAATAAAAAAATATGCCAAGCATTGAGAACCCGCCTCCGATGTCACCGCGATCACGATGGCGTGACGGCGACGCCACTGTGATTAGCCTTGACCTTCCATCTCCGGGCCCAGAGTGGTCGTGACCCCGTGTTGCAACTGGTAATGAGGACCAGGACCCCGACGGGCGGCCGCCTCGTTTGAGGGTCACCATGGAGACAAATTCAACGGAGTAATAACGGTGACGGGCAGACGCTCGGGTTCAGGACGGATGATGGAGAGTCTTCACCTGGATGCACAGGTAGTCCCGCTTTGGATCTTCCAGTTGGATACAATTATATTTTGAGAGTTTATAAGAAACTACCATTGCTTTGATTTCGAGGACTACTATAAGAACAATTAAAGCTGCTAGCAGCGTTGAACGGGTCCTCGCTCACCCCCGACGGTCGGGGGCGCCGGCGAGTCGCCGGCCCGCTTGGCTGAGGGCGCGACGGTCGGGCTCGACTCGGTCCGCGACTCGTAACGAGCGCGAGGAGTTTGGGGCGGATTGGACAAAGTCCAGTTTAGCCACTAGCTTGCGCTTTAACCGTGTGAATATCTTCACGCGTCGCGTGTCCCTGCGTGAAGTGTAGACCACGGCGTGTAAATTAAAGCTGCGAGCAGCGTTGATCGGGCCCTCGACAAATTCCTCGAGTTAGTTTATTTGAGCTGGAGGCCGGCTCACTTGGCAGAGAAGGTTAGCGATCTTCAGACTGAGCGTCAAAGAGTTAGACGTTTTATTTTTTAATAGAGTGATTCTGACAACTGTTTATCACTAAGGTGTTTTGATTGTCTGGGCGAAATTAAAGTCCATCCAAAGATTTACCTAGGCGCAGATTGTTATTTTAAAGCGCAAACAAATGGACGTGAAAATCGCACAAAAGTCCAAATGGCCGACATCCGGTACGATTTTAGATGAAATGCAGAAAGGCCTTTATTGATAACTTCACATATTACACAAGTTCAAAGTACACAGACATACAACTTAGTCATCAATAAATAAATGTTGAAATGCCTGTACCTTAGTTTAAATGTTTACATTACGGCATTAACAAGTTACGACTGGGCATGCGCGACAGCCGAGATTCTTGGCAACTTGCCAGTACTTACCTCTGTGAGTCCGGCTTTTCTGCTGTTCCTCAACGTTTAGCTTTTTTTTTCTTGTCTGATGGAGCAATCTGGTTTACTTGAAAGTGATTGTAGTTGTAGGTAGGGTTGGGTACCGGAAACCGGTGCTAATGTGGCACCGGTTCCAATACATCCGGTATTACCCGGATCGAAACGCAACGCACATTCCGGTGCTTCTTTCCAGTGCCTGAGCCGATGGAAATTGAAAAAAACTTTTTTTGTGAACTTCTCTGGTGACTCCGCCCTGTCAGCAGGTTACGATAGCCAATCATTTCACTTTGAAAGCGGAAGCATGCGCCGTGTGTGACCACGCAAACGTGCGGAGCACACCAGCATCAGGCTGGACGCGTTGGGGAGACCGTCATCGGTCCCCCTGAACACGGGGAGACCGATGAATAAAAGAGCGGCCTTAACTCAGATTAGGAACGTTGATTGCAAGTCTTGCATTCATAAAAGTAGGCCAATAAATAATAAATTAGCCATTATAACCATGTTTAAGCTAGCTCGTAGCTACGTGCGTGACAGTCTGCTAGCAGGTGTGTGTGTGTGTGTGTGTGTGTACAGCGGCCCCGTTTGTATCACCGGTGTTACCGGGAATATAATAACGGAGGAATAAAGACATGGGGCATCCCTTTGTTTCAGTGGAGCTCTCGCTGTCAGAAGCAAAACTGTATGTGTCACATGTCATCTTCAGGACCTCTGATTGGTTGTTCTCTTTGACCATCAACACAGTGACAGGATTAACCATAAGGTCTGCACATGACATATCACATCACATAATGGAGAACATGTGTTGTGTTTGTTAACAGTCTGATATCCGTTGTTTGTCGGTGCTCCATGATAACGGCTTTTACAGGGAATATGGCCAAAGAGGTTTTTAATCTCCTCATTGTGCTTTTTCTTTTTTTTAAGTATTGGTTCATGCGCCGTTTAGGCACCAGTATCATTTTAAAAGTACTGGTTTAGCACCGGTATGGAAAAAAAAAAAAAAAAAAACGATACCCATCCCTAGTTGTAGGTCAGGGGTCACTCAGATTCTCAAAGGAATCAATATTCTGGATCAGGTGTCCTGACCCACATCTCAGCTTCAGTGAAACCTGATCATTTAATTCATTCAACCAGTACTTACCTCTGTGAGTCCGGCTTTTCTGCTGTTCCTCAACGTTTAGCTTTTTTTTCTTCAAGCGTAACCTGTTAACGCCGTAAATGTAACGAAAATATTAACACGTATTTTTGGAATATGTGAATTCCTCTCAGTTCAGTCCTCTTTCTCTTTAACTGCCTTCACGGGGAACAGGCACCTCACTATCCTGTGGTGTAGTGGTGAGGCCTTCAGGGACAGAGACAGCCAACATGGTTCTATGAAGACAAAGAGTACAATAACTGATTCAGACCAACAGAAAGAAAAAGCCTTATCTCACACTTCTATGGGTGAAAACACACTTTCCACTTTCAGATACTGAGTCGTGGCAAAGTAGTATGTTTATGCAATGGTCTATTCTTTATCAGTGGTGATTAAAGTATACAGATCTTACAATATACATATTATTACCACATCATGGTATAAATGGTCTTTAACAAGTATAAGTTAAAGAGTATTTAACTGATTATTATTAAAGTCCTGCAACCTGTTACACAAAAGACAAAAGTCACACACGGAAAAAGAGCTCCGGAGAAACACGGCGAACTTTACAGCGGTCACGTGAACAAGAGACTGCCATGACTAATTATAGTTGGATTGTAGTTCATTGTAATACTTTTGAAAGACTTACTGTGTCAGACGGCGTGATCCAATGTGTTGTTGTTCGTCTCCTTCTTCTTCTTGATTTCTAACAGCGGTTTGCATCCATACATTTGGTGCATTACCGCCACTTTTTGGCCTGGAGGTGAAATGCAGGAGCATCTCTGTGTAGCTGGAAAAGGCTGAACTGAGGCATGAACATAGTGACAGAAATCAATATTGGCGACTTCCGGTACGGTTTAGAGCATAGTGCCAAGAGACTTTTATTTTCGTCTATATGTGTTACATATACCTGCCCAGTTTTCTACATGTAGGTCAAACGTAGCACCGGGGCTGCCTAATTGAATATTTGTAGGTGGCGTATTGAGCCAAATTACATTTTTTGAAGAATAAAAATCCTATCTGGTAACTAAATCTTTGATTCTTAATGTTTGTGCCAATTCTAGTTACACACGGAGCATGTTTAGTCCCTCAAAAGCCCCTTCATTGTTTGTTTGCGAAGAATGGTTGCCATGGCAACACTGTAACACCGAACGTAAAATGCTTTGTGTGCAGACATCATGACAATGTTAGGACTGTGTGGTACACATTTGAAGTTGATCTGATTGACTGACTAAGAAGCAAGCCAAAGTATGACCAATATGTACTTCCTATTACCAGTAGGTGGTGCTACGATTAAAATAAGAAATTAGACTGCAGAGGTCTTCAGGCCTGGAGTCTCATCACACATGTGGAGTTTGGAACGGATCTGATGATGTGGAGTCGAGTGACATTGGTTTATTCGCTCACGTCGAAGGACCATACTTTGCCGATACATGGAAGTCCCGATCTTCAACGTGTCGCTACGAGCTTCACAGAGAACCATCGTCAAGGTCTTAAGTCTATTTGAGAATATTTTGAGTGGGATCTGAATAATCTTTGAGGAGCAGGGTATAAAAGAAGAAAACATGTTACTTCCTGTTGCCACTAGGTGGTACTTTGACCATAATAAAAAATTAGCATATGAATCTCTTCAGGGTCAATATGGAACAGATTACATAATGTATGGCCGAGTTACAACAATGTACATTTTGATGAAAAATTGCTTTTCTTGGACGGTCCGCCAATCGCACATTTTTTTTATATTTTGAAAATCTTTCAAAGATTTTTCAAGACAAAAGTGTCAAGACCATACTGGCCCAATTTAAAATTAATCGGGTTTATGCTTTAGGAGAAGTTAACGGTTTTACAACCACTCAAAATGGTTAAAAAAGGCAAAAAATGCCGATATTTAGGGTTTAATTGCAGCGCCCCCTAATTTTCAAATATTATGAAAAAAATAAAGTGGTTTAAGGGATGCGATATGGACATATGCTAGCAATTTGGTGAGGATAGGCCAAAACATCTGGAAGTTGTGTGACTTCAAATATGAGGCCACACCCCTTAAATGTTCATTGGTCTATATTCTCTGAACAAAATAAGATATCAACAAGATCTTCAGTACTTATGCTAACATTGAACCTATAATAGACCTCAGAAATTTTCGGATGAATCGGACAAAGCGTTTTGGGAAAAAAGTGAAAAAAATATTTTTTTACAAAATTCAAAATGGCGGAAAATCTAAGTAGGCGCATTTGATGGCCACCATGATGTTATATGTAGAGCAGGTCCAGGTGAATCTGTATACCAAATTTCAAGGAAACCGGTTAATGTTGAAAAAAAGTATTAGCTTTCTAACTCAAGGGGGCGCTAGAGAGCTAATTTTCGCAACTTTTTCCCGAGACCCCAATCAGATCGGTATTTTCGCCGATCCTGATATATTTGGAAATTTTTAACGTTGTCGTATGAGCCCAAGACCCTCGTATCTCCATGCAAAGGACGTAAATAAGAATAATAATAAACATAGGAATAACAATAGGTCCTCGTCGGACCGACTCCATCGGTCGTCTCGGGCCCTAAAAAGAAAGCGATTTTAAAAAAAAGGCATCTTGTCTCAGAATGGATCCAGATATGACGGGTATCCGGTCGAGCACTTATCCTGCTGAGCTGTAGACCTTACTGGGTTTACAGGCATCCGGAGGCGCTCACAATATTTGGGACGGGACAAATTAGGGGCGGATTAGGTTAGGTTAGGTTAGGTTACTTTATTAGTACCCGTAGTTAGAGTTGTTTTGCAGTATCAAATCAAAAGACAGTACAAAACAGAAATGAGGCGTCCAACTCGACATACAAACACAAACAACCTGACAAACATGATAAAAGTACTCTAAGTTAAGATCAGATCATTGCTGCTGTAATTATTATAACAATGTGTTCCCCTGCGTGATGGCCGCTGGAACAAAACTGGTTTTATAGCGCTTGGTTCTGCCCCGTGGTACTAAATACCTCCGTCTGGAAGGGAGAAGTTGAAATTCCCTGTGCAAGGGGTGGGAAGTGTCCTTTTAAGATGGAGCCGGTTAGACGTTGGATCTGATGTACAGGGACTCTGGACTGAGTTGTGCCTCACCAATCAGCTTGCTGGACCATTTTCTGTTCTTCAAAGATACATTTCCAAACCATGAGACCAAAGAAAATAGATTAAATAAAAGCACGATAAAATAAAGTCATCATGGTTTTGTTAATGTGGAAGTGGGACAGTTTCCTTAAACAAAACAAACACTGGTGCCCCTTCTTGCGCACGGCTTCACAGTTTGCTTCAAAGTTCATTTTTGAGTCAATAATTGTCCCCAGATATTTATAAGATTGCACACATTCAACAGTCTGACCCTTGATGCATGTGGCTTCATGTGTGTGGGCATGTCTTCTAAAATAAATTATCATATCTTTAGTTTTTGATACATTTAATTGTAGATATGACTCTTCACACTACTTCACAAAGTCCTGGATGACTGGACCGTGGCTGGTCTCATCGTCCCTGAGCCGACTGACTATGACTGAATCATCTACATATTTTAAAATGCTGATATTATCAATGCTGCTATTATCAAGCATATATTGAAGGAAGTCCAGTTGAGCCAGTAGGTGGCGCTTTGAGTCTGTGAACATATCCATGCACCCTTCAAGCGTCGACGTCGTGTACATTACATGTAAAAAAAACCCGCTAACATTATTTTTGCCTTAGCCTAGAATCCAAAACAATTCTCTGTGTCACTAGGCAAGCACATTTTGCTCTATACACCTTATTAGAGGTAATTGCATCAGCTGTAGGGGGTAAAATTATTGTAAAAGTGAAAAATGTATGGTGCTTTTACTTCATAAATAGGTGTTCCTCTCAAAAAAAAAATTTCTGATGAAGGTGTTCAGGCCTGTCGTGAAAGTGAATAATGTATGGTTTTTACTTAATAAATAGGTGTTTCTATCAAATTTGGCAGTTTTGGGCGTTTTGGGCCTTTTTTAGTTTTTTGGGCCAATTTGGCCATTTTCCACTTTTTTTCAACGGTCGAGTTTTCCCAGAAAACGACAACGGAATCAGCTCAAAATTGGTGAATGTGTTCAGGCCTTGACTGGCATTACACTTGATTTTTGTAATACATATCTGATGAGTGTAAGCTATAGTTTTTAAGATGAATAAATTACAAAAATTGGCGGTCAAAAAACGGGCATTCCCTACGGACGAAAAGTCATTTATTTTCCTGATTGTAGTATATTCAAGTCTTGAGATTCTAACAAACGTATTTTTAACGAATTCCGTTAGCGTTTTGTGGGTCTAATGGCCGTTTGAAAAAAGTTGAAAATGGCCAAAAACGCAAAAAAAAGGCCAAAAACGGCCAACTTTGGTGAATATTTGTGGCTCCAATTACAGTTCAAATTGCACGAAATGTGCATCGAATGTTCCAGACGCCATTCTGCACATATCCTGACGGTCTGTTATTTCTTTTTCCCAATAGTGTTGAAGTTATAAGCATTACAAAACGGGACACGCCCCTAAAATGTTCGTCGGGCCATAGATGCTTAACATAATTATTTTTTTTCGAAAAAAGATGATAGAAACCAGATGGCATAGCTTCACTGATCATTATCTTCAATGGGTTTGTTAATATTGGACCTATCGTTTAGGTTCGGTGGTCACTTTTGTGTTTTTCACATTATTCAAAATGGCCGAAGATTAAAGTAGGCAGAGCTTAGGGTCCTGAGAGGCCTTTTTGTAGAGCAGGTCCTAGGTCTAGAAAATCAGTTTTTTAAGTTAATCGGACATTGTGGGTGAGGGGCGTCACCGGTCAAACTTCTAGGTGGCGCTAGAGAGCAATTTTTGAAAGCCGCATTTCGAGGTCTATGTCATCTGGCTATTTTCACCAATCCTGACACGCTTGCCAAATTTGGTGAGTTTTGGGATATGATAAGTACCCCCAATATGCCCCCAATGTTCAAAAATAAAAATCCAGCGGAATGATAATACCCCACACAATTTCAATAGGGTCCTCTCGGACAGCTTCGCTGTCGCTCGGACCCTAATGATACAATCAATGTAGTTTAGTGAACGTCTAACACAGCTGGAGGGAATTTTAGTTCAACCAGTTGAATGTAAAACAGTTGTATTTACCCACAGCACAGGGCAATGGGTGCTAAACTATTAGCTTCAAATTAAATCGCTACTGTCCATCTCCATTCCATTAATCCAATGAGACGGTGATGAAGACGTCATCGTTGACTTGAGAATATACTCGTCTTGTGAAGAGATAGTGTAGTCCAGGCAATCTACGGGACCGAGGTACTGAATAACATACTGTAAAGTCCTAAGAAATTACTGGTGCGGAAACGGTTTAAATATGCAAACATCCAAGATGACAGGGTTCGCATAGTTATGGAAAACCTAAAAAACTTCATAAAAATGTTGGAAAAGTCATGGAAATGTGTTATGATCACATGTTCATTTACACCGAGTTTGATGTTTTTTAAAGAAAGATGCTCAAAATATAAGCCGCCGTACGCTCTCAATACACAAAAGGTTCTAAATCTTTTATGTTTTTACCGAGATTTCAGTTTGGTCATGGAAATTTGGTTTAAAGTCCTGGAAATGCACTGGTGAACATGTGTAAGAACCCTGAAGTGAGCATACCTTAAAAAAAGCATTTTGTACATCCACATGAAAAGTACACAAGGGGACATTGATAATCTTAATTACTTTGTTATTATCTTTAAATTATATTCAGTGAAAAATGGGTTAACTGCAGCCACAATAAACTTCTTTTTTTGTGCCAGGGATAGAACTTTATTTCTATTCTAATAAAGTGATTGAAAACATTGTAATTGGTTCCCTCTGATGGAGCAAACTGGTTTAATTGAAAGTGATTGCAAAGTAATTCTATTTGAAAAAACACAGACGGAGGAGTCACACAAAATTTGTTATTTCAATAAAAAGTCAGCATGGACCATTTTATTCCAATTTTGTTGGGGCGTGAACAGTTTTTTCTTCCTCCAACTGGAGCATGACAGAAAAAGTGTGTGAACCACTGGGTTAAAGTTTAAGAACCACTGGGCTGAAGGGTGCCGTGTGTGCAGGTACCAGACGCCCGGGGGCGGGGCCGAGTGGTATTACCGTTGCATTGGAAATGCGGAAGGTTATGTTTTGATCGCCGTGTATTTATTTATTTATTTATTTGTATGCGTGTTACTCGCATAAGTCAAAAAGGATGTAAACGAATCGCATGAAATTTGGTGGGATGATTGGTTATTATCCGGGGACCATTTGATTAGATTTTGGGATCGATCGGGTCGAAGGTCAAGGTCATGAAAAGGTCAACATTTTCTTGAATCGCATGCAATTTGATGGGATGATTGGGTATCATCCGGGGACCATTTGATTAGATTTTCGAAAAAGTCAAAATCCTCTTTCTACCATAGTGCGGTCAATTTCTATCCAATTTTCATGCAACTAATGCCAACATGTTCAGAATTCAATGCCCAATCTTGTGGTATGCGAAGGTATGCACTCTACCGAGTGCTCGTTCTAGTTTGAGAATGGGTTATTACGTAGCTCTGACATCCTTTTTTAACTTTAGCATAGAGGTCATGTGACGCAGACCTAAGGGCGGGGAGTGTGGCCGCCAAATAGCCGACGCTGCTGCGCTCGCAGAACGTGCGTCCAGTGGCAAAATCCACCGCCGAGAGAAGGACATCGGTACGTTGCGTCGCCATCTGCGATCATTCGGAGATTTCAATTTCGTCCTATTGGCCGTCACATCCCACCTGCTCCGGAGCTAATGCCGCCAACGACCGACGTTGAGCGCCGGGCAGCCACGCGTCCAGCATCTCGATGTGAAACTGACATTTAGAAGAGAGCAGAAGACGCTATTGACACGTTGACGGGCAGTAATTAGTTCCCCCTTTAGCATTCATTGTGCGCGGCATTTCATCACTAAATGTCAATTATCACGGCAGCTCCACTGCGCTGGGTAACCTTCAGTTATCACTGTAAGCGTTAAAGGGACGGCTGCCTTTGCGAATAAGCCGACTTCATCCCCATTCTGACGGGTCTCTTTGACCGTATTAAGTGATATGGAATAATGTAACATTCAGATAACCGGGTGGATTCTCCTCCTTCGAGGTTTAACTTTGAAACGGTCTGTTCACGCTAACGTAATAGTAGGATAAGGATATTAAATACGTTTGAGATATTGACAAAAGCACCACACGTATGTCTGGCTGTCAAGGCGATGATTTGCGGAGGTATATTTCAACATCAACTAAATTATGAAAAATTATTGTAATTACACAATTATGACAACATATGGTACATCATAACATCCCCAAATGACTTTTATATGAATATATGAAGTTAGGTGATGCAAAAGTATAATTTTGCCCAATAACATTTTTATAACGGAGCTTATAAACCCTGAAGAGGATCAGTGGAGGCCATTTATCCATTCACTTGGAGCCATTCGTGTCGGGTGGTGCTGTGGGTGTCTGTGGGCGTGCCTTTGTATGTGTGCCACACACGCGCGCACACACACACACACACACACACACACACACACAGGGGTATTGGAGCTCAGAGAGGGATAATCTGGAATGGCTCCAGGTTGCGGCTCAGTGCATCCCTTTGAAACACACACACACACTCTTCGAGTCCCCAGTGGCAGACATCCTCTGGCTCTGGTACAGCAGAATGAACACTGGCGCCACATTAACCAGCCCTCTTCAAAAAGCTCTCTGAATAACCCCGCTACTCCAGTAAAGAAAAAAAAATCAAATCCCGCCCCCTCAGATGTTTGCTGCGTTCAAACCGATATCATATCTATATCCTGCTGCACACAAGGACTGAGTCTTATGTCAGCGCCTCGTTACCAACGTCAACTCCCCAAAACGTTTGGACTTCAAATCTCATATTGGCTCGTTCCTCTTTTGTGTATCTCGCCTTGTTTTGGATTCATTCAGGCGTGGTTGAGCAGATTTAAGATATCGATCTCTCCAACCCGATACATCGGAGATGAAAATCATTTTAAAGGTCAATAGTTCAAGAGCAATACAATTTCTCGCAATCAATTTCCCCATAACTATGGATAATCCACATGGAATTTGACCGTATCGACATGTTTACCGGTGAGGTATGAGAAGACAATGAGTCGGAAAGACGCTAGCGGAGTACGCTCATAGTTACCAAAGATATACAGAAGTACGGTCTATTAAATGATGATGCATTGAAAAAGGTAAATCATCCCAAACACCCACCAGCAGAAAAGTCCTTTGAGAATGAATCAGGAAGAAAAATGATGTGTCAACATGCAAGTTCCCATTTACTGAGGTCCAACTTGGGAATATGCACAATATGAATATGCATGATTAGAAAATCCAATATCTTGACATGAAGACAGTGTCTAACCATTAAGCCCAAACAGCTGAATCTAACTATGACGTATTGGTATGGCAATACCGAAAATTAGACTATTTATAGAAGAAGAAAAGCAGGGAAAAGGTAACAGGATTAAGTTTGATAAAACTGTTTCAGAAAGTTAAAAAAATATATGTAGCAACACACATACGCTACTGTCCACAAGTTTGGGGTCATTCAGACAATTCCGTGTCTTCCATGAAAACTCAGACTTTTATTTATTAAATGAATACAAGATTAATACAAAATATATTCAAGATATTGACGAGGTTAGCAATAATGATTTTCATTTGAAATATTAATGTTGTTCTTCAAACTTGTCACTCAAAGGAAGGCTAGTTTTAGAGTTTCTCTCACCAGCATAACTGTTTTCAGCTGCACTCTCATAAAAAGGGTTTCAATGTCAAGGAATAATCTGTTTGTGGAAAATGCAAAATAAAAAGTTATAAAATAAAAAAAGGGTTTTGAAGGGGGTTGTAACCCTCTGCTAGTCTTATAAGGCAATAACACAATGTACCACTAGAAAACTGGAGATGGGCCTCTATACACCTCTGGAGAGATTTCATTCGTTACATTCGTTACATCCCGCATCGACTACTGCAATGCCCTCCTCACCGGACTCCCCACCAAACTCATCAACAGACTGCAAATCATTCAGAACTCGGCCGCCCGGATTATGCCCGAGCCTTCAGTTGCTCAGCACCCAGGCTCTGGAACTCCCTCCCCCCGCACATAAGACAATCAGACTCCATCACATCATTCAAGTCCCAACTAAAAACCCACCTGTTCAAACTGGCATACTCTTCATACCTGGATCCTGTACACTTCACTTGTTTTTATGTTGATGTTCTGTTTTAATGTTTTAATGTTGTTTATTATCTCTCATACTTTTATCCTGTTCGATTTTATTGTAAGGTGACCTTGGGTGACATGAAAGGCGCCTCCAAATACTATGTATTATTATTATTATTATTATTATTATTATTATTATTATTAAAAAAACAGAGAATAGTCATTTACCACATTAACTATCTATTGAGTGTATTTCTGATTCATTTAATGTCATTTTCATTGGAAAAAAACGTGAGCCCAAACTTTTGAACGGTACATATAATACGTTAAGATGTAAGTTACATCTTAACGTATCATATGTACCGTTGGTATACATGTAGCATGAAAGAGGACCTGTGGTGAGGATCAGTGAGTTGCTATAGTGATAGGGGCTTCACGCTCTCTGCCTGGCAACACATAGCCAAATCTCTCTCCATCATACCTGCTCCCACTCGAGTTATCAAAAGTTGTCGTAGGTCCAGTTTGCATTTATCTCGTCAAATATTAAGCGTGACGTGTGACAGCCAGAGTCGCAACCAACCACGCATCTTAAATAATACAAGTACACGTTTAAACTTTGAGCCAGCGAACAGGATGGAGTCTTAACTTTTTCATAATCGGTTCAACATTTATACCTTTTGCATTTAAAATATTCATTAGAGGTGAGGGGAGAGGACATTTCACAACATGCTCTGCAGTAAGGTTGCAGGGTTTGGAGGAGCCACTCAGTGGTGGGCGCCGTACCAACACAGAGCTGGACGATGATAACTGGCTGACAGGGTGACGATTACTTTTCTGTCTATATGACAACACGCCATCTTCTTTTCTCTCTCTGAGGAACAGTTTTCATTTGTTACACATACAAACAGTTCCTTTTGGGCCTTTGCTGGAAATCTAAAATAAAATAGAATTCCTGACGAGGGACCCATTAGATATTTTATTGTATTGCAGTCTCTAAAATCCAGCAGCAAAGATGCATCTAATAATCTCTCTGTTTATTGGCTATAGATAATGAGCCCGAAAATAAAAGCAAAAACAAAATGAAGAACATGTATTTCCCCTTCTATATTTGGTATTAGTATTTAGTTTTTACCTTCGCATTGAAAATATGGAAGGTTATGTCTTGATCGCCTTGTATTTGTGTGCGTGCGTGCGTGTGTGTATGTGTGAGTGTGTGTTATTCGCATAAGTAAAAAAGTATTAAACCGACTCGCATGAAATTTGATGGGATGATTAGTTTTTGCCCGGGGACCATTTGATTAGATTTATAAATCGATCGGGTCAAATTTCAAGTTTTGTGTTTTATAATTATTTTTATTAATGCTCTGGTGTGCACCGCTGCTGTGATTTTTGAAATTCCCCCACTGTGGGACGAATAAAGAAATATATCATATACCATATTATATCATGTACACACCAAAATGGTTCCACAGTTTGACTATTTGTGATATCAAATTCTGCTTTGCTATCTAGACTCTGCATGTAGTGTGTGTGGTGGGTAGACCTAGAGACCAGAGGCCGGCATATTTTCCGAACCAATCACGAGAGACCGACGTATCCTATTGAATCCATGCTGTATAGCTTTAAGCCCACACTGATGCCTAGACACTGGCTTTGGCAGTGTGAAAAACAAACTCTTAATGGTGGGCGATAAGTGCGACGCACAGCTTGACAACCCTTCACAACAGCTCGACACCGACTTCACTCCCACCCCTGGCACTAATTGCCGAATCGTCCGTCCACCCCACAGCGCTGGATGCATAATTACTTTTTAAATCGAGAAAAGGCTATTTCCCTTCGCGATGCTAGGAAAATGTGGTGGAGTCCGCGGATTCTAAAGGTCTGAGCCCCGGCGTCGGCACTAGATGAGTAGCACCACCTTTGTGCTACGGACTAAAGGTTAGAGCTCCAAAATAGCCATAATGCCTCTGCTGCGTCACCGAACGCACAATGTTCCTTTATGTGCGACACTGCCACTTTTCAATTAATCAGCCTCTCTATTGTGGAGCAGGTAATACCCTCGAGAGCTTTCCTGACAAAATTCTTCATCTTTCTGCGTGAATTGCTGAGAGAAAAAAAAATCCCTCGTCGGTCGGCAGTTGTTTTGGGCCTTTTCCCGAAAGCATTTTATCCGGCAACTGCAATTTGTATTTTTTTATTATTAATTAAGAGTAGGCATTGTTTATAGATTTACATGTCTTTCAGACAATTCACATTGCATGTGCAGATTTTTAGATGATGCTCATTTTAGTTCTAAATAGGAGTGTAAAACATAGGGATGAGCGACAAAAAAAGACAGAATGATGCAAAATAACAAAAAGAATACAATATATAACTCGGGAGTGATCTATTCTCTATTGTACATTTATTTATGAAAATAAAAGCAGGTCTGTGAGGTGTGCATACTGTAACCCACATTTTCCCAATATGCCAAAAAGTGTTCCAGTCTGTTGTTGACAAATGCTGTTATCCTCTCCATGTTGTAAATGCCCATTGTAACATCCATGTATTCAGAGTAGGAGTTTCTTGTAATAACCAAACTACTGCCAATCTTATTTATTAGGAAACATATCTGTACGTCTGGATGTTATGAGTGTAGGAAGTCCACTACATCGTAACATTTTAATATAGATAATCCTGTTAAATTATCTTTTGGAAAAGTGTACTGCAGTTGCATGTTGACGTGTTGTATATATTTATTAAAACGCCACAGGAATATTGAGAAAAACGGTCAAACTAGTATTTGTACAGAGTTTCTGCTTGTTTCCAGACCAATTACATTTTCCAACAGTTTGAAACGCATGGTTTGAGAACACAATAATGGAAAACAACTCAAATGCAACAAAACTACTAGCTAAGGTCTCAGCAGGGTTCAACAGGCTCCGGTGTAAAAGCCCGGAGTTTTCTGACAACCCTTTGGAAAAGTTACAAGTTCTTCTCGAAGAAGCTGGAGTTTTACAAGCAAAGGTAGGAATCTGAATTGAAGAAATGTTGTGAACCGGGGGCAGGTAACCTTAGCTTAACCCAGTGGTTCTGCAACTGTTTCTGTCACGGCTCACTTTGGTGGAAGAGAAATGTTCATGCCTCATCACCAACAAAATGATCTATGCTTTTTATGGAAAACAACTTTTTGTGACTCCTCCATCTATGTTTTTTCAAATAACAGAATAATCCAAGTAAACCAAATATGCAATCACTTTGTTATATCAATGCAAATAAAGTTATATAAGGGTAAAAAAAAAGCACACTGGCAAAGAAATAGCTTATTGTGGATGCAATTAACCTGTTTGGTACTGGATATCTTTTCAAGATGATAACAATTAGTGCAACCTGTGATAAAGTAAATAAGTGCAAATATTTTGCAATATCGAGGTTTACACTGCATACATGTTCAAAAATAATAAGGTGCAACCTGTGCAAAACCAAATTAGTGCAAATATGTGTGTTAAGTAATAGTGGCTGCAATGAGCCTGCTTTCCACTCCAGATCATTTAAAAACAGGCTTGATACGGCCACGCACATACTCAATGTTGAGCTCTTGTTTTGAATGGAAAAAGTGAAAAAGACGATCTCAACTAATGCTCAATGTTGAGCTCTTATTTTGAAGGTCAACAGCAGAAAAGACGATCTCAACTAATGCTCAATGTTGAGCTCTTGTTTTGAAGGGCAACAGCGGAAAAGCTGTTCTCAGCTCATGCTCAATGTCGAGCTCTTGTTTTGAAGGTAAAAAGTGGAAAAGACGATCTCAACTTGTGCTCAACGTTGAGCTCTTGTTTTGAAGGGCAACTGCAGAAAAGCCATTCTTACTGAGATTGACTTTTGGCAAATCTCCGCCAAGTAAACATGTAAGTGAAGGTACAGGCATCTCAACATGTATTTATTAATGACTTACTTTTATGTCTGTGTACTTTAAACTTGTGTAATATGTGAAGTTCTCAATAAAGGTGTTTCTGCATTTCCTCCTGCGCCCCACTAGAGGGCCGCACTCCACACTTTGAGAACCACCGGCTGAACCAACGGCAGACGTGTGCAAGATGTTTTTTGGAGGCGCCCCTTTCATCCGCATGCCAAACCGCCTCTTTCATAGCCGTTGGCAGTTGTGCGGACGGTTATTTATGCTGGTGCGGTTGTTTCCCTCCGACAAGCGCCAGAACAACAAAGTACAACAACACAACAAAGGACGACACAATGCGGAATGGCGAACAGCGGGCCAAGGGTAGCACAGCTGCAAGCCGAACGCGCTCAAACGAGGGGCGTAATCGAACGACGCACACCGGTACTGACGCAATGTGATCCGTGGAACGACGACACACACGTTGTATCTTTGACTCTCAGACAGCAGCAGGAACAGGAGCGATCAATACGCCGCTAAAAGCAAATGGAACAAACATAAAAGGCAGCACAGGGGGTGAGAGAGGATTGTTTTTTGGAGTTATTGAGCTGGAAAGTATGCGAAAGACTCTCGGTTTGAGCCCTCGGAGGCACGGGAGAGAGAATCGGCCAAGTTTATAGCCTTTCTGGCTTTGAGTAATTCCATTTATTTTTGCCCACTTTCTGGAACATAATGTGTTGGTTGTTTATGCAGAGTGATAAACGCAAGGTTTATTCTCTGTCACTCTTCAGTGGCACCTGTGATCCCCGGGATACCCCCAAGGTGTAAAAGTCTGCCAAACGCTCTCGTTTGCCGCGTCTACTGGAAAACAGGTCCGTGGTGGATGGCGCCAGAAAATCTGCTATAATGGGCCCCAAGATAATGATTACTTTGAGTGATGGCATAACGAGAGCTTATATAAATATGCATGGGTCACTAGAGGTAGTTATATTGTGGGTTTTTTAAACTGCAGGGTAAGAGGTCGAGGTAATACGAGGAAGTAGAGGGTGTGGGGAGGGGGAGATGTTCACAGGTTATAGTCAAACCAGGTGTCTGGAACATGCATTGTTCTCACACTTTGGACCAGTAAACTAACGCATGCTTAAATCACATTAAATTCACTCGAAAGTAAAGGAGGAATATTCTGATTACTTATTAAGAAGCCTCGATAAGTATGATCACTGTATTATATTTGTAACTGTAATGTTGATTTTATGAGGTTTATTGTTATCATAACTATAGGATATGTGGATGGTATAAATGAGATGGTTTTATTATGGTAGAGGTGCGTTTCCATTGAGATCCTAGCTGGTTTCCTGTTTAGGCTCTTATTCTGAAGTCTAAAACCGGGGGTAGGGCTCTAAACCGGAAGTGGAAAGCAGCTGTTACCTCTCTGGGCGCCAAGCTCAGTCTTTTTTGAAACGCTGAGCAGGAGAGAGCACGCCATCGGGGCGGTGAGTGAGAACGACACTAACTGGGAGCTTTATGCTCACTGAATGGAGACTCTGAGTACTCATTTTATTCGTGAGACGTTAGATTGGGGGTCTGATTGTTGGAGGTCGGCAGAAACTGTCGGAGGCAGACTTTGGGTTGAAGATATAAGGAGATGTCTGAGTGACGGCCACAGCTGGGCTTTAAAGCAACCAGAAATATTAAAGTCAAATAAATACTCTTAAATGCATCCCAAGTGTTGAGACTTGCTCCACCCAGACTCCTTTAGACATTTTACTCTTTTAGTATCCATAAACGTTATGTTTTGAACGACCTGCATGTGCTACCGGGTCACATGCCTCGGGGGAGCGTTCGGAGCCTTTTCACGACATAAAAGACCCGTTTTGAAATACAATCGTCCATAAACTTCATTTAATATGATCCTGAACATAACCATGCACTTTCACAGGGGCAACGCTATTTGTTTTGATAGATAGATAGCGTTGCAGTTTGATCTTAGAGAAAATAAAAATAGGAGAATATTGAAATAATTTTCCTGGGCATTTTACTTTTCTCTTATATTTTTATGTGTTTATGAATGACGCGACACGTGGGGGACCTTGTGCCGATAAATAAGCCCCTGCTTCGTTTCTTGTGGCACGGTCCTGTTGGTTGCTATGGTCACAAGGTGGGCTGGATGGAAAATGTTCAACAATTGCCGGCCCAGAGGGGGGCTGCTGCCACTAACCTCAGTGGCAGGGTTGCCATCATGTTTCTATTGGAAACAGTAGAGGCAGCCGCGATTCTCTCACTTGCAAGTCTTGATCTCATTCAAGTAAAGTACAGATACCTGTGGCACAGCCTGGAAGTAGAGCACCCTCTCTGGAAAATGAATTGATAAAGCTCAGTAGACCATCCAAAGGGAATTTAACAATTAAAATATGGTCTGAACATTAAAAAGCTGCAGAATACATTACAGTTAAATGAATGGCGACAATTAAAGACACAAAAACCAAACATTGTATTAGATGCTTGTAACTGCAGATAATAGATTATCAATGCAAATGAACCTATCCTTTTGAAAACCGTAGACCCAAAAATATAATCATCCTGGAAATGCCTGAATTTTTTATATTTTTTTCTGTCTGCTATCTTCATTTACTTTTACCCAGTAACATATAGATTGATATTTACACATCTGAACAAAAGAATAAAAAAAACATTTAAATGTAAAAATGATTCAAATAGCCCTAGTGGTTGCAGAGATACAGCCTTTTTAGTTTGGCTATGCCATTTTCGGAGCAGAGGCTTAAAATAAGCTTGGTGCTTAAAAGGTTAATAACTTCTACATATTGGCACACTTGTGGCTTAAACTACTTAATATTCACTGTAAATGCATTAACATTGGTGTATTGTATTGCTCCATACTTAATTGCGTAATGTTGATTTTTTTTTTTAGATGACCCATGGTTTTCATTGCATTGTATTATTACAACCTTTAAGAAATCAAAATAATATTGGATTCAATCTATTGTCATTGCACAGGTACACAAGCAACAACATGTATTTTCTGCATTTATATGCGAAAACGGGTATGCTAATGCTAGTGTTTGTAAGCAAAGACGTAAAGCAGAGGTGTGCTAAGAATCAAAGACAATCAAGTATAAGTTATGAAGTGTTTTCTTTTCTTTCCTTTGAGTGTGAGATCTCACAGTCAGACCACAGAGAGCATCTCTCTGAAGGACCGCGGCTCGGCGTACGGTCACAACGGCCCAAGGCTGCGTCGACAGTCAATAGAACTGTTGAGAAAGGCGTTGAAACCGCTTCACGGTCTCTTCCTCTATTATCCAGGACACACTATTCGTGAGAAAATATCAACTGCCATGTTGTTGCTGCAAAATGTATCCAAAGGCGTGTGAGAATTGATGCGCAATTCTTTTTAATTATAATGCCGGGCTATCAAAAAGCACAGTCGTTAACGCACGAGTCTGTTCGTCTACGTGAATGACCCTGTGCGTCCTCTGCTCTGCCCCTTTAGTGGTTATGCAAGGTCACTAAATAAATAACTTTGACTTCTATTTCTAGACAATTAAACAGCTGGTCGGTCATTTTAAGTATGTAGAAAACTGATAATAAAAGTGCCAAATTTAGCATTTAATGACTTTTAGAGACAAAATGTGTCCACTGTCTATGGATCTTACGTTCATTAACATTCATAACTTCTTTTAAATCCCTTCTTAAAACCCATTTTTATAGAACAGCTTTGAGGTGGTTTAGTCTTTTTATGCAGAACTTTGGCTCCCCTAATTTAGTTTGTCTGTTTTTAATTAATTTTTAATATTTCTTAAATTAATTTGTTTTTTAATTATATTTTTATTTTTCATTTTAATATATACTTTTAAATGTAATATTGGTTTCTTGCTATTCCAGTTGTTTTGCTTTGACTCTGTGGAGCACTTTGTAAACATTGTTTTTAAAGGTGCTATATAAATAAAGTTATTATTATCAATAAAGGATAATAAGGAGCCCTATTTAAATCCCTATTTTACCTCAAAACAATGCCATTGCCAAACATGTCAACACAGATCAAGTACAGATAACTTCTGTGTTAGAACAAATTAACATGGCAATTTAAAATATTTTACTTTTATTTGTGTTGTATGCAGGAGATTTACAATAAAAGATTTACCTTGAATGTCTCTAAATGGAAATTTAAACAAACATTTATTTTAAATAATGTAACATGTTTAAAATATAAATGTTCTGAATATGTCGTAATTGGCTAAACTAGCATGATAACAGTATCTGACGATGGTAGCTCTGTCCCTTTAACCAAAATAGTTCTCTGTGATCAGTTATTAAACTATAATGTGGTTCAATTGAATAGCGCCGTTGCTACGTTGGAGTTTCTTTAATATTAATAGGGTAATATACATTTTACCCAACACAGGTAAACCTTCGTGGCAGTTCCCGTATAAGCAAACCAAACAACTCATAATTCCATTTTAAATAGTAACTTAGGGCTCCTAAAGAGTGTGTGGGTGCTGCACTATATTTAAACTGCTCTCTCACAATCCGGTCGTTTGTTGCTCGTCATTAAACAACAAATTCATTTCAACGCATCTAAAAGTAAATACATTGTTTCCAAATCTCCTGCAACAATATCTGCAAAGAGAGTTTAATCGGGGAAACGTGTACTGTGTGTGTGTGTGTGTGTGTGTGTGTGTGTTTGTTTGTGCGTGCATGTGCTATGGTTCACAACTGTCACAAAGGGATAATGTTACCCTCTCTCTTCAAGTCTTCAGAGGATACACAACAGATTGCTTGAGTTCAAGTTATTTACAACAGCATTGATGCAATCATGTGCACTGAACACACACACACACACAAGCGCGTGCGCACACACACACACACACACACACACACACACACACACACACACACACACACACACACACACACACCTCCAAGTCAATATCGTTTCCATGACAGTGGAATGCATATGCTACACTGGCTGGGGGATCTATTGGGAAATCCACGGACTGAACACTTTCTTGGGATGACAATGGTTTGGCGTCAATGGTGCCATGCTCAGTGCCCCCCCCCTTCCCCTCCCCCCCCTCCCCGTACGCCCATGTTGCACATGCTGAACAATGACAACAGCAAAGGCCCGGTTTGCAGGGTCTGGGACTGTGTTCCGTACGGATGAACAAAAATAAGTCCATTAATAATGCATGCGAGTGCGTGTTTCCCACAACCCTGCAGAAGCATCTGTCTGCTTCACGTAGAGAAAACTGCATGTGCGATATTTCCTCGTTACGGATATTTCCCTTAAGTTCTGGGAAGAAAAGGGAAAAAGTGGTTAAAAAAACCCATCAACAACCACATCGTCATTCACTGCCTCGTGCATCAGCCTCTGGGTGGATGTATGCGTGCAGACTTTGCTCTCAAACAACGGCTACCGGTCACAAAGGACCATCCCTGTTATATAATAATGATCAACAACACCTCTGCTTTCAAGATAGCACCATGGATGTGAGAAAAGTCAAAGTTTAACACATAGTATAGCCAGAGTTTTCTCTGATTGGCTTGCTAAATAAAAATGTGTGCACCTTTTGCAAAGGTCTTAAGTCGTGGCTGGAGATGCTCAGATCAGGGCCGTTATTTATACTCTAATGAGCTCAATGGATTGTTTAATCACATGTTTTCAGATTCAAATTTAAATATTTCACAGATTTTGGGTTGGTAGGCTTCAGATACTTAAATGTATATGAGTAACACCCTAACATATGTCACATATATTATGTGTTGTGTCTATATTTGAGCGAGTTGATCACCTGTGCACATACCAACTGTGAAGGGAGGAAAGTGCTGTTTGTCCCTTTGGAAGAGAGCGCTGTCTCTTTAAGAGAGGGGTGTTTCTTTAAGAGAGAAGCGCTATCTCTTCAAGAGAGGGGGGGGGGTAATTGAGATAGGAGCGCTGTCTCTTTAAGAGAGGGTTGTCTCTTTAAGAGAAGGGTGTCTCTTTAAGAGAGGGGTGTGTGAAGGTTAGGTGCAGGAAGCAGGCTATAACAACAAAACATTGTAAGGTTGTTTTAACCCGGAACTTGTTAAATCAAAGTTTAAAAACAGAAAAACTATGTGTTTCTGAACATTTCATGTTACGGGTGCTCACTGAATAATAACAAAAGGTTATTTATCATATGTCCCAAAACAAAAAAAGATATGCAGCTGTGACGAGTCCCATGCCGTCACCCGTGGGTTTCCCCCCCCAGCACCAAGGATCAGCCAATAGCCACGATGAGGTTGCGTTGGATGACATGCTTTTATTCCAAATATACACAACAAGCAGACTGCACCACGACACGTCTGCTCACTCTCCTCCTCTCTCCAGCTCTGCTGCCCCTTTTATACCGGCAGCGTCGGCTGCTGACTGGGGAGAGCTGTCACATATCCCCACCGTTAGATTTAGGCCGGGGCTCCACCCGGCCTAACCTACTCCCCCTCCCCCCCCGCGAGAGCTTGGGCAGGGGAGGGGGCTCTGGGGAACCGGGACCGGGCTCGGGAGGCGGGGCTCTGGGGAACTGGGCACAGGAGGAGGGGGCTCTGGGGGAACTGGACGTGGGGGCTCTGGGGGTCCGGGACGTGGGGGCTCTGGGACGTGGGGGCTCTGTGGGAACGTGACCGGGACTGGGACGCTGGGGCAGGGGGACAGGGAGCTGGGGCTGACCGGGATGGAGATGGGGCAGGGGTAACGGGCACCGCCGGGTACTGGAGTCCGGGGTTCAGCCGCCGCGCCGGCGGGGCCAGGCGGGCCTCGAAGAACAGGCGCCTCTCCTCCGCCTGTGCCCGCCCCACCTCCTCTATTCTGGCCAAAGTCTGGCCCAAGCTGTTCATCAGCTCCTCCTCTAGACTTGGCTGCCTCCCTTCCAGGTGCTGGGTTCCCGGGGGCCCCACGTTGGGCTCCAGTGTGACGAGTCCCATGCCGTCACCCGTGGGTTTCCCCCCCCAGCACCAAGGATCAGCCAATAGCCACGATGAGGTTGCATTGGATGACATGCTCTGCTGCCCCTTTTTATACCGGCAGCGTCGGCTGCTGACTGGGGAGAGCTGTCACAGCAGCCATTTGCACAATAATACTATAGTCCACAAATTGCTGCAAGACTTTATTAAAGGAGCAAAAGTGAAGAAAGTAAAACCGCATCAATTTAAAGACAGACAAAGTATATTTGGATACCTCGAACAAATGGATTTGACCTTTGCTGAATGTCAAATGAAAATGTCCACTCATCTCTAATGGCGATTGGACTCGGCTGCTATGTTACATATTATTTTTAGTGCAGCTCGTAAACTCTGAGTCCGAGTTCCCTCTGACAGCGTACCTGTCTCAGGAGTAGAAGAGCTGTTGTTAGATGGCGACCGATCCCGTCTCTGTGTCGGGGATATTGAATAATTAATGACGTTGTTCTGCCAAATGTGCCTGTTTGCACACGGCACCTCTCTCACTTTGGAGATGCACATGTTGTTCCTGCTGCTGTGTTGGTGGCCACACATATTTAATAAGGAATGAGGACAGATTCCTACAAACAGTTGGAAGCAACACATCAAAACTTCCGTTGGTCTATTAATAAAGTCAATACATTGAGTGGCCCTGAGGAGATATTAATATTAGTCTCATTTTTAAAAACAGTCCTATATCCCATATCTCACATCAAACTGCAGGAGATCACTAAAAATCTTATTAACACTCTCAACACTTCATCCTGGAGACTTTAACCTCACTTAAATATATATATATATATATATATATATATATATATATATATATATATATATATATATATATATTATTATAGTGTATTATATAGTGTATTATTCTGTATATTTAATATTGTCATTTTATTTGTTATCTTTTATTAATGCTCTAATGTGCACCCGCTGCTGTGATCCTGCAATTTCCTCACTGTGAGACGAATGAAGGAGTATCTAATCTAATCTAATTTAATGTTGCATCTCTGTTGAGAATTAAATGTGACTCGTCACATGAAATGTGTTTGGTGGGCTTAACGCTCTTTGTAATATTAATAAACCAATATTTATAATAAAAAAAAAAAAAAGCAATGGCTATCCCTTAACTTTGTATATAATGTTAATACCAGGTTAACATTGTAATGTGTGCATTACTATGGTTCATGAACAAAATATCTGTAATTATAATTCTCAGAATTCCAATGAGATTCACATTTGCTGCATTTAGTATTTGGCGCTTATTAGCAAAGATGAGCCGCGCTACATCGCAAGGACGGTGAACATGGTACACGTCATACAAGTAAATGAATATATGAATATCACAAATTTCCAAGACTTTTCCAAAACTTTTGGTATTTAATTTTTCTCTATGACTTCCAGGTTTTCCATGACTGTAACAAGCTAGAAGCAGTAGCATGCCTCACACAACCAGTACCAACCAGTACCAACCAGTACCAGCCAGTACCAGTCAGTTTAGCCAGTACAGCCAGTAAGCGTTGGGCCTTTTATTTACGCAGCAGTGAGACTAACTTCAATGAGAGCACACAAGTCGATTTCAAAGTGTTGCATCTTGTGTTGAGAATAAATAAATAAATTTAAAAAATCTACAAAAATCTGTGTACGCCGTGTAATCGCTTCCTGTCAGCTCGTGCACACTTGAAACGATAACATCCACGCCGGCTGTGCAGAGGACAGTCATCCTCATCCTCCGAGGCTAACCGAGAGCCTCGACCACCGAAGGGCGTCCGCCGACAGCCACGGGGTCCACAGAGAGAGAGAGAGAGAGAGAGAGAGAGAGACACCAGCCTCCCCCATCCATCCACCGCTGATTCTTAATCCTGTCTGTAAGCCGGGTGTCCTGACCGCTTACGCCCCCCATACTCTTAACCCCCGCTTCCAGCTACCGAGCCAACGCCGATATGAAGCGTGACTCATGCCGTGTGGGATGATGTGAGTCACGGCGGTCCAGGGATGCCCCACTGAGCTCTTCAGAGGACGTGTCGGCGGGAATACTTTGTGATGTGCGTGGTCGGGTTCGGCGATACCGAAGGAGGCATTGTTGTCCGGGAGAGACGAGGAGAGACATAAAAGGTCCACATTTACCATTGTCCGGAGAAGTTGCTTCAGGAAACGGCGAGATATCAAAAAATTAATAAACGTTCTGTTTTTTGTCTTCTTGTGAGAGATGTGCCTCTTGACTTTGCACCGTTCTTGTTTTTTGATTTTGTTTCCATGCCCAAACATAATTCTGAGCCAGTTTATGAATGAAGCTCACAGTAGACTGTCTCGCTGCTTTAGCTGTAACGTAAAGAAATGTCAATATCACGTGTTTAAGACGGTATATTCGCAAACATCAGGTAGTTCTCATACTGTACGCCACAGGTTTCAAATGCAAGGCCCGCGGGCCGAATGCAGCCCGCCGCGTCACTTTATGTGGTCCCTGACGGCGTGAAATACATATGATACATTTTCTTATACAGACATTTAAAAATATCCTGTGCTTTTACTTTGAAGGTTTACAATTAACTGGATTTGGTTATATTAGAGACATTTTCTTATGTACGATATTTCAACACTGGAATAAACAATAATAAAATGCAAAGAGAGCTATTCAACAATATGTTGGAGTAGTTGAGCATGAGTTTGACGCCCCTGCTGTACACCCACATAAAGCAATGGACTGTAATTTGAATCATTTTGAGATGTAATCCCCATATTTATGTGTTCATTTGGAGGAGGCCAGGGTGGACGGGTCGAAGAGCTCATGACTTTCACAAGGGAGACCACTGTCCATGTCCGTTTCTAAAATGTCAGCGTTGGCTTTAGTTGCGATGTGACTGGGACTTAGGTCGGTCACTGAAGGCGTCTTCAAAGTGTGCTACCAAGGAAATTTATCCCTTTGTAGCACAACTTCCTCCCCGGAGTCCTTGTGACTTCACGTCTCGTAGGGTCCATTGGACCTGGCTGGGTCTGATGCCCCGCCCACTCCTCCTCTCTACCTCCATCTGATGGATCGTGGAGGTCTGGATCGTGGTCCATGCCTACTACCAACTATTTATA
Organism: Liparis tanakae; assembly: GCA_036178185.1. Taxonomy (NCBI): domain Eukaryota; kingdom Metazoa; phylum Chordata; class Actinopteri; order Perciformes; family Liparidae; genus Liparis; species Liparis tanakae. The sequence goes on along the minus strand of CM070108.1, from coordinate 10,068,060 downwards.
CACTGTTATATTCATGTTTTGTTACTGTGTAATGATTCCTTCTGTTCACATGACATCTATTGATCTGTCCATCCTGGAGAGGGATCCTCCTCTCTTGCTCTCCTGAAGGTTTCTTACCTTTTTTCTTCTTTTTCCTGATCTGATGTGAGGTCAAAGGTCAGGGATGTCTATATGTACAGATTGTAAAGCATTCCGAGGCAAATTTGTAATTTGTGATAATGTGCGATATAAAATGTATTGTACTTACTTATTGTAAGTCGCTTTGGATAAAAGCGTCTGCTAAATGACATGTAATGTAATGTAATGTAATATTTAATTGAAATTATTAGTTGCGTAACTCGGGTACTCACGAGTGCAGAGACCCATCTGGAGTTCTATTACTCCCAAAACGTAGATTTATTTTCTTTGTTCACTTTTGCATCGTGCCATTTTGGTGTAACTTCTGTAGCACGTCCATAGCTTGTGTTGCTAAAAATGAAAAGTTTTTCAAAAAGGCGTAAAAAGAAACAAAACAGTTTCTCCATAAGAATGATACTGTTGACTAAAATGCTTGAGGGGGGGGGGAGGAAAATGCTAAATGTATCACAATTGCACTGTTTCTTTGTGTACTATAAAAAAGAAGAAAAGAAACAAAACTAATATTCGGGCTTTCATCAGGACGCCGTCCTCAGACAGCGGTCCTGATTCGGTGTATAATTGCGTCAACGTGATAACAGGGAGATGCTAATGAGCGCTGGCGGTTGCCACAGCCGCATCACGAGCTGTCATCGTTGTTTACCAATTATCGTTGATATGAACCAAGTTGATGAATTATCCTATCGAGTGTTTACTTCTTCACCTCCTCCGTCTCCACCGCCCGCATTCAGCTACTTAACACCAGAGCTGGTAAACACTTCTTTTTTTAACTCCCATGTTCCTCTTGTGCCGATCACACTGCAGCTCCGTTCCGAGGGAGGATTAAGGTAGGGATGGAGAGACTCTCCTCCTCCTCCTCCCTCCCCTCGCTCTCTCTCTCTCTCTCTCTCGCTCCGTCTCTCTCCTCACACACTGCGGCTCCTCCCTCCACCTTCTCCAGATCCCCCCCACCCCACCCATCAGATGTGTTTCTCTCTTCCTCTCCGTCTCCATCCCTCCTTCAGTCTCCTTCAATCTCTCAGCCTCACTGAGACCAGCAGAGGATACACCCTCCCTATGTTTGCGTGAGTGTGTGTGCGTGTGTGTGTGTACTTGCCGGGTGATCCGCATGCGTCGGTGTTCGCGCGAGCGTGTGTGTATACACATGTGGCTTCGCAGCTGACGGGAAGGACTCGCAAAGTCTTCTGGACTTGTGGATATCAGACCCCCCCCCCCACACACACACACACTTTGCATATCCACCACGTCTTTTTCAACAACACTCTAGAATCCCGCCGTCCTGGAACGATCTCCTCTCTCCTCTCTCTCCTCCTCTCGCGGCTCCCGTCTCCATGGCATCTTCCATCCTTCCCCGAGTATCTTGGATTTAACGAGCGGCCGCTGTGGAATGAAGCAAGCGTTTTCTGGATTCCCTTCGTAAAACCGCTCTGGTAAGGATCCCTCTCCTCCTCTTCTCCTACTCTTCCATCCATCTCATCCTCCGCCATTCCCCCCCCCCCCCTCCCTCGATTTGCTTCTCGTGACACATTGACAAGCGGGAGACGTACACATTATGGGAAAGGGGAGCAGACTATTTAGGACGAGAGGGAGAGAGAGGAAGGGAGAAAGAGAGAGGGAACAGAAAGGTGGCTCATGCTGTCAAGACGCCGGAGGGGAAAAATGCTCAACTTGCCGCTCGCTATTGATCCCCCCCGTTACTTTCCGCTCCCGTCCCCCTGGAGACAACTTCTGCACAGTCCAGCTGACAGGGATGGTGGTGGTTATGGCGGGGGGGCACTTTGTCATAAGGAGGTCTATTTAGGTGGGAAGCGGCTAAATGTACAGGTTATATATGTGTGTATGTGTGTGTGTGTGTGTGTGTGTGTTTACAGCACAAGGGTGTGTGTATGTGTGTGTTGTGATGCGACAAGGTGGGGACTCGCACTCTTTCCTCTCGAGATTGCACGTACTCTCGTAGAGAGATCTCTCCTGGGCCGACGCGGCGAGTGAGAAGTCGCCGCTTCCCGCCATGTTGGTTTGTCCGGTCACCTGATTGGGCCTCCTCCTCTTCCTCTTCCACGGCGGCTCGGACTCGCGAGAACGTCGGGCGCCGCTTTCCAGATGGCCGACTGGCGGCTCGCTGGGCGGCGTGGCGAGAGGAGGCATTGTTACACTGCGATGGGTGTGATGCTCGTCGTGAGGAGTACTCATTGAGATGAAGATGAGGACCCGGGTCGAGCCAGTGTTCTGGTCCTCTCCGCATGCCGGATCAGAGTCTTCTCCTTTGATCTGTTACTGCTATCTTGTTATTAATTCTCTCTTCATCTCCGTCTTGTCTCCTGTGAGCTCGACAGGGAGGAGAGAGAGAGAGATAGTCAGAAGGGAGCGGGCGAGAGATGTTGTAATGAGAGAGAAGGAGGGAGGTAGTAAGGTTTAGTGAGGTATAGAGAGAGGGAACGGTAGAGAGGTAGAGAGAGAGAGGTAGTAAGGTTAAGAGAGGTAGAGAGAGACGTAGAGGTAGCAAGGTTTAGAGAGAGAGAGAGAGAGGGGTAGAGGTATAGAGAGAGAAGGGGAGAGAGAAGATAGAGCAATGAAAGATGGACAGGAAGCCAGAGACAAGAATATAATCTAACTAACTAATGTAACTAACTAACTAATGTAACTAACTAATGTAACTGATTTAACTAATTTAACTAATCTAACTAACTAATGTAACTACTGTAACTATTGTAACCAACTCGTCCCCCCTCTCTGCTGGGAGACGGTGGTTCTCTCGTCTCTAAACTTGCCTCGGCTCCACAGAACATCAATATTTATCACATTTGTTTGCCTCCAATTCCAGTGAAGAAACCACGATAAGGTCCAGAAGGACGGGCCGATAACACCAGATGAATCTAATCACCACCGTGGGTAGACCTGCTCTCTCCGTTTCATTGTATAATTGCTTTCCAGCACTTAGCTAAGGTCAGGTGACGCTCCGCTTCGAGACATGTCCAGTTGCAGCCCCGGTGGTCGGTGTCGGTACTGCGGAGCATTTAGTGGCGGTTAAACTAGCCTTCAGCAGACTGGATTTAATGCTTATCTTTTAATTATTTTAATCAGAGTTTCCACAAAAGTGCAATATCACTTTAGATTGAAGGGTTTTGAATAAACAACGTGGATCTGATTTTGCCTCTGAAAGCTTTCCTGAGGCTTTTAGTGCGGCTGAAAGATGCAGTCAAGAAGATATCCCAGAATACATCACTTCTAAATTCTGATCTGCTGCATTATGAACCAGAGTAATTCTGATGTTGGGTATATTTAGTAATGATTCAATAATTACATATTTGCCCCTCAGGCACACACACACACACACACACACACACACACACACACACACACACACACAATGTGCCTTAAACTACTCTGGCTCGCCGTGCAGCAGGTGACTCACGGGACCGCAAATGCGACTCCGCCCACTTCCAGGAGCCCTAGATACTGCCCGTTGCCAAATGAGGAGCCAACAACTCAATTATTTCTCAAGACCGCTGCAGCGAACGATGGTTATTACCGATGTGGGTTGGTGATTTACCGTGATGCATGAAAATGAAGTTTGTCACAGCAGTTTTTACGGCTTAATGGCCTCCGAGGTGGTGGGCTGGCATTGATAAGTTCTGTGCATGTGAGCGACTCATCCCAGTGTAGTTTCACACTTTAATTTTTTTTTAAACACATGCCACTATAATCATCTTCAGTGCCGATTTGATCGTTTTATTAACACCCCGATCACAACAAAGTTCCAGAAATGTAAAAGTCAATAACTCTTACTGTGACGGTCAAACGTCAATTCGATCAAACAAACTCTAATGCAACGCCGGTTATTGGCTATTCCCGACTTAAAAAGGATTGAAAGATTAGCTAATCGCCACGAATGAATCCAAAATCCAGATGAATCAACCTTTTTTTCTCACAAAATGCAGCGGATTAGTCCTGGATACGAGAAGAAGAAAGACAATTGTTTTTGGGGGGATTTTACGATATTGAAGTCTTATTATGTTTCCTGGATGAACAAATCAATAACAAACATCTCAATATGATGTAGTCCTGCAGCACAATCTCTGAACTAGTCAGCTTCTTCCTAACACAGTGCTTCAGGGGCTCTCACAGCAATGGCGTAATGTCTACCTGGGCAGGGTGGGTAGGGGAGGGGTAGACAGGAGTATGACTACCACGTTATTGTCATTCGATTCAATTCAGTTTATTTCATATACCCCAATATCATCAGGGCCGTGGCAGGAGACATCAGACCCAGCTGGGTCCAATGGACCCGATGAGACGTGGAGTCACAAGGTCTCTAGGGAGGAAGCAGAGTTAGTAATGATGGAGAGACGAAAATTCCTTCATAAGGAGAGAGAGAAGAGGAGATAGGTGCTCAGTGTATCCTAAACATCCCCCAGCAGCCTATCAGCCTATAGCAGCATCTTTAGGCCTGGACCAGGTGAACCTGATTCAGCCCTGAATATAAGACCATCAAGAGGAAAGTCTTCAGTCTACTTGAGGAGCCTGATAACTAAAAGGCTCTGTCTCCCATCCTACTTTTAAAGACTCTCGGAACTACAAGTAGCCCAGCATTTAGTGAGCGCAGCTCTCTAGTGGGGCAATATGGTACTACAAGCTCTCTAGTGGGGTAATATGGTACTACAAGCTCCTTAAGATATAATGGAGCATCACCAATCAAGGCTCAAGTCGACTAAACATGTTCAGTGTCATGTACTGGACAGTCATTCTCTAAAATATGGATGTTTTCATTTGTTCGCGGGACATGAAAGAAATAGTATTAAGACAGGTGGATTTGAATTGAAATACATTAACAGCTGCGTCTCAACAGACATGTGACATCACGTCTAATACATGTACTCCGCAGTTAAGAGAGACAACAGAATAACTCACATTTACTGATGATACTATGACGATATGAGGACAGAACCCAGAGGAGCTCCGTCACTCTGATCTCAATACAACCAGCCTGAAGACGATGTTTGTGCTGTTTTTTTACCTTCTTCTCCAAATAGATTGATGGTTCAATCAAATTTCGCGGCATAATTGTAATAAATATCCCTTCACCAAACTCGTTTGTAGTCGCATGAGACAAATCCATCTCAATCATTACGTACCGTTACATCAGAAACAATACAAGAACAAAAGAAAATACTTTTTTATCTTACCCAAAAAAAGAGGAGCCTCGAAGCTTCGCTGTTAAACCTGTGTTAAGTCTAACTAACTGTAACTAAACCTCATTACTTAACATTCATAATATTGTATGTACCATGCAAACTATGTGAAGGCAATGTGTGGGGGTGGGGGGTTTATTATTCATTATTATACATTTGAATTTTTTCTGTTTTATTTTTCTGTTTTCTAACACATACACACAAGCAATGAAAAATGCTTTTTTTATCCCTGTATGTCATATTGTGCAATATCATTAATAAATATACATATACATTTATTTAAAAAAGTCTCACGACACATTTTGTATACGTTTTGTGTTTTCCAGAAGTACCCCCCCCCCACACACACACACTTATATGTTCAAATTAAGGATGTGTCTCATACAGCTGTGGTTGGGGTTCAGGATATTACTCAGCAGTAGTTCATGTAAGACGAGAGAGAGACTGATGCGTTCACCCCCCCCCCCCCACCTCCTGTGTTCTGGCCAGCTGAGCAAATCTAAATGGTATAAATTGAAAATTGTATAAATAATTCAGGAACGAAGGGCTTTTATCTGTTGGTATTTGGATGCCAACATAATAGTGCTTCTCATATGTTACCGATTCAACCCCCTTCTGACCTTTTTAGTGCGTGCTGTTGTTCTACAACCTATCAAACGTCTACTCCGTTGACCTAGTTTGAGAAGCATCTCAATGTTGCCTCCCAAAGAGAAAAAATCAATTTTGTTCTTCACAATTATATTGGGCAAAGGATTATGAATCTGCATTAATTGACCAATTTATTCTTTTATACACACACTTATGAAGCAGTGGCTAGTCTATTGGATGATTTGCTTGATGGTCCATGTGACGTGTGCAGAGAGTCTCTGACGACACTGAGTAAATTAGAGGGATTTGAAGGAATGGAGGTTTTTGCCACCGCACTGCAGTATTTATCAGAGTGACGAGTGGCCGAGAGAAGTGCCACGGCTACAAGGGGGACATATTCATTACTGATTATTTGATTTGATTGCAGCTTAGAAAAGAAACAAAAAGGTTGCATGCTTTGTTGACCCATCAATCTGTTGAATTTGTAAAATATACTCAACAGTTTTACCGTAAAAAGGCCAAAGAAAATCCTTTTTTTGGGCACTGATCAATCTTAATGTGTTTCTTAACGTGGCACGGTGAAAATCAAATATTCCCTCAAAAGAAGCCAGTTTAGTGTAATTACTGTGACACAACACACAGTGCTTGTTCTATATAGATCATATTGCGGAGAGCATTTGTTGAAAATGCACTCTGGTCCACTTATAAGTCCATATACATCCTGTGCTGTATTTACGTCTCCCAAATGGAGGCACATAAGCCAACACTGCTGGTTCATCAGAGTCATGCTGGGAAAAGGAAGCATCAGCTTTCTTCCTTCCGTGTCAGATTCTGGCACAAAAAAAACAGACGAGTGAAACCACTTCCAACTGGAAGTGTTATCGAGGGGGAAAAGGACTGAGACACCTAAAGGAATGAGACACCTAAAGGACTGAGCTCCAAAGGACTGAGACACCTAAAGGAATGAGACACCCAAAAGACTGAGACATCCAAAGGACTGAGACACCTAAAGGAATGAGACACCCAAAAGACTGAAACACCCAAAAGACTGAAACACCCAAAGGACTGAGACACCCAAAGGACTGAGACACCCACAGGATGGAGAATCCTAAAGGACTGAGAAACCCAAAGGACTGAGAAACCCAAAGGACCGAGACACCCAAAGGACCGAGACACCCAAAGGACTGAGACATCTAAAGACCGAGACACAGAAGGGGTGAGACACCCAAAGTAACGAGACACCCAAAAGACCGAGACACCCAAAGGACCGAGACACCCAAAGGACTGAGACACCCAAAGTAATGAGACACCTAATGGACTGAGAAACCCAAAGTAACGAGACACCTAAAGGACCGAGACACCTAAAAGACTGAGACACCTGAGGAGAGCCTCATCATGATGCATTTATTTTCTGTAAAATCCTATAAAGCTGGATATTACTGCATTAAATAAAAATTCCAATCTTCATTCACAAAGCCATTTGCCATTCTGTCCCACCTGTTAGTCTTGTGGAAATTGTTTGTGCCGGTCCATTACTGACGGCCGAATGAGAGGACGGACTATTCCCCTCGGTTGAAGCTCGATAGATTCTCTTTGATCGCGAGCTCACGCAGCACGTCGCCTTCTGAAATTGAGCGGGAGGTCATATTGGAGAAATCCCAAATGTGTGTCCAGATGCTCCTGGTTTGTATTAATAACGATGCTTTCTGATAGTTATCATCTTTATTTTCCTCCGTTTCTAAAAACATTGCAAATAACCAACTTTTTCTTTAACTGTGGGGGTTAACTTCCTGTTGACATGTTATATTATTATCTTTATTTAAAAGGGACCATGTACAGTTAAAACAAGAATGTCATCATTTGATGCACTGTAGCAGATTGTAGTTCCAGCTAATTTGCATTTGTAATCCCTTTTACAGACCATAATACGCATAAAACAATAGAAATTACTACAGTATACACCAGTATACAGTGTAAAGATGTGTCCAATAGTTGAGTTTACAATTTTATCTTTATAAATTGAATTTATTCGCTTTGATGCTTGACTTAGCCCGGCATGGATTTGAATTTGTAATAAAAGCAGCAAAGTGGGATAAAGCTCGAGAGGCAATTTTTTGGAAATGTATTTGCACAATAGGCGCATGTGAGTGCCGGGGACTTTCCCAGCTCTGAAGGCAAAGCAACGTGCCACTGGATCCTTTATCAGTATCTGGTTTCTAATACGTTTTTTTTCCCCACTCGACACAAGATACCTATATGAGGGAATTGTGGGCCATTAATGTGTGAAGAAAACAGGGACCAATCTGTATTCAGGGTCCATGGCAGAGCCTTTGGAAATGGTAAATGTCAGTGAGTCAGCATGGGGACGACATACAAATAGGCATCATTAAAATATTGCATTCTTGGCTGGTTGACATCGCTTTTCAATCTTAAAATCGGTCCTGGCATCTTTCACAAATGCATAAACACACGGACACACTCATAGTAAATTTATAATAATATTAATAATACATTTAGTGGAGACTTCTCCCTTGGCTCCCAGAATGTATGTGTGTGTGTGTGTGTGTGTGTGTGTGTGTGTTACTCTGGTGCCCTTGAACACTCCTTACAAATCCTGCTTTGTGACTTAATATTTCAAAAGCTGTAACACTCGTGGCTCGGTTGGAAACATGCTAAAACACCAAATAATTAAACCATGAAAATAGTATTTATTTGTTTTAGATTTAATTCTAGAATCAAAAGAGCCAGTCTATTGCATAAGCACAGCTGGGTGAGACGTGCCTCTCGCGTGAAACATCGCTGCTGGATCTTTTCCCAGTCCCGACTGTACTGAAGTCTCCACAATGATCAGCGTCAGCTGGGAGTGAAAACACAGGCTGGAGGGAGCTGCCAATACTCCTAATTATCATGGATGGTGCACCCAGGGCTCTATTTCTGGATCAAAGCAGCAGGAGAAAGAGAGGGAGGTAAAAGAAATCAAGTCAATACATGCTGAACTTTTATTTTTTCCACTAGTACATGTCATATGGTAGTTTATGATCAAAATTGTCAGTTGGTATATATATACAACGTCATGCCAGATATTGTAACGTAGTTCCCATTTACGCCACTGACGGTGAATGATTAATAATCGACAGATCACATGGAACGTTCTGGAAAGAAATGTAATCTGATAGTCGCAAAACTATTTAGTATCTAATTCTTCTCTAGCTGTCTTCAACATTGTGGAAACTGCAACGCGACCCCATTAAAAAGGTGATTTGTGGAGTTTGATCTTTTCTGATGCCAAAGAAGAAGTCAGATTCTAAATTATTTTTTGATGTTTAATATTGGGCTCTATAATAATTAGATTTATTGAGGATAACTCATTTACATCCCTGCCACCCAAAAAGAGGCAACTGCCGCCTAATTTAACTGTTTTTAAGTTACAATAAAGCAATTTAGAGTAAAAAACAGCATAACTAATGTTATTTAGTCATTTTGAAAACCTAAAAGATTAAAGGTTAAGAGAACATTCAAGAGATTGTGTAGAAGATAAATGAACATCATCTTTAATATTTTGTAAAATATATATTTTTTCTGAATTGTCATTGAGATAACAAGTAAAAGTGAATTTGTGTAATTGTGCCTGACCCTGGGGTCAGTTACATCATCTGTATTCTTCCATTCAAATACTCTTAGTGAGTCATGATATATCTAAATATCCTTACATTGTGTGGGTCACTAGTAAACAAAAGGGGGTCAAATAAACAATACAAAATAATCTAACAATTTGATTGGTCTCAACCAAATAGACGTCCTCTTTTCCCCGGACATGTCCTCTTTGTGAGACCTAAAAAATGCGACTGGCAGGGATTCCAAAAACGTGCGGGATTTTGCCTCGTCGGATATTTGTGTTTTTCTGGGTCTTTCACAAACTAGTATTTACCCCTTACACGTTTTGGAAATGGTATCTCCCTTACCTTCCACTTTCTTGCGCGAGTTCTGGCGCGAGCTCTGGCGGTATAGAGAACAGTCATTGGTCAACCGATCTCAGGGTTGCCAGATACACGATAATTATCTTACAAATAATACAACCATTTTGAGCCTTTGGTACGATACTACCAATCTGGCAACACGGAGCACCTCGCCGCCTCCACTAGTTGCATTGTTGTTTGTGCGGCACAAACTCAAATCTGGTCACCCTACAAATAGTGTATAAGATAATGAGAAGCATTTGAAACATTGTTGCAACGTCACTAACATATTTTTCCAGATATCATAAAAACATGATCCAAACATCCCTGAGTTCACTGAAACACACAAGGTTTGAACATTTCTCAGCAGGGCTGCAAAGAACAAAAATGGCCTGCAGACCACATTCAGAAATACATTCTATCTGCAACAGAGGTTAAATATTCTGGGAAAAAATGCAAATGCGATGTAAATGTAAAATAGCTGGCATGAGTAAGCGTCACTGTTTGGTACTTTTAACGGGGTTCAAGGAGTCGAGGGTTTCCGTGAGCTAGCGAGAGCTCCTACCCTCCCCGAGTCCTCGTCATTAGTATTCTGGTCTGCGGCTCGCACTCATCACGGTTGTCCATTTCTCATCTGAAATTATTTTCGCCTTTTAGTGCGTGGCGGTCTCTTCCAGTCAAATTCTGTCCAGGTTTAAATAAATAAACAACATAATAATGCGAACGAGTGCTAACGCACACGTTCTAAGAGGGCACTGTTTAGGAGTCACGGAAAAAACAGCGGGGGCTTTGGGCGTGTGCCTTTCACTTGATTAATTTGCTTATTCCTGCTGATTAATCAGAACAACAAATCATCACTTTATGCTTATAATACTGGAGCAGGCAAGTGGCCACTGTGCTTGTGTCAAATATGTTAAAATCTTCAACAGATCACAAACAAAAGCCGACTTGTATTGCATCTAATTCCTCAGCGCTGGAGTTGGGGTGCCACGTGACTTCACTTGATATGCAGACAGCGTGCTCAGAGATCTGATTTATTCATGTGTTACTGAAAACCCCCAAATGTTTCTCACCAGTGCGATGCGAACAATGTGAAATGCACATTCTTTACATAACAACTGCACAGCAGGTCCAGTGTGGATAAAAGAAGATTAAAATGTCTAAAGTGATAATATTAATTTAACAATGAACTAATCAGGCTCCAAATTAATGTTGATTTTGATGTTAACTGTCCTTTTCCGTGAGGAAAAAATAGTGTTAGCAAGTGAATATTAGCTACACTAGCATCCATCAGATGCAGCTGTATATCCCAGGCCATGCGTTGTATTTGAATTGGTTTCTGGGATAGTTGTGGTGTTTGTCGAACACTATTAAGGATTTAAGAAGGGGAACACTCGTTCTAAAGACCCTTATTTCAAAACTGCTTCATAAAATGTACCAATCGACCCAAACAGGCAAATTTGTTCATGACATTTGTTGTAACGAAGGACTTCATTGGTCAAACATATATTTCCACAGGAGGAAATCTGCTAAAATTGAGGTCTGTTCCGAATAATTTACAAATGTTCTGATGTTTTTAGCATCCTTTAAAAAAAACAATTTGCTTGAAAATGCTTTAATAAAATATACCAGCTTATGTCTAATGTGACGTCTAATCAATGTTCCTGGACCAAGAATCCAAGGAATTCCCAACCTAGACATCTACAGTGAGCCGATTTAGCTTCCTATGTGGTCAGTTCATCTACTGCGTTGTATTGTGAAGCATGAAGGCCATCTGTTGTACAGGAATACGCCACATCAAGTATTTTACTGACACACATTCCTACTTTAAATGTTCTTTCTATCCTCCATGACCAGCTACCACAGGTTTCCGTGGTCTCTACATGCCAATGATCCTCAAACACAGGTGTGTTCAACCACTGTGCCTGATTGGATCTTGTGAGGACGGTGAGGGTGTGCGAAGACATGCATGTTTACCATGTCCTTCCCGGCTTACGCCTTTTATCAACGATATCAGCACATGGACTTTGCAGATGTTATTTAAAAAGCGGTCAAAGCAGCTCCGGGCTCCAACCCGAGCCAAAGGCTTGTTGCCCGTGGTGAAATAAAAACAACTGTGTCCAGATCTTTGAACCTTTATCTCATCATCACCTCATAGCCGGTGTGCTCCTCTGTTTCGTCTGCTGGTTTTGCTTTAGAGATGTTTCAGTAGTTCACATCAGATTTACCTCAACGACTTGGTCTCCCGTAGGAGGTTTGGTATGATGATTAGCGAGATACTTTTTATGACACAGTCTAGACAAGTTATATCATCCTCCCTGGTTGAGATTTGAATTTTTTATTTTTTTAATCCTTTGGATGAGGGTCTGCAGAGATTTGCCTGATAGTTTATGCCGTCTGTAGCTTGCAATCACTAACCTAAAATGCATGTTTGTAGATGGTGAGCAGCTGAATGGAGGCTGTGTCATCCAACTTCTTGTTTACATGCCATGCATGTCCATGGATCTATTTGTGTGCTCCAATCATTGAATATTATTTACTTTTATAAATGTAATTATGCAAACTGTAATGAAGAGCTTTGCCTGTAGTGTGTTAAAAGGTTAAGTATGTTTAGTTGGTGTCTTTCCGTTATGTAATCTCTCTTGGGTATATTGTCATTGCTTATCGGTTTAAAAAAAATCTTTTTAAAGCTTTGGACAAATACAATCTGCTGTAGCAACCCTGGGTCAGGAAAGCTACGAGACATTGTCTTACTTATTCGGGGGGGGGGGGAAGTACACAGGCTACTGTGGGTGGAGCCTACACCAAACAACAGTGAACACCAATACCTCATGTGTCCACAGGTAGCGAGGATGATTGACAGGTTTCACAGCTACATAGAGGTCATGATACCTTCAATGACATCCTGAACTCAGTAATTTCCATAACTAATCTTCTTATCTAGAACAACTTCTTCCTGTTAACACAATAACACGTATATACATAACTGTCCGTTACAGTATTATTATTATTTACCTTTTAAGCACCAAGCTTTTTTTAGGCCTCTGCTCCAAAGATGGCATATCCAAACTAAAAAGGCCGTATCTCTTTCTTTTTTTTTTCTTACTTTTTACAATTGTTTTAGTTCAGATGTGTACATATCAGTCTATATGTTATTGGGTAAGAGTAAATGAAGATGGCACACCGAAGAAATCTAAAAATGTCAGGTCCGAATTTTAAAAAAGCACTTCCAGGATGATTATATGTTTTGAATGAGGCAGTTAAAAGGTTTAAAACTTTCTCAAATCATATTAAAATATGTTAACATTCTCTCTGAAAAGCTTGACTTTGAAGAGAGGTTTTAGTCCAGAGAATTTAGGCGAGGTCCCCAAAATGGAGATACAGTCTGCTGTGCCTGCTGACAATGAAAGCATTGTCACGATGGCGCACGTTCACAGCTTGTGTTATCACAAGGGATCTCTACAGCGGCATCAATGCTGCGTTGCTACGCGACACCTGCCGTCAGGAGTTGAGAGACAAGATTAGGACGGAGAAGGCTCAGAGGGGAGGAGGCTCCCCGTCGCTGAGGCCTTCAGCCGGTGGGCCGGGCGAAGGTGAGCCTTCCACACTTAAGCCAAATTGGAAAAGACCCTCTAAGCAGAAGTCTAAGTGGCACCGGTGAGCTGGTGATCTGTCTGTGAAGGGGTTTAGGAAAGTCTTATACCAAGCTGAGCTTCGGGAAAGCATTATGGATCTTATAATTTTAAAATAAATAACACACAAAAGCGGTGGGGCTTAAAAGGCTGTTCGCTGAGGAGAGAATGATATTTCAAAAGTCACACAGGCACAGGCTCAAAGAGCGCGGACTATGAAAAGATCACTTTTTCTGTGCACATGCACATTTACATTTGGGGTGTTTGGGACCCATAAACTGAAAGAGGGCAATCCGGTCGGTTTTCTTGTGGCTCATATCAGAAAAAGAAACACGTTATTCAACCAGCCGGTCACATGTGGTTCTCCCTGTTGTATCACATGCAAAATCATAAGAAAATTCCACTTATGAAGTCATACGCACCGTCATTTTTCTTGCAAGCTAATCAGAGCTAACTAATCAGAATCAGAACCTTTTATGGCCATTTATGTTTACACGTACAAGGAATGTGTCATGGCGGGTGGTAAACAAAAGACAATAATATTAACAACTACAATGGGCACTTGGTAGAGCGCATACCTTGGCATATCACAAGATTGGGCATTGAATTATGAACATTTTGGCAATAGTTGCATTCCAATTGGATAGAAATTGATCACGCTATAGTAAAAAGAAGGTGTTGACTTTTGACCCGATCGATACCAAAATCTAATTAAATGGTCCCCGGATAATAACCAATCATCCCACCAAATATCATGCGATTCGGTTTAATACTTTTGAGTTTTGCGAGTAACACGCATACAAATAAATAAATAAATACACAGCGATCAAAACATAACCTTCTGCATTTTCAATGCAAAGGTAACAATCGACACAGACGAGAATCAAGAATATATATTTATTTTTAAATACGCGATGAAGTGATCAGGCTCAATACTCAACACTATACTCAATATAATATATATCAATTTTTTTACATTTAAAGCTCTGAGGTAATTTCGTAACTCGTGATATCGAGCTGTATAAATTAAACAGAAATGAATTGAAACATGTTCTCAAAGAAAACCAAAATATAAATGTGAAAGTGAAAAGAAGTACAATATATCCCTTTTTAATCCCCCCCAGCTACTACCTACAGAAGATGACACTCGAGGTCCAGCAGCAACTGATGATGATGATGATGATGATGATGATGATGATGATGATGGATTGTTAATATGACCGCAGCTCCGCACTAATGGAAGCCGATGAGACGAGTTTATGTATCCCCGCTGCGAGGGTTAAAATTGTTCAACGCTGCCAGTTTTTAATCGTCAAGAGCAAACTGTGCATTTGATTGAAATGAATATACATTGAGTGCAAAAAAAGCCTCCCGTTGAACTGATTTCATTAAACAACGGCGATAGGGTTACACAGTCGATGTGGAGCGCTTTCGTATTCTGCGAGGCTCCCCGGGCTCGGCGCTCCAAACCAAAGCCGACATTTAATTTGCAACCAAAATGAGGTGAACTTTGTGCGAAGCGGGTCATTCTACTGCTGTAATCGAAGTGGCCCCTCTTTGCTCTTAATCTGACTCGCACTGTATGGGAGAACACAGCCCTGTGTGTGTGTGTGTGTGTGTCTGTGTGTGTGAGAGAGAGAAAGCGTAACTAACCTTTTATCATTTTCAAACACGATCATTAAATATGCGCAACGCATTCCCCCCTTTTTTTTCTTCTTTGGGTAACTTTCATCCAAAAGCGTCTCACGGTGATGAAGGTGAGGGTACTTCAAATAACGCATCAATGGGAATCCAAGCTTTTTTAAAGACAACGCAGAAGCCCCATGTGGAGGGAGTGTCCCGCTTCAGTCATTTGTACTATCCTTCCTGGTCGGAGGGAACGTTGGTGGCGGGGCGTGACGCGTGGGAAAGGAAGTTGTGACTACACGAGCAGATGGTGGAGGAAAACCCTCGAGGTGTAGAAGGAAGAGGAGGGAGAAAGGAAGGAGTCACTTTACGTCCCTCGGTGTGGCAGCTTTTGTCCCTTTGACACTGTTGATATGATGAAGACGCCTCAGTGAGGGTAATGTTCGTGCTCGGGGGACGTCGACTCAGTTTAAAGGGACTTCTGCCGTTATCCGATGAGTTCATAGGAGTGATTGGCTCAAGATTGTTTGAGCGGTTTTGATATCATCTTCAAAACCAGATGTGTATGTAGTAAGTGTTTTTTTTAGGGGGTTTGCAGCAAGAAACTGGTTGGAAATCAATTTCTCATGGGTATCTTTGTTTTTACAACTTTTTTTTTAATGCAGTTCCTGCCAACTCGTGTCAAATTGCTCTACTCAGGGCTAATACATCAATCATTGATCAATCATCGTCACACATTTGTTGTAGAGCAATGGTTCTCAACCTTTTTTGAGTGATGTACCCCCTGTGAAATATACTTTTTTTAGCCGAGTACCCCCTGACCAGTGTTAAGCATTTTGGGTTGAAAAAATATGTAATACGCAGCATTTTGCATTAAATATATAATATATACAAGTTTATGAACTTACACTTATATTTTATTGAATACGTATTAAATGACTATTATTAAAGGCTTTTTTAATAGATGCTCATTTAAATTATAGTTAAAACAGATCTCAGATACCCCCTAGAGGGCCTTCACGTACCCCCACTTGTGAACCACTGTTATAGAAGATACCACTAAATACTGGTGAATATACACAAAGCATGACAAAAACTATGCCAGGAGAAACACGTTAAATCTTGTTTTAGTTGCTATAATAAATAGCAATTTAAAGAGATAGTGTATTTGATCCCTAGAAACCTTGAAGCTCATGCACATATTGCAGACAGGTGAAGTCAAACAGTTCTTAAGCTGAAAGATCTGCTCATCGGTCTCATTAACGACATTGTATTTCCCTCACGCAGAAGCCTTTACAGATGTGTTGCATCTGCACTGCAAGGCTGTCTCTCGGTCAGATTGTGTCTTGTAACTGTAGCCATGGACACGTATTGTTATATTTAAGCAGAAAACGTACAATCTCTCTTGGACGATGTCGTCTTCCATTTCCGAAAGATCTACCATTTTGATTTGTTTGTGAAATCAATGTATACTTCTGAACCGTTTCATCTCTACGTAAAGACGATAGTCCCGTCTATACGCAGCCTGAATATCACTGCAGTCAAGACAAAGGAAGACAAAACTCACAGTATGTTTCATAGGCTGTCATCTCCTTGTATATATTGCACTTCCATCTGGAGAGTCTGATAAAGCTAGAGAGCCAGCGATATGGTCGTAAACACACTCAAGTCTCTGTCTCTCTTTCTATACATCTCACATTTTATCGACCCTTTGACAGCACATATCTTTATTCCACGGAATTTGTTTTACATTCTGTATTTTAAATGTTTTCTTTTATAATTTTCATCCTGTTCTATTTCACAGTTTGACAACATGATAATAGATTTTCCTAACTTTCAGGTGATATGTTCTGTATGGGTCAGACGTTGAACTTTATGTCCAGGATGTTTATGTATGAGTGGAAACAGGGCGTTCACCTGTAACCAGGTCAAAAGGCTAGACAGTGGTTTACCGAAAGGTTAAGAGATACAATGACCTCATACAATTATGTTATCCAAGGGCGAGCTTCCAACATGTGTCACCATCCTATAGGTGGGGACAACCTCAGGCTATCTAAGCAACCAATCCTGATGAGAAGCATGATCTTTGTTATGAGCATAAATAGTGGATGACTTGTGTAACTTTGAGAGAAAGTTGCCAATCTTTCACCTTCTGCCAATTAGGTAAAACATTATCTAATGTCAATGCTTTATATGCTTCATTCAATTCAATTCAATTCACTTTATTTGTATAGCCCGATTTCACAAATTACTAATTTGTCTCGGAGTGCTTTACAATCTGTACACATAGACATCCCTGTTCATCTGTTCCATTTACCAGGTACATTTCCACGACAAGGTTGAGCACATTGGTGAAATCCATGCTTTATTCGATTCAAGGAGGAGGTTGGAGGATCCATACCCTAATGGATTACGTCACATGTCATTTAGCGGATGCTTTTATCCAAAGAGACTTATAATGAATGAATCAACCATGAGTACAAACTCGGGACAACAAGAATCAAGAAAGTAACATTTCTTCAAGAAGGACAAACTATAAAATACCATAAGTAAGTGCCATTCAAGTGCTAACCGTTTTTTATTCAAGGTATAGTCGGAAAAGAAGTGTTCTTATTTTCCGACGGAAGATGTAGAGACTTTTTCCTGTCCTGGCTCCTCAGGGGTGGAACGAGTTCAAGCAAATAGTCTTGATTTTGTCGAGTGATTAGCTTGAAGTGACCGAGTCACAAGTCAATCGACCCTACAATACTAAAGAAAATGGATCCACGTTAAATCAACTTCTGGGCACATGGAAACTCTTCTAGGAGACTTCTCTGCTGCCGTTGTGATCGTGGGTCCATAAAACGAGACACCCTTTTGAGATTGGGAACGAATGCCTGCGAGACAAAAGACAGGGCTACCTTTTCCGAATCACATCCAGTGTCCTCTGGCAGAATGTGTAACAATCATTTAAGCTAAGCACTTGTATTGAAGTTGTTTACGATCAGATGGCCCTCAAGAGCTATCTTATCTCATAATATGTATAACCCTCTACATTGTTATAATCATACTTGCCAAATCAATCTACTGTTTGCAGTATCAATGGCCCAATTTCCCGCCACACATCATGAATGTTTCATCAGATCGTATTGCTGCCACACACTGAAGGACCATCCTCTACCTCCGGGTATCACACACCACCGGTGTTTCCGTTTTATCGGTGTATATTTCGTTGCACTTTCAGAACACGTCTCACTCGTCCTGAGACGGGTTGGCTCAGGGTGGGGTTTCGAGATTTGAGAGCCATGATGAGACAATCTCAGGCCCCTAAACTTGATGGTCTCAAGAGAGCTCTGGAGGAAATTGCTGGGTCCTGGTGTAGAACATCAAGTGAGAGTTCAGACTTGATTAAAGCTGCAGTTGGTAGCTTAACTTTTTATATCGAAAACAAAAAACAAGCACCAACTGAAGCTAACTTTTGAAATTGTCCTGAAAAACAACAAATGGTACATTTGATGCGAGAAATAGGCAATGCAGGAATTCAATGTTTATTCATATTTGACAAGCGTTGCCCAGTTTGGTACTTTGATGTGAATACAATCAAAATGTGTTGCTCCAGACAAAGCTACAAAGCTAATCTCAAAAAGAGGTTGACTATGGTGCAAATTGGCCTACAGGTTGTAGGGTTGTGCTAAACCATAGAAAAATATGGCATATCATCCCTTTTATGATCATTATTTATGAACAGGTTGCTTTTGGATTGAACTACATACATGGTTTTCCCACACAGGTGTTATCAGTATTTGAGGGATGATCCTACTTATTGATATGTGAAGGTTAGCAACGTAATGGGACGTTAACCCTCTTTGTTATTGCCATTGGATGTCTATGAATAGCAACTATAAGTTCAGTAGTTATTGACCTGGTTGTTACACCATTGTTTTAATATAGAGAGGATAATTATATTTAACATGTTTACTATTGTTTTGGTGGTACGTGAGTGATAGCAAAATGAGAGGTAATACCAACGCTGCCATTTCTTTAGTCAAGGCTGTTTGCATAAGTCAATGTTTTAAGCACATTAAAAATATGTCGGGATTCAGTTGGCAATGAGTTTCACTTAGTCACTTGTAATTTAATTTAACACTGCAAAATCATGCTCCTGTGAAGTCTTAGAGGCTTAATTAGATCCATCATCAAATGTAACTTATTTATGCAGGATTCATCTTACAAGGATTTTAATTACATCGGCATTAGCGTCTGCTTCTGGATCGAAATGATTACGGCAACTGTTGGGATTGTCAGGTCTGGTCTTCAGCCTTTCTGGGGCCTGAAGGAGGCTTTTGATTTAGTAGAAATGGTCCATAGCCCCCCCCCACACACACACACACACACACCATCCACCCTCCAATTATGAGATATCAACTGTAATGTCTGATTCTTTCACTGCCAAATCAACAACATACAGAGTTAAGTACATTCCACCTAATTTACTTTTATCTGGAAAAGGATGCACAGCAGAGAGGAGTAATCCTGTATTGTTTCAGCTTTAATTATGTGCTTTACATTAGGCTGGCTCAATCTTACCAATTAATCTTAGCTGTTCCTCTACTTGCCATGTATTATCATAATGGTTTATTTCAAACAATTGATGGCATATTATCGTGGTTAAAAGCTCTAACCTTTTAATTAGCTTAACATTAGTAATTTATTCTATGTTTTACTATTTTTCCGTTGATTTTTCTTTTATTTAAACGATTTTCGATAATTGCATACATAATATAGATACTAAAGAATTTAATAGTTTTTCGTCACATCAATATTTTTGTCAGTAATGCACAGTTCTTTAGTTTTTGTACTTCCAACGTTCAGTTAATCTGTATTATCCTGGTCATGCAGTTGTTCTGTGGGAGATTATTGAAAAGTAATCAGTCAAACTAAAATTTTGGAAGCGAACACAAACCGATGCCTACTCTAGTATCTTGTGTTTCTTTTCATCCCGGACCATAACACAAAGTATAGAGCCCAGTGGAAGAACAATAGAGTATTAAGCTTGTGGTGGCTGGTAAAGTGAGAAGTAACATTTAAAAATGGTACTATCTGAAATAAAGTTAATTATGTGTTATGATGTGTAGTTCCATCCTCATCACGTCGTAGTCCGCTGCTCAGCAGGTAACATGTGACTTTGATTTAGTTTTTCAATTGCAAACTATGAAATAGTCTAAGATTACTCTTCTCTTAAAATGAACAATGTGTTATAACTAACTATAATGCATTATAAATAGATTATAATCTATCACAACCATTAAGAGTTTCTTTCAAATTGAGAAGAAGAATTAAGATACCAGAAACAAGTAATTATGGAAATCTGGATAATGCGTTAAATAGTTTTTTCATACGGTGTGAATGTTTATACGTGCTTATAACTATAATGATAGTGTTATAAACAGATTAT
>CM070108.1:9970000-10042500 GCA_036178185.1 Liparis tanakae | reverse complement strand
GATCCTCCTCTGTTGCTCTCCTGAAGGTTTTTTTTCTATTTCTTGGAAGTTTTTCCGGATCCGATGAGAGGTCAAAGGTCAGGAAGTTGTATGTGTACGGATTGTAAAGCCCTTTGAGGCAAATTTGTGATATTTGGCTATACAAAATCAACTGAAATTAATTCAATTTAATCTATAGTAAATGAAGAAACTCTATCCACATATTGATCATCTATGGTTGGGGTTATCACTACATTAACAACCCTGTGAGGATAGTTGGGTTATCAATGCATTAGTGAGGGTACGTTTTATTACACTACATTACTCTTTTATCCACATTCACCTACTTCTTGTTACATTTATACACCGTAGACGCAGCTACAGGGAACAACTCAGGGTTAAGTGTCTTGCTCAAGGACTCTTCGAGTAGGGCGGGGGTTGAACCGCCAACCCTCTGCTTGAAAGACGGACTTGCACATGTCATTGTAACTTCAGCTTCCCACGGCTTCGAGTACCGAACGAGGAGTTTTATAGCTCTGAAATATGTGAATCTAATTCCGTGCCCCCCCGGGCGTTCCCTTTGGCCCGGTCGAAAAAGGCTCGAGCACAAACTGCACAATTAATGAGTCACACCTCATTCAACTGGCCGACTCAAGGTTATTTGAATAACTATGTGCAGGTTAGGGATAGTTATGCAAATTCAACCTCGTGAACGTCGCCGTCGCTCCGAGCTGCAGGGAGGTCGGCGTTCCTCCTCGTCCTTGCCGGACGACTCGCCGCCGCCAAAACGGTCCGACGCGACCTCGGGCCGTTGAATTATCGTGGCGAGGTGGCACACCTTCACGTCCTCGGACTCGTACTCGGGATATACGGCCTGCTGTCAAGCCATCAAGAGGTGTGTGAGGTCAAACATGTTAATTCATGGTGCGACTATTCGATTAATTACGACTCTATATTCAGTGCAACAATAATGAGAAGATTTTTTTTTTAGTAAGTATGTGAGAGTTTTATGTAATGTTACAAATAACCACAATCTGAAAGTAAAAAATAATGAGTTATAGCATAATGTATAACACAGTTGTCAGAATGTCTTCCTTACTTCCCGCAAGTCCAGATTGTTCAACTTTAATATACCAAAAGCACATTTTTTAATATGCATTCTCCTACAGGCCCTCTATTCAACTGCTAGAGGAACTTTTATTATTGAAACAAGCCCCCTACTCAGTGTATTGATTATTGTATTTACAGGCTGATGAGTGTATTGTAACTGCCTATCGAGAAGCTCCTCAAGGCTTTTCTACCTCATAACTCACTGAGGCCACATCATGACTGGGTGGGACATATTCAGAATACCTCAAATAAATCGGAGATGCTTTTGAAGAGTAGATTAAATAAGATTTTTGGCCCCGTGATGTAAGTTGTAGCACATAAAGGAAAGGACATGTTATTTTTGTTGGACGTGGACTGATGTTTTGTTTCTTTTGCACTAAAACGAACAGAAATAAACTGGCCTTGTAGTTTTGTTCTATCGACGCCTCTCGCTCTCGACGTTCGGAGCGAGCGCTCCGGGAATGTGCTGGCGTTTGTATAAAGACCCCAAAAAAACATTTTGGGCGAGTGGGAGGGGGGGTGGGGGGGGGTGAGGGGGTGTGTACGGGAAAAACAAAAACACGAAATATTCACCCAATGTTCTGTGTCCTTGTTTTCAATGTAAAGTCTCACTTAACAAGTTCCACTAAGCGGTTTTGTTGCCTAGTCCTAAGTGACTACTTTATTGGGGGGGTTAATCCACGTGTTAAGGATATGGCAGCAGTGGACCGTCATAGAGTGACGAGCCGGGGGAACCCAGTGCAGGAGAGGATGAAACCAAAGGACTCGGAGCCTGCGTCAGTACGTGAAGAGTGGGGAACGACAATAGGGAAGTGGCAACTCTTGTCATCTTTAATTCCTGACATTTGATTGGATGTTAAAAGCCTCGCCTCGTCCTCTGTGACTTTGGTCTCCCCGACGCTGAGCCTCCGGATTAAAGGGTCCGTAACCTCTTAATTAAAGACAAAAGCAGACGGAGAGAAAAGTGTGAAACAAGAGCAGCTTTTCAATTATTTATTGACTCGGGGCTCTGAAGGTCCACCTCGGCCTCCAAAACACACACACACCGACACACACACACACACACACTAGATTTCCCTTGGGCATACTGTAGCTTAGTGCTGTTGTTGTTGAGTGTATTATTTATCGTCACAAGCAATTCAGATTATGAGGGCAACTCTCAATCAGTTTGTAAAGACCTCCCACGCATGCTGTCCAAGTCCCCCCCCCCCAAAAAAAAATAAAAATAAAATAAACAATGAGCAGTACAGACCTTCTAGTTCGTGTGATGATTTTCATCGATACGATTTCAATCTGTGTGTGGAAACAACGCTACAGCTCGCCCTGTGGTCAACCCCTTTATAATCACACATTACCTGTGGGAGGTTCCCTCTGGACTTTAGTCCGACAGTTAGTAAATGTCACGATTGTCATCTTTACTTAAGCCATAACCAAACATTCTGTAAACCTTTTATCCAAGATCATCAATTGGACAAGTTGGGCACATGTGGGTTATGTTTTAGTATTAGTGTAGGTAACTCTTTATTATTATTAGCATGGGTAACTCTTTATTATTAGCCTAGGTAACTCTTTATTATTATCGTGGTTTACTCTTTATTATTAGCGTCGCTAACTTTTCATTATTGGCCTAGGTAACTTTATTATTGCTGTAGGTAACTCTTTATTATTAGCATAAGTAAATATATTATTAGCGTAGGTAACTCTTTATTATTAGCATAGGTAACTCTTTATTATTAGCATAGGTAACTCTTTATTATTATTAGCGTCGCTAACTTTTCATTATTGGCCTAGGTAACTTTATTATTGCTGTAGGTAACTCTTTATTATTAGCTTAAGTAAATATATTATTAGCGTAGGTAACTCTTTATTATTAGAGTAGGTAACTCTTCATTATTAGCACAGGTAACACTTTATTATTAGCATAGGTACCTCTTCATTATTAGCATAGCTAACTCTTGATTATAAGCATAGGTAACTGTTTATTATTAGCGTAGCCAACTCTTCATTATTAGCATAGGTAACTTCTTATTATTAGCGAAGGTAACTCTTCATTATTAGGATCGCTAACTCTTCATTATTAGCGTAGGTTTATCTTCATCAAGATTTGGATGCTTTTATATGGCTGTCAACTCTCAAATATAATTGCAATGTCCTGAATACGGGAGGAAAATCTGTGTTTTTCTCAAATCTTGCTCTGCACACAGATGGAATGATATTGTTGTTGGAGTTTAACATGTTGAACTGGTTTATGGAAATAAGCTTAACCGTAATGCTTACACGTCATAATCAGTTTAATGAACTCACATTTACTGACATTAAAGGTATGGTGAGGCCATTGGAAGAGTAGCATGTACGCAAATGGTTTCCAGGCAAAAAGACGAGAAATATGATAAGGAATCAAGTGGGATTTTTTTTTCTGGATTGGTCCAGTTTGTAGCTACGATTTTACTAGAAAGCAAGAATATGGAGATGAATTATTGAACTTAAAAGTTGGAGAATTTTTCCTTATCTTCATGCAGATTGAAAATCCAACGCCAAACATATGCCCCATAAGCCATGTGCAGCACCGACACCCCCACTCAGAAGATAGCAGATGATCCCAAAATTAATTTGCCGCCCCTGATGTGCAAACATCGAGTTCATATCCCAAGAGTCGGATGCCTGACGTTATTTCACCTGCACTATAAACCAGGGGATAATTTCTAATAATGACACCGTGATATTGCTTTAACTTGGTTTCATGATATGGGAATTACACTTGGAGCCACACCCACATGCTAAAAACTATATTTTCATCAATGTCACAATATCTTCAGATGTGTTTTTACTAGGGCTGTCAGCGTTAACGCGTTAATCTATGCGATTAATTTGGCCGCGTTAACGCACTAAAATATTTTAACGCAATTAACGCAACTTTGTTTACTTCCGGTGTTCGTTGATGTTTTTGCACTTGTGTCAAGCCGCGGCAGTGTGTCTGACTCTGTTTCCGTTTTTAAAACTATGAGTTTTCCGCGAAAATACGGAGCAGAAATCAGTTTAAACTCGTGGATTAATAAATCGGGTTTCCTCCTGCGCTCCTTCCTCCCGTCTGCTGCTCCGACCCACAGACACACATGCAGAGGGGCGACGTGTCGGTGATGCGGCATGGAAAGTACTCGTCACACGAAACTCTTCACCGTGATTTGTCAATCCGTTTGTCTGTCAACATTTTGCGAAAAAAAACAACAACCAATGAACACTCAGTAAATCACAGAGGACCCGCCCACCTCCCAGTTGAGGCTCATTAGCAGCCTGTCAGCCAGAGAAGACAAAGAACACGAGGAGGACAATGTGCCTCATTCTATAGAGCTGAGATTCTTCTGGAATGTTTGATGTAGAACACGTGGGGTTGTGTGTCATATGCAAAAGACTTTAAAGGTACATTTTAATATTTTTGTAAAATGTATAAAATGCCCCCAGCCTCCAGAGTGACACATTTGAGTCAGTTACCAAGGCCACTGGTTCTGCTGTTCAGTGGTAAAGATGACAGGACCAATGGGTCTCTAATGCACCTTGTTTTATTAATCTGATGTTTCACTGAAGAAACAATTCATCATCCACGATATTAAATCCCTGGCTGGCCCTTTATAGGTAGGAGCCTCTCTGAAACACAGCTCTGTGTGAAGGTGTCTTTAAAAACACAATACAATTAATCAAGTGTCTAAAACATACGATTAATCGCGATTAATGAATTTCAAAATGTGCGATTAATTAGTAATTTTTTTAAAATCGATTGACAGCCCTAGTTTTTACATTTACATGCATCAGCAACTATTTATTTTTCAGAATATATCCTTATTTAGTGAGTGTCTACTTCTTTTTATGCATAACAAAAATACAGCACACAATTAGTAAACCTCAGGGCTCGACTACAGCCTTTTTACCCTGAGAACATATAAAACGTATTTACCGAGTTCCTTACCTCTCTTCTTGTTTCCATGGCAACCTCTCAAAGGGAACGAAGGACATGCTTTTGACTCAAGACGTTTTTTCTTCAAGGCACTAATGAAAAATGCTCCAGGAAGTACACACGGTCCTCGGCGCTGTAAATTATAAGTGTAGTTAAAAAAAGCCATTTGCTCAAATAGAGGAAACATCTCGAGACTTCCTGCTATACGTCGTCTTTTATAACGTTGTCCGGGTTTAATGTGGAGCGGCAGCGCTCTTAGAGTTCATGCGATGTGCTTTTCCATCTGTGCGTCATGTCCTCGTAGCTAGGGGGGATAAAGGTTATCAAATTATCATTCATAACGTACATTTTTTTAAACAAATAGATTACTTTTTTATGCTGTTTTGATGTATTCAGAGTCGCCAGAGACTCCTCACGGATCAGAAAACATTGCGCTGAATCTATGACAGCAAATTAATTCATGTAATTTCGCTCAAAACCATTTCTGAACGTGCCATTATTATTATACTAAATAATAATATTGAAGAGGGTAATGAAGAGGATAAATCTTGAACTTCTTATCTCTACTTATTGGTCGCTCCTGTTGCATTACGGGCCCCTATCTTATCAAAGGGCTCATGATAACGCGTCTGGTCGTTACCCAGGAAGGTTAAAACCAATTCTGTTACTTCTTTAGAGATGTGCCTTCACGTATCTTGGTGAAATAGCGATCCGCCGCCACCGTCGAGACGGGAACCCACGGAGGAGGACGTAGATCCATTTGAATGAATACTCAAAACCAAATTGGTAATTAGTCTCCGTGCTTTACAACTGATTTCCCCTCACAAACAAATCCACGAGATGCCCTGCAGTAATATTTTTTTAAAACTCGGTAATTACTAAAGCTGACAGAAATGTGTCTCTCAAGGTAATTGGATGGATTATCTTCTTTTTTTTTTATCCACATTCAGACGCAGCTGGAACACGAGGCGAATGCCAGCTGAATAAAAACAAAACGCCTGATGTGTGATTAGAAGGTTTCTTTAGAACCAGCAGCGTCACGTGTTTCTTTTTGGTCACGTGGTAAAAAACAAGCTGGCATCTTGATCTATCGCCAATGGTCGACCATGTAGAGGTGTATTTATGTATTTATTAACCTTCAACAAGGTCCATTTAAGAGATCATTTCATTATCGCAATAATGTCTAATTTGCTCTATGATTTAGCGTGTATTGTGTATTGAAGTAGCCGTCAATAACCGACTCTTAAAATAAATAAATGAATATTGAATAATATTTCAACAATATTTATTGTCAGTTTTCAAATGTCACTGGCTAAATTATAAATACTCTAATAATAAATAAATATTATTTTCTCGTTTATTGGAATTAAAATCATAAAAATGTAAATAAAGCTTTTGAGAAAATTGTTTGTATTAAAATAAAGAACAATTTCAGAAAAACAATATTTATCGTCAATTTTCAAATGTCACTCGTTGAATTATAAATAATAAATACTCTAATAATACATACATGTTAATTTATCGTTTATTGGATTTAAAAATTAAAAAACTATAAATAAATCTTGAGAAAATTGTTTGTATTTAAAAAAAGTACAATATTTATCAAAATGTCAAATGTCACTCGTTGAATTATAAATAATAAATACTCTAATAATAAATACAAGTTAATTTGTCATTTATTGATTTAAAAACAAGATTTTGAAAAAATAGTTTATCTTGAATAAAGAACTTAATTTCAGAAGGGTGAATACAACCAAAATTGCCCGACAGTTTTAAATTCAGTTCAATCCGGTGTCAAGTGCCACCATAGTGAAATCTTCTAATGCAATACATTTGAGTGCTAGGACTTTTTTCGGTGGTTTTGGAAACCACTTGTTCCCACTCTATTCCCCTCTCAGTTAACATCACTGTTGGGCAGAGAAATTACTGAATTAGGATTCTGGTCACACGGGGCTCTCCGGTTTATTTTCGGTGCCTTCATTTCGCATGTGAGTGAGTTACGTTCGCTCATAAGACTTCAGTTTGGTCTCGCATCGCAGATTTTAATAATCCGCTTCTACTGGTTTTTATCCGTCTGTCCATTCTTGGCTTTTCTTGTCCATATCTCTTTTTGGAGCTTGTGATATGAAATAACTCCGCTCTCTCCCGGCAGTTCATATCTCACATAAGCCGCGAAGCTTTTACCGGTACTTGATTGGTCGATTTGCGTCACACGATACGCTCAACAACGCTTTATGTTTCCTGGACCGCTGATCAAAGGTGGGAACAAAATTAAATTCTTATCCGAGTAGGAACACAGACCGTGTTGCCCTGGTGGCAGATTATAGATCAACAACATCTAGAATCAATACCGCTCATGTAAATAACACGGTATCCCTTCCATTGATCTTGATTCTGGCAATCAGCGCCGTTAATCTCGAGATAACGACTGCAAAACTTCAGTTTGTGTTTCCCAATTGACCCGAGCACACGGGGTCAGCAGCGGAGGGCGCGATGCGGACGCGGCACTTCGTTCCTCGACCGTGAATCACAAACACGCCACGAAATCAATGAGAAGCCGAGTCGTAAGCAGCCGGCGATCGCTGGTTACGAAGAGCCCAGCGCCGTCTTCATACAACAGCCACAGTTAAAGGGCCACGCTGGAATATGACGCTTGCGGGGAAAAAGACAATGTGTGCACCGGAGATGATTTCTGCAAAGTTTAATGGTACATTCACGCCAAAGGCGACGCATTTTGAGCCCCTAGTTGAAATATTGCAACTTTGAGGCGATAATTTTGCAACTCGGCCAATCAGCTCTCGAGTTGTCATCGCTGTCCCCCGCAGTTGAATCAGAACAAGACGGACAATAATGTTATGAACACAATAACATATATTATATATTATAACGTTATCAACACAATAACATATATTATATATTATAACATTATAAACACAATAACACACGTTTAGATGTTCAGCTCTCGTAGCGCTGGAAGCGGAGGTCTTTCAGACGTAATAGTAAATCCATCGGTGAAAGTCACCGAGCTGAGTGAGCCTATGGGTGATGTCATGTATAAATATATGTAGCCCTGATAGTATATTTTGTTAGATAATACTAATAATAATAATACGGTGTATATATATATATATATATATTATAATATTTAAGTTTTCTAATTTGTTTTCCTTATTTAAATTCCTGATTGAGTTGGTGATCGGTGATGATTGTGTTCTGGTGTGAACAATCAAGCTTCCCTGTCAATTAGAGGGGCGTGGCCTAAATGGAGGTTAAATAGGTGACAGCAACAGCTGTTGAGCGCGTCAAAGTCATGGTGTGTTGTCGAAGGGCTGACCCATAGTTATGCCTGCAGGATCTACACCAGGTAACGATCAATGTGTCGAATGTATGCTGCATAATGACTCAATGTTATAGTAGTATTGATAATCGCTACTCGCAATCATCAAATAGCTTCACACATGTTGATCTGTACCAGGAAAGCCAGATGAGCCACATTGGGGCTTCTGTGAATCAGGAGACGACAACCGAGGAAGCTGAGCTGTTTCCCGAGGCTGCTGCTACAGACCTGCTGTTTCTTATCCCGTCAGACATTCCTTTCCACTATTCACTTTCCTTTCCCAACCCATCGTGAGTACTCACAAACATTTCACTACCCCTTTTTATTTAGGCTTGTGTGGACAAGTGAAGTTAAGGCGGTCACCACCGTTTCCGGCCACTACGATCTCTAGCAACGACTCGGGCCTGCAACGGGGGTGTGGTATGTGTAGGTGTGTGTGAGTGGATTTGTTATATTTATTTGATTGGTTATATTGGTTATATTTGTTTTGATTGTTGTATTATAGAGGTTCTTAGAGAGAGAGTGAGTTATATACATTTTGTGGTTTTTTTGTTGTATGGGGATTGGTGTTTTGTTTTGTTAATAAATATGCTGTGGCGTGCATTATGAAACAGTTGGGTTGGCTGCACCGTCCCTCTGTTAACACACAACCCAGGACCCCGCCCATAGTATATTTGTCATTATTACATGGGCCGGGGGTCTCTCTCTCTCTCTCTCTCTCTCTCTCTCTCTCTCTCTCTCTCGAACCCAAACACGAGGGCGTTAGTGTGTGGGATGTCCTCAACAAGTATGAAGCAGAACTAGTGGTTAGTTATTCCGTGGTGGATGAAGGAGATGATAACGGTCTTTACGCAGACGAGACACGGAGATAAGCCCCGCCCCTTCAAAACGCTTTTGGTTTGAACGCGGCAAGCGGTCGGGCGAGTAAAATCCCGCGTTTCGGTGCGAACATACCATAAAGTTTTCAGCAAGAAGCAGCGCTATGAAAAACCTGCTGATACGCAGAGATTCATACGAGTTTGAGAATATGCAAACGGAGGGAATATGTTTTCTTCTACGAGACGTCGGAGACGAGGCGGAAGAGACATCCCCGATCGTACCGGAGTTAATAAATACATTCCAGCTATTCGGAGAGAGGAAATAAATGCATTACAGGGGTATTAAATTATTCGATGCGTCAATCTCCTGAGAGATTTCAAAAAGAAGATGATCGTTGTCGCGGTTAGAGAGTCGAGGGGACACGAACACAACGTTTTGTTTGTGTTGTTTGTGAAGGAGATTCATTCACTCGACATCCCGTCCACAATCTGTTTGGGGTGCACCACGTGTTCATGCGTTCAAAACACATTTATTGTTTTCCAAATTGCGTTCCTTCATCGGTGAAGAAGGTGCGATATGATCGGGGATTCGAGGACTGACTTTCAATGGAGTTTTAATGACTTTTGTTTCTCATCGACTTAATTGAAAAGACAGGAATAACAGACACTGGGTGGACTTGATTAGTGCTTAAGGGGGTTCAGAAAAAGTCATTATTTTTGGATTTAAAATTGGTAACGTAATTCCGTAAAACTAACATTTGGAAATAGGGAAAGACAAAAGCAGTTTATTAATGACGAATGAAGTTTAACCAACTGTTGGAAGTGATGGTCTGGAAACATACAGGGTTTTCTTTTTGGTCTTACATTATCGGATGATTTATGCTTAAGTTCAGTAACAAAGCGAGATGATGTTCAGTGTTAATGGTTTTCTACATGTGGGGATGCCTCAAAGCTGCATTGTTGTTACATATTTAGCATTCAATTGATTCTGTTCATCTGATGATTATAAATCCAAAATGTACTCATTATATCTCAGTTTGTTTCTCCACCAATTCCTGAGGAAAAAAAAGCTGCACACACACACACATATATATATATATATATATATATATATATATATATATATTGTATTTTGTCAGACTGGTGGAGGAATTATTATATTTTGTCCCTGTACGACTAGAAATAAGATTGAGAAACTTAGAATGCAAAAACAAAAGAAAACAATTAGTTAAAAATGGCTAAAATGGTCACCAGAGCAGAGAAGCACTACAACACTGGGTGATAATTCACCGTGTGAATTAAACGTTACATTGCACACACTAATCTGATCTATTGTAAATATAGAATATTGCAGCTATAAAGGTTCTCTTTACGTAATCCTGATCGTATTGCCTCCACGTGTCTCTCGAGCAGAGAGCCGTGCAAACAGCGTAAACAACTTCAACAGTGCTAACAGTGTGAGGGTGGAAACACAGCTGTGACAATGTAAACAAGCCACCGGATTACAACACACAGGCCATCCTCTGCCCAGGTAGACTTGACTCTGGCATACTTGTACACAGACAGTCACAGTGTGATGCTATAGTAGAGCTCTGTATTCCAGATATAGGACCTACAAGGATCAGAAATATGCTCAATAGTGTGTGTGTGTGTGTGTGGGCCTCCTTGGCTTTCATCACTCTTATTTACTGGAATTCTGAAACCCACGTTGGATATCCACAAAGTTCTCGCTCGCTTTGTGCTTCATTTTACGCGAAGCACTACCTTTTTTTTTTTTTTCTTCTTTCTTCTTCTCTTTTCTCTGCCAAGATGTTCATTTTCCACCCGCGTGCGTCCAGAAGCGAAGACGCATTCCTCTACCCGCGCCTCACATGCACTAATAATCCTGACAACAACGACGGCGACGTCCTTTACACGAGCTCGGCGCTTCGAGAGAATCTTGCGATGATGAGAGGGAGCGAGCGGGCCGGAGAGACTCGCTGCTCGTCTTCCCGATGTGTCGTCTCTTCATCACCCGTCCGTTCTTCTTTAGTTCTCCGCATTTCACTTACACTTTCATCCCCTTCCTACCTTCACTCTGACCGACACTCAGGATTCCATCTCTCTCCCCTTTATTTCTTCAGCTTAAAGAATTATTAACTTCTCCTTTTTTAGATGCGGTCTCATGAAGGCGGAGTATTCATTCCTTTCTTTTCTTTTTTAAAGAATCAGCCTGAAGAGTATCGGACCGGTGTTCTTAGTGCGAGTGCCACCGCTTCTCGATTTGATGGTCGAGTGTCGCCAGTTTTATACTTGATGTGTTTTTGAAAGGTTTTCCCTCGTAGAGAAAACATCTAAAAGAAAACTCTGTAAAAAAAAAAAATATATATATATATATATATATACACGATTAAAGCGTTGACGTTACTTCACCAAAGTTTGTTGTAGCTCCTTCAGAGAGCGACAGCTAACAACACCCGGCTGTGTGCTGACAGGTGAAAATAACAGACATGTTAAATATTTAAAGGCGTTGAAGTTACTGTGAATCTTAATATTTAATCACAATGTGGCTGACTTATGCTTGCATTTGGAATTTTTATTTATTTATCATGAAATATACACAATACAGACCAAATATTATGTGGGGAAATTGTCAGTTTATTTATTTAACATATAAAAATATATACTTTCGCTGAAGGAGCGATTTCGATGTCCGAGTGAAAAGTGTCTCGCTTAGAACATTCATGGTGCTATTGTGGGGCGACTGGTGATCAGGAGGTCGGAGGTTCAATCCCCGCGTAAGTCGATGTGTCCTTGAGCAAGACACGTAACCCTGAATTGCTCCCTGTAGCTGCATCTTTGGTCTAGGAATCTAAAATGAAAAGTGTATTTGAGTACATTAAAAAGTGTGATATGGATTATTACTATTAATTAATTAGAGTTTTCCAAGGTTGACTGTCCACAGAGTAGCTGAAGTGAATACAGATTATCATCAATTTGGAAGATTTATAACGTAGTAGCATTAAAACAGAACAGTGGGACCCCGTGGGAAATAGCACCAAGATCAGCGTTTATTTTGGTTTAAACTTGGACGTCAGGGGCTAGTTTAATGTTTTGGATTAAGCTCAGACATCGGGGGGGCTCATTCAAATGTTTTGGATTAAGCTCGGACGTCGGGGGGGTGGTCATTCAAATATTTTCGGTTAAGCTCAGATGCGGGGGGGCTCATTCAAATATTTAGGGTTAAGCTCAGACATCGGGGGGCTCATTCAAATGTTTTGGGAGGTTTTGTGGATCTGATTGCCTTTGATGAGAAATGTTGCCTAATTGACAAGACAAATGGGTCACTGTCAGACTTGAATGTTTCTCGGCGGTTTTGCAGTGTGCAAATTGTTTGGCATTACAAACATAATTCATATACATGTATAAGAACTTGTTTAGTTTATTGGCATAGAGAATATTAATGTCAGCCGCACTTTTAAACAACCTTAATGTTCAGTTTACTGACTTAATTCCAGATGATGAAAATGAAATACTTTTGTTACACGAAAGAAGAAACCACATTTCGCGATGGATAACTCAAACACCCCTTAAGCAAGTGTCTTACAACCAAACCTCGCTATCAGCTGCAGGACGCCCTGATCCCCTGACCTTCCTGTGAGGGAGGGCGAACAAAGAGAAAGCTCATTTCCATTGAGCCAGAGAGTATCTGTAGCTTAGTTCTAACCACGCAGCACATAAGACTTTCCGATTGATAAGCGTTGTCTTGTCTGAATAGACGAATCGACACCCGCTCATGTCGGTTAATCTTTGGTAACTCTGGATGTGAAGAAGAGGAGGATGTAAAAGAATGGACCGAGTTAAACCTCCTCGCAGACTTTCCTCCCTCGTCCTTTCTTTCTGTCTCGTTATCAAAGCTCTTGGGAGCGTAAAGGGATATTTTTAGCCGGATCCACATCCCCTCCTGTAAATAATTACCCCCGTTGCCGTCGAAGCTGCCAGCTCATCGAGGATTGGACGGGCGCGATGGCGTCAAACGTCAAAATAAAACAAACGGAACAGAGAAATTCCATCTGCGCGAAGCCTCCGGGCGCCAAGGGACCTCGCCGCGCCGGGATGGGGGGGGGGGGAAGAAACGTGAGCCGGCACGTCTAATGAAATGCGTGAGAAACAAAAAGGGGTTAGAAATACCGAAATGGAAAGTGTAACTATTGCACCAGTCTGCTCGGGGAGCCGTCGACTAGAAGTGAACGTCAGAAGCGTGGGCATGCTGCAGTCGTTCCACGGGGTTCCCAAATGCGAATGTTTATCGGTGTAGCGCTACCTCTTCGTGCAACCACCGCCCTCGCCCAACGACGTAAACAAGAATATGCTCTTAGCAGAGTCGGCCCGGTCAGATAAGGATGACAGAGAAGAAACGCCAACAAGGAGTTCAATTAGAGTTCGCTGTTGTCTCGCCTCGCCTGAGACGACACTGCACATTATTAATGAGCAGGCCGGGTCGCGTTAAGTATTGAAGGTGGTGTCCTTTTGATGCTTGTATGTTCTGCTGTGAAGCGACTGGACGGGTGGTTTCCTCTTGTGCATGCGGCTCCATTGTTCAACCTTTTTGGGGAGTACTGTTATTTGCTTTCTGGCGGACGGCGACACAAATATCAATAACACTCTCGGATCTGTCCTTTTTAATATTCACCTTATTGTCTCCACATTGCTTCTGTTTTAGGGAGGAAGTGCGACTACTTTCGCCGAGAGAAGCCAGCTTCATCGTCATTTACTGAGCTTTTAAAGTTTTAATGTTGTGTTGAGGTGACAACGTTTAGACTCCCACTACCTCATCAGATTATATACAATTACCATTTGGAAATTGAGTTTGCCGGTCCACTTGTAAATCTCACTGCCGTTATCGGTAAACTCAGGTGTACGCTGTATTTTTAACCATGGAGTATTACAAAATAATAATAAAGAGCACAGATGTCAAAAACAAAAAGCCGCCATGCCTTTTTTTTGTGGCGCCTAGCAGCTTTAAAGACACGTGATCACCATTGTACATCCCATACTTTTATTTTGAAGGTTTAAGATTAAATGGATTTTTGTTATAATATTACTGACATTTCCTGATGTACAATATGTCTACACTGAAATATACAATAATCAAATGCAAAGAGTTATTTCACAAGGAGTATATTTGAGGTGTTTCTGGCCCTTTAAGAGGGCAGCCATAATGCTGATTTGGCCCACGGTGAACATGAGTTGGACTCCCCTGATAAAGAGCCGACAATTGTTGGTGATAGTTAGGTAGCTAGTCGGCTAGCAGTAGCCAATTAGCTTAGCTTAGCGAAAAAAGATGAGGGGAGACGGCAACCGACTCTCCCGTGTCAGAGCTTATGCAACTATTGAACTAATTTGTTATCGATGAAACTCCATTAACTTTCGCTCAATTGGAATTGAAGGGAACGTTTTATTTGATTTTGAATGGAAGATGTATGTCTGTATGTATATGTGTTTATGCATGTGTATATATGTGTATGTATGTATGCTTATACATATACAATTTCAGTCGATCTGTTTTGTATATTATATAGAATAATATTGTATTGTATTTGATTTGATTGACTGAATAAAATACACAAACAAACAAACAAACAAACCCAAAAAAACAAAAAATTGTGTATCTTCCTGTTTGAGGTTATTAGTTTCTAAGATTTGAACCGAGAGGCTTTTTCGGTGGCCGAAACGTGGAGGGATTTGATTGTGAACAGATTCTCAGGCTTCTCAGGGGCCTACTCCTTTCTGATTGGAACAGGCAGTCAGCCCTCCATCGGTAATTCATCAGGACGGTTTGAAGAAGCTGACGCAATTCCCCGTCTGCGGTGATGTCACCGACGTTAACTATCTGGCTTTCATCTTTTCTTCCCCGGATTCGCCGCCTAAACAGCTGCTTCTAAGAAGCTGCTTCTTTTCTCTTCCATCTAAAGCCCGCCGTATTGCTACTGTGTGCGAGGCAGTGCGTCGATTACACATCTTCTGGGCCTGCGTTCAAGAAACCTCATTCATTTGGCCAAACCATGCCAAATCCTCCATTCATCAACCGTGAACCTGCTGGATCACATGAATCAACATCGGTCTTTGACCCGCTGCCGAATATGCGTCCGAGAGAACGTTCCCGTCCAAACTTCCCCGGATCAAATCGATACGTGTCTAGAAACATCCCCGCGAGGACACTGCAGCAAAAAACGTCATCTGTTCCCGTCTAAACTTCCTGTTACTTTTCTTATGTACGGTGAGCTCGTAAAACATGCGCCCGACTTCTGTCGACTATGCAAATCACCGCTGTCAACTCGATGAATGCCACACGTTGCATAAATGAGCGTATGTTCATAAATTGTAAATTAGCATAAATCACGCCTCCAATAAGGAAAGACTTTGCTGCCCCATATGTCCCACTTTTGGAAAAAAGATCCATAAAGTGGAGTCTCAGAGCAGCAGAATAAAGTGACCTGCTAAAGCTAAAAAAAATTAGGGCAGAGGAGGAAGGGGGGGGATAACAAGGGCTGTTGATAACGCGTCACCTGAGGATCTTTCTGTTCCTGAAATTAAGAATAAGTGATTCGACGTGAAAAGCGTCTCGACCGCAGCGGGGCGATCGATCGCTGCTCTCGGAGTTCAGTTCATGTCCTCGTTGCTTATCTTAGCGTTACACACTCGTATCAAGAGCCAATTCAGTTTAATGGTGACATCATCACGAATATCAATATATTTTCAATCGCATTGGCCTAGTTGTTATGGTCTAATGAAGACTGTGGGAAGATGTTTAAGGCTACAGATAGGGTTAAGAAGTGCAAACTGTTAAATTAAGTACTTAGTACTTAGGTCATAAGTGAGTCATCTCTCATCTCTCTTACTCTGGCTTTCAACGGGTTTTTTTTTTTTTAATAAAACAAAAAAACATTCAGTGTGTATATATAATATATAAGTCTCTCTGTTGTCCACGATCACATCCAGAGATCGGTGAATTTATTTCGATCAGCAACAATATACAACCACAAGAAATAACAAAAAAAGAAAGATACATGTGGCTGACCGAAAGGGTTAAGGCTGAAGATATCTAAATTATAAGTGCCCTAATCTATGATAGCCTGGAAACTTGTTCCAAAAAGCCTTAAATATAAAAATAAAATAAAACGAACTAGAACGGGCACTCGGAGGAGCGCATACCTTTGCCTTTTTTGGTACCTTTTCATGACCTTTACCTTGACCTTTGACCCGATCGATCCCTAAATCTAATCCAGTGGTCCGCGAATAATAACCAATCATCTTTTTATTTTATGCGATTCGGTTTAATACTTTTTGAGTTATGCGAATAACATGCATACAAATAAATAAATACACAGCGATCAAAACATAACCTTCCGCATTCTGAGAATGCGAAGGTAACAACAACAAAATAAACAAACTAAACCTTCACGTTATATTTCTGGCGTTAACTTTGTAAATTCACACAAATCAAACAATGCTACAAGACTGCTTTGTTAGGTTTATGCCACTCAAAATTAATGTAGAAAAATGAAAAAACATCCAAACTACTAATTGGTTTTGTTTTGGCAAAAAACATATTTATTTTAACACATACAGCGTTTATTTATTGTTACAGTTTTGTTGTATGCGAACACTTTTAAAAGTCTGAAGAACAAAGTGTGTCTTCTTCATACACTGAAGTCCCTTTTTTAAAATTGACTCAACTCCCACCCGGCGAATACGTGCGCCACCTCATTAACTTCAAACACAGGTACCGGTATACATCCTGATGCTGTGTTCATTATGTTCAGATTAAAAAGCTGTAATTTAATGACTCTATTGCGCTCTTGATGCCTCTGGCTCACACTGTGATGATACGTACGCCTCTCAGGGACTTTATATTCAGAGATGATCAGAACAAGCAGTACGTTATCACAACGCAAACAATCCTGTTATCAGCATATTCACAAAATCCAGTAAGGTGTGTGAACTGAGACCACGTTTACACGATGGGTAAACGCATATATTTTCATGCGTTTTGGCCTTTCATTTACACGAAAACTGAGGTTTTATCACGGAAAACGATCATTTCTAAAACTCCGGCCAAAGTGGAGATTTCTGAAAACTCAGTTTTTGTGTATGCGTGTGAACTAGGTCAAACCGAGTTGTAGGTTGTCAAACGTCACAGTATGCGACTAAAGATGCTTCACATCATGTGAGCGTCCTATGCGGACGTATGGAGATGGCGTATTTATGCGGGTTCATACAAACAGAAACTTTTTTGAAAACGGAGGGGCAGAAATATTTGTTTCTGTAAATACCCGGCTATGTGTAAATGTGGCCTGAGAGCCGTTTCCTTCCTCAGAAGCTGGTCTCAGAGCTGCCGCTATGTAGAGGCTACGGCTAAAATGTTCTTGGCATTAGAGTTAAGTCCAATTCCCATTTTTACTTTTCAGAGTTAATGTCTTTGGGACTATAAAACTTAAAAGTCTGGGTTGTGTCAAACAGGCATTCATTTGAATCATAGAATAGTTATAATCAGTTCAGCTAAACTAAGGTTGGGTAAATCCAGGTTATAAATTAGACAATGTATTATATGGATATTATCACAGAGAAAAATTGACACGTTCTTTCCGCAGAAATATTATTTAAAAAATGTATGACAAAGATGATCTGCCGTCTGTACTGTGATAAAACGGTTATTTTGGACGACCAATCACGTATCTTATATATGACATCACGCTATTGTTGGGTTGTTTTAAAAGGTATTAATTTAAACTGTTAACAGAAGAGAAGAAGCATGTTGGAGAAGATCATTTAACCTAGGTTGAGTTCCTTAGAGTTAGCCTGCATAAATAATTATTAGTTATCTACAATCCTTCGTTAGCTAGTGCCGTTGGGTCGCGGTCAC
Source organism: Liparis tanakae (assembly GCA_036178185.1). Taxonomy (NCBI): domain Eukaryota; kingdom Metazoa; phylum Chordata; class Actinopteri; order Perciformes; family Liparidae; genus Liparis; species Liparis tanakae. The sequence goes on along the minus strand of CM070108.1, from coordinate 10,024,402 downwards.
CTTGATCCAACCGGACTAAATTGTGCGCTAGGTTCTCCAACAATTGATCTGATTGGTTAAAAGCTCTGATGGGAGGGGCTAAAGTTACACTACACATATGTAGTAAATATTCTGGAAAGATGGATTTGTTAAACTTGGTGAATGTTGCCGAGCGCTTCGCCAAGTCAACATCTCTCTGCTCTTCGTTTTGCCACAACAACTCCCACGGGCTTGAGCCGGACATTGTCAGTCTGGTTCACAGTCTGAACATTTTTTCTTTTTCGTCATCTTCTCTCGGCAGCTTGTAGTCAGAGTTGCCGTCACTCGTCAACATTAAAGACAACGAGGACTAAACTATGAGTACTAGATGAAGTGACAGAGCACGGTTACTGTGAACTAAGCGGCCCGTCGACTATCACAGATTTAGTTTTCTGACTCGAGTTAGTCTTTTTTCTTTAGACGTTTTAAAATCCTGACTGAGGGGATCGAAAAAAAAAATCTTCTCATATCCTCCTGGTTTTGAAGACTGACTTTATGTTTTGCTGCTGCGGCATTTTTCATTGGCCTCAATAGCAAAAGACCCCTGGGATATCATATGGTCAAAAAAATAAATAAGAAAACAACCTTTTAAGTGTATCTGTGATCCACGAACACAGGTTTTGACTTGTGTGAGACCCTCTCACAGCCCCCCCCCCCCCTTCAACAATAGCTTTCACAGACACGACATATTTTAAAGAAATGTTTGAAAAACTAACTGCTAATTAAAACCGTCGACTGGTATATTACTTCATCTTTGGATAAATTAACATTTAGACGCGGCGCTGCGAAGCGTCTGCCGCCATTAGCACGCACGATAATCTAACGTCGGCATCTGCTGCAGCCGTTCGGCTCGGCGACCTGAGTGAAAGATTCTCCTCCGTCGCACAACTCTGTTCATGTTCTTCAAAGTGCGGCTGAATTTAAAGTGAAGATTAGCTTGATTGAGAGGGACTTTGCATTCGGGGGAAGAGGGAGATAATTGGGTATTTTCTCATCTAATGAGTCGTCGACGCATTCGATTTTCTTTCCGGCCCGTACGCTCGAGTTTTGAGGCCCGGGTGCTGCAGAACTCGCATCTCTCATTCACGGGTTTCCCAAATGTTCTGTATGGTGACGACTAAGCAGCGTATTACGACCCCTCCAGATGTGGATGGGACAGGGCGTAACTCTCACTGATACATATGAAGAGTGTGCAGGGCTCTCATTTACAGGTAACACACAAATCCACGGATAAATAATAAACAGTATAATATTATACCAAGAAAGGAGTCTTCAGTCGTATCATCACGTGGCTGCAGGTCCACAGACGATTGGCTGCTCTCCGCCTAGAGTTCCTGTCTGTCGCATCAACGATTCGCTTCTTATAATAAGGTTTTATACAAAATGTTATACAAAAAGGCGCCAATTGGTTGGTTTAGGCAGCGTGCAGGTAGGGTTGGCTAACCGGCTGTCTAAACGGCTACGAGGGGGAGAGGCCTCCCAACATTCAACAGCTGTTTCCCACTTCCAGCTTTTTCAAAATATGATGACTTCAAAATAAAAGTCTCTTAAGATAAATCTACTCCGTTCCATAATCAGAGTCATCCATTCTTTTAATTTACTTCTTATAAACCCATTTTTTATAGAACAGCTTTTAAGTGATCTAGTCTTATTATGCAGAACTTTGATTCCCCTAATTTAGTTTGTCTGTTTTTAATTTATTTTAAATTTTTCATTTTATTTTAAATTTTAATATATACTTTTAAATGTAATAGTGGTTTCTTGCTATTCCACTTGTTTTGCTTTGACTCTCTGTGGAGCACTTTGTAAACATTGTTTTTAAAGGTGCTATATAAATAAAGTTATTATTATCAATATTATCCTATAGTTATAATACCCATAACACATGTTATTTATGAATATCGCTAATTATATCTTTCTTATGTTTTTATTTAAAACATAGACTTTCATTTACATGTGCAAGTATATATGAAAAAAACATTACAACTATAACCATGTAACATGGCGTTACAATCACTGGTTGCAACTTTAAAACATATTTTTAAATACGCACATCACGCTCACGTGACTAACAGGGTATTAATGTTGTCCTGATACTGAGCCTTGCACGTTGAGTGAAATAAGTTTATTTATTCAACTATTTATTCGCACAATAAAAGAAAAACAGTCCACATGTAACATTATTAAAAAGACACTGAAATGAGTGCGAGGTGAGAAAAGAATCCCAAAGGGCTTCTACAAGGTTCTCACCTACAGTAATAAACAAGAATAAACGTATATATCGATAACACCACATGTCATAAAAAAAATACAAAACACTATGTACGTGAAATAATAAGCTTATCGTAATGTTCGGCGGTTAGCGTACAATATAATTACAAACTGCTCTGGATTTATGACGTAATGCGTTCGCAGAAAAAGACAAACACGTATATATCTCCGTCACTCGGAGACTTTATCGATCCCGGTGGTTGGACTCGGCTCGGGGTTCTATCGGACTCTATTGGATTTGAGCTCCATCCATCAGACGTCCGACACCTCTACCTGTCACCTTGAAATCCGTCTCGGCGATAAAAAATACGGCGGCTCGCTCTCACTCAATCACGTCTCTCCCCTGCACGCCAGTGGGGTGTCATCCTCTTGGATCTGAACGGTAATGGCTCACAGATGGCACGCCGCATCCGTAAACAGACAGGAAGTAAGGGAAGACTTCAGACAGGAAGTAAGAGGAAAAGAACATTTAAGGCAGCGCTTCTAACTGGCAGACGCACCAGAAAATAAAAACTAGTTTGTTTTACAGTTTTTTGCAAAGGAAGCTCGTTACCTTCGCATTGAAAATGCGGAAGGTTATGCTTTGATCGGTGTGTATTTATTTATTTATTTGTATGTGTGTTACTCGCATAGCTCAAAAAGTATTAAACGGAATCACGTGAAATTTAGTGGGATAATTGCTTATTATCCGGGGACCATTTGATTTGATTTTGTGATTGATCGGGTTAAAGGTCAAGGTAAAGGTCATGCAAAGGTCAAAATCTATTTACCATAGCCCGGTAAATTCGTATCCAATTGGCATGCAACTAATGCCAAAATGTTCATAATTCAATCAATCTTGTGATAAGCAAAGGTATGCGCTCTACCAAGTGCCCGTTCTAGTTTTAACGTGTTTTTGAGCTATAATAACTTGAATCAGCAAAATATGAGTTAATCATGTAAAAGACTATTTTAAATTAAACTAATTGGGCATATAGACACATTAACTTGTGTGAGCTGTTCAAACTTACTGAGACCTAGAGGCAACTTTACTGTTAAATAATAGAAGCGGTAATTGACTACACATTAATGAAAGAAATCAGGCTTTAAAGGGTTACAGTAATGTCATTTAGGGCGACGGTGTCGCTGTTAATTCAGCCAGAAATTATTGCAGTGCAGATCATATGTAATCAGATTCTTTTAAATATTTGATATGAAAAATATAACTAGTTTGCTGTTCCAGCTCTCAAAGACTAATACAAACACACATCCAACAATGAAGATAGGAATTTGACAAACAGTATTTTAAAGGATTGATAATTGACAGGAGGAAAAGGTTAAAATAATTAATGTGCAGATGAAATAAAGAAATCATACTTTTTTCCATTTTTCCGGTCATGAATGATCTCAATCTGGTTTAATCTGTCGAGTACTGCTCTGGAAATTAAAAGATGGAGCGATTCATCAGTTTATTAATCAATCAATCAATCAGCAAATTAGCCCTGATACACTCTCCGTGTGCGACATCTGGTTTAATCAGGAGGAGATGGTGCAACCCCGACAGCAGGGGGAAGATGAGTAACGTGCGTCTGGAGTGGGACAAAACATATCGGCCAAAATGGTCGTAATGTACAATAAAGTAAAGAGTTTTAGAGGAATTGATTGTCACTGCATCACTGGTGTAATACAGAGCGACGGGAGCTCGTATCCAGAACTTTAGGCCACTGTGGATCAGCGTCAGAAATACACGACAGTGGGCAAAACTGCCCCGATATCCCGAGGAGAGGGGCAACAAAAGCTCCCATAATTTGCTCTTATAATTTTCATAGTTTAATAGGGTTTTTGTTTTGTTCTTTGTCGTGTGTATTGTCTGTATTGCTTGTGCTAGGTAGGTACAAAACATAAATAAATACAATTTTAAATCATAAAAAAATAAGAAATAAATTATATGTTTATCTTAAAAAGATTAAAAAAATAATAACCACGAAAAACAAGATTACAATTTAATTTGATTGTCTGATTTATGTTTTGTTTGTTTTTATTCACTTTGAATCTGTAGCATAATAGTCTTATTATTAAATTTTTTCTGCCATTTGCTCTTATACTTTAAGCCTAAATAAGTATATTTATTATTTTTGAACAAAGGTTACAAGTTATTTCACAAGTTATAAAAAGTGTCCCTTAATTTCAGTCAGGGTATGAAATATAAATGTCCTATGAAGATACGGATGAGCACAGTCAGTGGCTTAACACACTTTGCATTTCTGTTTTCATTCATTTCAAATTGCGGAGTTTATGTATGTAATGTCAAAAGTAATGTCAGTGTGCACATGTGCAAATATTGTATTTTTTTCACGCTTTTCTCATCATTCAGCTCCAAGCGATCAGATGACTCTCGCATTAGCATCTGCTGAATAAAAAGCGCCGACCGACCGTAAAGTGGAGACGCTTTGCTCGCCCGCCTGCATCACGAGGCTCATCGGTAACAAACCACTTTGGGGTAAAGTTTACGGTTAGAAGGGGAAAGAAATAATAGCTGCCGTAGCCATCGCTCAGCAGGCGGACGGCGTGGCTTCGAATGGCGGCTGAATTTACAATTACTTTTCGCGTGGCTTCTCCAGGCCCAGCTCCTGAAGGACGGAGAGGTGAATGCAAACCCCCTCTCCCCAATGCGTGAGCCAACGGTGGCAATTTTTATGGCTTGTTTTACTTTTTTCCTCCCTTCATTTTTTTTGGGTGCTTGTATATTGCTGTGTATTGTCAAAAAGGAAGCGACCAGGAAGTGGAAGCGAGGTTTGAAACACGGCTTCAGTCAGGCTGACCTCCTCGGGCAGAAAACAAAACAAAAAACAAATTTAGAAATCATTGAAGCAAACTTTATAGAAAATATCTTACATAGAAAACATAGCGAGCGTAATAAACATTACACATTAACAACAAACTAAACTAAAAGCAAACAGAGTTAACCTATGTAGTTTGGCAAGGTTAATAACCACTGATCTGCTCATTTTATGTCACGGCTGGAATTAGGGTGGACCCAAATGCACGACTCAGGAGACATAAAATGCTGATCAAGATGTTTACTAGTGTTGTTACGAAATGTGCCGACGCTTCGAAGCGTGTGTCGAGTAATGGAGGGGGCGTTTCCTCGAAGCGTGTATCGAGGCTTGCTTCATTTAGGGGAGGAGCCAAAAATGATGACGTCCGAAGCCTCGCTGCCCGGCTGTACCACGTGACTGCTTCGGCAAGCGGTTCAGATTTTGCCGGGAGGTTTGACAGCAATATAAACCCCTCAGGCTCCATTCAAAATGTGGATGTTGGTTGAGAGTTTAGAGAGAGAGATAGTTTGGAGAGTGGGGAGAGAAGGATAAGTGATAATATGGAACTGTTGAGAAACTGTTATTTCTGAATAAAAATAAATAATATTTCCCGTCCTGTACATCACTGCCCAAGTTCCACACGCATATTCAGTCCCCTCTTCATAGTTCCACAAACACTTTCACTGTCCTCTGCCTGCTTAAGCCCATGATATTTTCCTAAAGTGCCATATCATATAATACTACCAATTTGGGAACATTTACACACACAGAATACATTCAAAACATATTTTATTATGTGATCATTTATGTACAGAAATTATTTGGTCATACATTTTTCTAATTCATAGTCATTCTCAACAGCCATAACAGACAAAACAATTCAATGCGTCACATTATGTCAGTGGTTCCCAAACTTTTTCTGTCAAGACCCCTTTTGATGATATAGGAATATTGGACGACCCCCCCCCCCCCGCAACCCCACATTTTTCTTGGTTTTTAATGAATTGCATTATAATGCATGAACTGTATACAATATTTGTATTTCTTTCTAAAATAAGTACATATCACTTCACAGTTTATTCTTCAGTTTGTTTAACTGAGAAAAGAAATAGCAATAATAAAATATATATGAAATAAAAATATATAAAATAATTTGTAAATACAATTAACTTAATTTCAAAGAAAGTGCAAACAACATATACTGTATTTCCTCACATTGAACAGCAGGTTTTCTCAAACAATAAAATAACACAATTATGAACAAGGTGTGCAGGTCTACATGGACCATATTATTTTGTGATCATATTCCTATTCATATATATCAATCAGTGACTGGTGTGGGCTTGCTTTGCTTTACAGATTTTGTCAAAGCGGGGTTGCTGGTTGGAGATAGCTACTCTCAGTTCATCTCTCTCTCTCTCTCTCTCTCTCCGCTCGCGCGCGCGCTCTCTCTCCCTTGCGCGCTCGCTCTCGCTGGTTTTGCCAGTCGGTCTGTGACATGAGCCGCTCTGGTGGCGTGGTTGGAACACAGTGCATGTCACGTCGGTTATTTTATATTGTTTTACCAGTGTATGTGTGCATCTGTGTGTGTGGGTTGGTGATGAAGCCGCGACCCCCCTGTAGTACCACCGCCCCCCCCCCCTAGGGGTCGCGACCCCCACTTTGGGAACCACTGCATTATGTGGTTCAGATACAGATGCCTGTGATTATACACTTGGCCAGTGGGTGGTGTCGTGAGCACATGAAGCTTCGAGTAATGTACCCTTTCTCGAACCAATTGGCTGAAGTGGTTCGATGCCTCATGAGGTTTCATCTCGCCATCACTAATGTTTACTATAAATCTTATCAGGATTTAAAAAAACAAAGAACACAAGGTAACACGGGAGAGCTTGGTCACTGAGAACACAAAATAATCTGGCAGAGGACAAGTGGAAGTGAGGGAGCTAAATATTAAGGGACTAATGAGGGAATGGGCTGCAGGTGAGAAGGAGGTGAGGACCAGGTGAAGGTAATGAGGGACTAACGAGGGAGTGATCAGAGGCAGGTGAAGGGAGTTGGACTGACGAGATGGGAAGCAGGATCTGGAATGAGATGATAGTTAGACAGGATGAAAACAACTAATCAAAAAGGAAAGTATGGAGCTGAACTGTTACACTTTATCCGGATGTCCATGGAAAACTAGCATGTTAGAATGTGCACAAGCTCTTTTGGAATCTATCTATGGAACCCCCCCCCCTACCAGGGCAAACAACTTCTGTCTCCGGCTCTCGGTCAGTGTTTACCAGCGATGCTTTGAAGTCAACAAGCCTCGGCAGATCAACATGTTCTGCCGCGTGACGCCTTAGCTTGATGAACTCCAGAGCGGCTCAAAAGCTTCGCGATCGACTCATTTGCTCAGCTCGGCGGGCCGACGGTCCGTGGCCAAGACTCTAGTCGAGTCACGGACGGCAATCAGTTACTCGAGTACACGAGTCCCGAATCCACTGTTGTCGGCCGTTCTCGGGTCTCGCCGCCTGCTACTCGAGCCTCGGCAAAACGGCCATGTCTGTCTGTCGGCTTGTTTTATATAAGGAACTTTTCAGCGAATGTCTGGGCAAGGCCCCCCTCCACCCACCGTCCTGCCACAATGGCAGAGGCTGCACCTCTTTGATATGTCAGTCAAGCTGACAGACGGCGGCTTATCTCCCCGAGAGAGGAATGGGCTGAGCCCCCGCGTCCCCGTCCCCCCCGTCCCTCCATCAGTTGATCCAAACGGGAAAAACCAAGAGAGTCTTTCAGGAGTTCATCAGTTGCACATCACAGATAAGGCTATTAAGATGGAAGGGGGGGGGGGGGGCAGGGGAGACGGCAGTGCTCAGGTCTTAAGACCTCTGCGGAGGTTTCTTCTTCATATGTTATTGACCTTTAAACCTAGTATTTCTATCGACTGAATTAGATGGTTGGATTAATTGATTATCTAAATTATCCTAGCATTATTCAAATAAAAAAGCATTATTCAAATAAAAACACAGTCTATTACATTACATCACATGTCATTTAGCAGACGCTTTTATCCAAAAGCGACTTACAATAAATGCATCAACCTAGAGTACAAACTAAGAACAAGAATACAGAAAGTAACATTTCCTCAACATAGTCAAACTACAAAAGTACCATAATAAGAGCTATTTAAGAGCCACTGAAGTGGTAATCTGTGTTTTAATCCAGATATAGTCGGAAAAGATGTGTTTTTAGTTTTAGTTTCCGACAAAAGCTGTAGAGCTCGTTCCACTACAGTCACTAGCGCTCCACGTCATTTCCAGTCAATTCGTGACTAAAATGTTCTCTTTATCTTCTTTTGCATTAAATCCCGGAAAGTGCCTTTATTTTTTGGCCAACCATGAAGTTTCCCTCACTTAAAAACCTTTATCGAGTTTCCATCCGCAGCGAGAGGCCGGCTGACGGAAATTGTGTCAGCGTCTTCTTATAATCTTCCTCCCCCGAATTTCTCAGCGTGTTTGTCCCTCTCCGGGCGGTCTGGAGATGGACGTCTCACAGAATCACACATTTACATTGGCCATTTATCTCAAGACCCCAAAAAGTGCCACTCCATTGCACTTTATTCCATTCCATTCACGGAATAAGCTCAAGTGCTTTTGGCAGAATTATTTTTTCGGGTTTGTCGCAATAAATCTCAAGTTGCTTCACACCAAAAATCCCAAAACATTTCACACCATCTGCTGCTCGAGGATTTGCCTCTGTTTTTTATCTCCCCTAACTCGTTTCCTTGGACCTCTCCTCCATCCATTAGTGGATTAAGTCTCCTCTGGGTGTCTTAGACTAGTTGGCCTCCAGTGTCGTGTGGTGGGTCCCAGGTAGCTAGTATGAATCGTTCCCTAAGCTTTGTTGAGGGAATACCAACGGTAAATGTCCCGGGACTCGGGGTCACCATTAAGTCATTGTTAAATGGAAAAGGCACGGCCATGATGCGCCGCTGCATCTTTAGTGATTGTTTACACAGAAGAGAGACAGCGCAATGTTCTTTTTTCTTTCTTTTTCTTCCACATAATGGAGCGAGTCAGCGCAAGGCGACGGATGTCGCCGACCTTTCTGATGCGGATGGGTCAAGGTGAGGACCGCCGTGCGCAGGTGTCGTCACGGCAACATCTGGCCATCGGACGCGGCGCATTTGACGGCGATGCCGTTCGTGGGCGTGTTGTGGAGATACGAGCAGCTGTTGCAGATCGGTAGAATCTGTAGATGGAGGCTGCGACTGTATGCGGCGTGCTCTACGGGACATTAACAGAGCTGCGTGGTCTCGTCGTTGATATTCACGCCTGGGCGGCGGGGCCGCAGGTGAGCGGCTCTTCTCTCAAGACCCAAACATTTGGAGCATAAATATGCATTAGGTGGGGATGCATTAATGAGTAGGTCTATCACAAACTCTAAATGTGCAGTCATGTTCCTCTTAGTTGCGAATTCTCTTAAAGCTTTATTCCCCTTTTTTTCTTTTCTTTGCATCCATGTTTATTGATGTCATGGAAAGCTGCAAAAATTCAAATAGCAACATGGCCTGTAATGCATAGAGTACGTTGTATCTGCTTTATCTCCACACATGGCATTTTAAATGGAACATATGCTCGTTTTTAGGTTGATACCCATATTTGGGCGTTCTACTACAGCATGTTTACGTACTTCAACGTTAAGAAAATGACTTTCTTACACTGTCTGTTGGAATTAACCTGTATTTATTTGTATGTGTTAAAAAGCAATGTTTAAGCCCCGCCCCCTCCCAAAACTCATGTTTTTTAAAAGAAAATCTTTTATTGGTTTTCGAGATAAATTTCGAAAATGCATAAACATGTACACATTGTACGTATACAAAAGGTACTCAGACAAAAAAACATTTAAAAAAAAGAAAAGATTAGAAGAATATGTATATAAATACAGGTAGACGTGCAAAAAACTGCACAAATTTTAACATGGAAAGCCGAGACCCAGTTTCAGTGCAAGTCCCCCCCCCCACCGTATTGTCCTTCATTCATTGATCTGACCCCAAAGTGGGCACTCTGTCTGTGTTTACCTTATTGAAGTTAAGCCACCGCCATAACAGTTATGATATTCCATTAGACGTTCCCCGGTGATGCCGATGCGTTCATCGCCACTGAAAGGAGGATGTGCATTAGAAAAATGCCTCGGAGGTAAAGAAAAAGTTGAGCAACTTGATCCCGTCAGTAAACTTTCTGAACGCGCTGTAATTGCACCTCTTCATAAGCCGTGCCCAAGACTGCCATTACAGTAAGCAAGGGCAATACATCAGAGTTTTATGATGAGACAGACACCAATTAGGCAGATTAAAAATTAATCAAAGAAAGAAGTTGGATCTGTGTATAGGACTTATCAATTTATATGTCTGGTTGAAAGTTATTGGACTGGATATACTCAGTCACTGTACATTTAATATGAATTCATGAAATAATAACTATGACACATTTCCCACCTGAGAGTGACTCACTGTACCAAGACTCAAGGAATATGTTTTATTGGCCTTGACAATCTGAGTCATCAAGTATTATAATTATTATTATTATATGGTTAATTATTTCTATATATATTTTTTTTTAATTAATGAATTATAATAAACCTGCAAGAAATATCAAATCAATTCAAAGGACTTGTATAAGTACGATATGATTTCATTTATTTCCTGCCGTTTCATATAGAAAATAGTGCCATAACTGTTTGAGAGCTCATAACTCCCAAAAAATATGAATGTGTGTGACGCTTTTCTTTGTTTGTGGATTCTGGGTTCCAGCTTTTCTTCAACGCCTCGGACGGAATGATTCATGAAATAATTTCGGCGGGGATACACAGCCTCTTAACGATATTATAATTACACGTCGAAGATTAATCTGCCGGTGTACGAGGCGAAATTATTTGACGGATTACTTGGAAATTGGGATGGAGGGATAGAAAATGGAGAATCGTGACAGCGCTCAGCTTTTCTCATTGTGCAATAATAATATTTTTTAAAAAAGGGACCAAAAATATATAATAATAATATACTTAAGCCCCGCTGGACCCGGCTAACACCTGGGACACAACAGTGCACCACTGTGGCGCAACATAACGCCGCCGTCGGGGATCAGATGTGCACATTGTTTTCATATTTGCTCCTCACAAATGAGTAATTGATTAATTGCTTATCCATTAATTATAGTGGACCTGCGGAGCTCCCTGGACACCTCTCTCCTCTGCCCCAGTTAAACTGCTGCACTCCAATTAGAGCCGGAGCTATAATGTCACGTCCCCTGCCCTACGATGACAAGCGGCCAAAACTTTTGCTAGTTTCGCCTAATTACCTTGATTGTGATTGTCTTTTTAATACAATTCAGATTCATTTCTGTGTGTGTGTGTGTGTAGGAGGAGGAGTCGTGGACTGTGGAAACAAGGGCTCTGGGAGCTCATGATTACTGTTGCATGTCAAAGGTTGTTTTTTTCTCCCTAGTTTTCCTCGTGGGCTGCGGTTTATTCGGATTGTATTTTTGAGCTTCATTAGCGCTACATAAAAAGACCATTTCCTGGAGTCGTCATCGTGACAATAATTTGGGAACGTGTTGTAAAATGTGAAAGTTAAAAAAGAAGATAAGGGGACTTGACAACCAACAGAGTTGCACATCTTGTTTCTTTCATACTTGTAGTTCATGTTTATGACGCATTTCACTCCCGTTTTTTTTTTTTTTACGCGTTAATGTTTCTCTCGGGTGTCGCAAAGAGCTCGGAAGAAATAGTTAATTATTGGGACTTAATTCCATTTCACATCAGACGGCTAAAAGAAAACAAAAAAAAACGTCTAGATGATTAACGCTCACACGTCGCCACTAAAGTCTCTGCCGCTGCCAACTAAATGTCATTCTTGTTTGCGATGTTGTACAAATGTCACTCCTTCTTTCGGATGCTTTTAGAAAAACACGTCCGTCCTTGATTCACCCTTTTTATGGTTATGCTCTGATGTATTTTCGGAAGCCTTTTTTGTTTTTCAAACACCTTGGCAAGGCACCACAGGCGTGAAATAGCCCTCAGGCTCGTTCTGTGGCTAATTTTATTTATTAATTTGCACTCTGCTTTCTCTCAAATATACTACCAACTAATTACGAGCATTGTCAATCAAGACCGGTCCTCGGGTCCAGGATGAACGGTCTCTCTGGAACCGGCACAGACAGCTCAGGACCCGGACCCTGTGTCTATATACAATAATTATACTGTGTCATATTAATTTAATAAAATAAGCTACTTATGTCCCTCTCATTTGAAGAATGAATAAAAGATCTTTAAAAAAAAAAAAAGATGAAAAGAGAGAGAACTGGTTTTCATCTTTCTGTAACTGGCTACTAGCCCATGTGGAATGATCTTCTTTAATGTGTTCTACTTTTACCTTTTGAAAAGGGTGCAATGGGATTTTAAAAGTCTCGTGATTGAGGGGGAATTAAGGAGAACATATGAAATAACACAGGAGGGGGAGTTGTCACTGAAAGTGTGGGGAAAGAGGTAAATAGTGGGGAGCAGGACTAAAGCAGTCAGTGTTACAGGATAACATCAAATTAAATGAATACACAGATATCGCTACTGTCAAAGTGTGTGGCTTTCTGCTTATGGAAGGCCACACACACACACACACACACACACACACACACACACACACACACACACACACACACACACACACACACACTGGTAAAAGTACTTAACTAAATGCAAAAAGACTGAGACCACTTTAAGAGAGGGAACAAACATGGAGGATATACACAATGACCAATTACATAAACATGATGTTGTCCCATAGTAATTGTTTATCCTATTTCATAGTGGATCTTAGGAAATATGGAATTTATATCATAGTATGGCTTATTGGGAATTTTCACTATACAGAACTTAAATAAATAGTAATAAATAATAAATAAATAAATAAATAAATAAAACATATTTGTATGCTGTATTTCCATGTTTTGAACCCCATCAGTAATATAAAAGTGACATATATAGTCTGGTGCATGAGAAAACTCAGATGGCACATTTGGTGCCAAATGTGCCCAAATCCTCATTTTGGAGCCCTCGCCTAAACCGTCTTCACGAAGCTCTAATTTGGTTATGCTTCACTTTTTCCAAGTCAAACTTTGCAGATATACTCTCCAAATATTGTACTATGATGCTGAGGAAGTTGAAACCTTTCAGCTGCATCATTCCAAAGAGATAGAGGAGATAAAGCCTTAAAAGAAGCTGGGGTGAAAAAGGTCAAAGTGGAAACAGTGTGAGCTCTGACACATTTACTTTTTTTAACCCTCCTGTTACCTTCAAATGTACTAACACATTTTACCCCTGGGCTCAATTTGACCCCAGCAATTAAAACCTAGAGAAAATGATTTAAATCAATATTGTTTCCCAAGTTTAAGTGTGAGCTACTTTATGTTTGTTGACCCTTTAAATAAATAAAAAAGTTGATATTTCTTATTTTACACAGTGAAAAACAGCCTGGGGTCAAACTGTACAGGACATTGAAAACATATAATCATGTGAATTTTAGGTTTTTCCAGTTTCCCCCAATAAATAAGGAAAAGTCATGAAATATGAAGCAAGAAACATTTTTTTGGAAACGTTAAACATTGAATGGTGTCAAATTGACCCCAAAGGTAATAGGAGGGTTAATACTGCTGTTGATGGTCCGTGGTGGTTAGTCAGAAATTATGAGTGGTTGGTTACTTCACAGTTTTTGGAGGCGTGTCTTCAATATTTCGTAGGAAATACTATTTAATATCATAAAATAATTGGCTTAAATGACTTTTCCTGCCGTCCCGTCCAACGTGGCGTCACCTTGCCGTCAGACTTCGTCATGCAGAGCAGTTTTAATTTGAGGTTTAAGAAAATATTGATCATAACGCCCGGAGTGTGTTCTTCATGTCCAGTAACTCCGTAACTTATGTTCGGTGGCTGTCGCCGCAGAACATAAGATAGGACGTTTAGGAGAAGCAGTACTCTTAAGGGTACCGTCAGTCAGTCGATTGTGGGTTTATTTTTTGGGGGTAATGCATCATGTGACCTGGTTGACATGTGTCAAGAGGCTCAGATGCAGAGATGGATGTATCCGCTCGTTTTTCCAAATAAAAACATCTTTCCGACCTTGATCCACGTGTTTTTCATTCCTTTCTGTGCGGTACCACGGGACCGGACCTCTGAGCTGTTGGACCTTTCTGAGAGGCGGTCACATGACCCTGTAGCCTTCAGCTTGTTTCTAACTACTTATTAAGTCTTTGATTTATTTTTTAAATCCGCTTCCGGAGTCTGCACTTTTTATAATACGGGATATTGCATCTATCCATCCTCTTTAAGTTAATAAACTCACAATAATATGTAGTTTGTTAACTCCGCCGAGGGACTTCGTCTCTTGGGGCCACGTATTTATTTACGGCTTTTGGAAGATAGGTCTCCAAAAAAATCCCGTGTGGGTAACACGTTTGAGACGAGCGGGGGGAGCGGTTTGAAAGACGTCTCACGGAGGTAAGAACCGAGTCGCCCACTGTGCAAGCTGCCGTGAGGTAAACTCCCTGGGATCCCTGTTAGCTGCCGAGGCCACGATGTGTCCTGCTGGGCGCCTCGGGGTGGGGATGGGGGGGGCGGCGTGCGTTTTGCCTGTCAGGTGGCGTGCGGCGAGAGCTAATCCTGTTGAAAACAGAAATGTTCTCCGCCTTCGGATGGATGGAGGGCGTGCGAGAAGAGATGCGTCCGGCCCCAAGGAGTCAGCCATCCATGTGCACAGGAAGAGATAGTCTAATCTCGTCACGGACGCACGGGGGAGGGGTGGGAGGAAAAGTTCCCAGCCATGATATCCCCGGCGAAGACTTCTGTTTATGCAGATGATTTGTAAAAAATCACGCTCGGCACTCGACAGAAAACGAGAAAAACTTTTAATATCTTTCCCCACCGTCGGCTTCGCTGCTGTCGATCTGTCTTTCACTTACGCACGCGTTTATGGCGTTTATCATTTCATACCCTTCAATTTGGTAGACATTTTATACGTGAACCCCCCCATATTATTATTCTCTTGTTTTTCCATTTCTAAATGTTAAATGCCGTGCAGAGGCTGTTGATCAATGACTCATCTTCTCTCTCCCCAGAACAATTTCTGTATGGAGGTTTCATTTTGATTTTTGACTGAATGTTGTGCTTTTTAGTTTTTTTAGCAACGATTAGATCCCAAGGTTGTCGGAGGAGTCGTTGCTTAATTTAAGGTTATTGTCTGAATCCTTTTATCCCCTTCACAACATGTCAGTTATGCATCATATAGCTGCCTTTGGAATCGGGGCTATACTTGCAAGTAAATATGCTGTCGCTACTCGCCACTCTGCATGGCGGCTGCGGCGGGGGTGAGTGATATTCTCGGAGGTCCCGTCAACATGACGGAGTGGCAGGAATATACTTGGCAGGCCCGAGCTGACGGCTTTCAAGCGGGGAAACAATGAGTCCACTCCCTTATCGGACTCTCTGCTTCACTCATAGCCGGAAGCAGTTGAGACGTCCAGGTTTCCTTCAAGGATGTTGGCTATTTCAGCAAGTACGGACATCGTTGCTTAAATAACAGAAAATAACACATTTCAATACCACACAGTGGATGTTAGAAACATTATTTATGGTTATTATTTGCACACAGAATATAATTCTCCCTCAATACAGGATGTATTTTCTGCCATTGTTGATTCTGCACACTTCTACAGGCTATGAGTTATAAATAAAAAAAAATATTTTGAAGGTTTTATTATTCATGTATTCACCACTTTTTGAAAAGCCAACTGACACAAATTAACCAACTGTCAATGGAGAGATTTAACCGAGCATTAACCGAGCCACTAAAAGGCTATTTTGTTAATATAGTATTATTTGCATTGATAGTCAAAGTGCTAAGAGCAAGTTGCACTATTGTTGTTTATTCGTGTCATTATGCGTAGCCTCACACATTTATTCAAAAATACAAGTGACATGAACGGATTAAAAAGCAAAATGTGGCCGAGAACGGCTAACAGAAAGCATTTAAGTACAATTACAATTAAATTCAACGCTTACATTATAAATGACACTCGTGCTTTAGTAAATTTATGGAAACAGCTGTCTTCACATGCAGCCTCCATTTTAACTGTTGCCTTCTATGATCAATACATTTATACTTGAATCAGTTAAAATTAACATAAAGTGACTTTATTCTATGTTTTCCTTATACATTCTACACAATATTCCTTATTAATTATCATATCTTTTAATATTATAATTTAAACAGACATTTTTTAATATAAAGAAAAGCTAAAAACTATAACTCTGTACTTTGAAAAACAAATTAAAATGCATCAACAGCAGGCCAGTACATACGTACCACGTAACTTTGCAGCTGTTCCCAAACACTCTGTCACCGATAACGTGACACGGAACTGTAAAGCAGATGCTATTATATTATCTGGAACCGAAAATTGAAATTAATTGTTTTGCCAGTAATGAGGCAAGATGAGATGTGGAACATCTTGCAGAGGAAGAACAAGATGTCTCAGTTACTGCCAACAACTCTGCAGACAAGTTGCAGCCGCACAGATGCTCCCGCACTTTGCTCCGGATCCCAGGTTTCACTTTCGCCAGCCGGGAAATCAAAGGGAAGTTCGTCCCTCGCGTTAGCCAGATTTAGGAGCGTGTACCAAAATTGTGGGAGATTAAATGTTCGCTGAGCCAATTTGATGGTCGCCACCTTTTGCGATGTTTGCTGATGAATGTAGCTGCTTGTGCATTGACGAGTGTGGACGTCATTAAAGGTTTATGGCTTTTGGTGGCAGGTGCTCTTAATTATCATACATTTAAAGTGATTTGAAACATAATATAATACATTCCCTTGTAAATAGCTGGAGATGTATGAGGGGGGTGGGCGTCGCCGACAGTGGGAGGGGGGTACATTTACAGCATTTATGTGTGTATATGTATTAGGATATGTGCATATGTCAATATGTGTTCAAGTTTTTGCATGTCTACCCGTATATATATATATATATATATATATATATATATATATATATATATATATATATATATATATATATATATATATATATATATACTTTTAAAAATATATGTTATTTTTAGGTTTTTGTCTGAGTACCTTTGTATGTGTACATATAGTATATATAGTATAGTACATAAACCATGTGTACATCTTTTCCTTTGCATATCTCAAAAAACAACAAATTTGATCACACACATTTTATTTAAAGTGACAGTAAAATACTGGGAAATGGGAATATTCATTTCTTTTTGAGAATCTTTTTCCTGTAATGAAGGTACATAGAAACTGTCTCATATACAAAATATGTACAGTAAGTTCTGATGAGTCACCCAAAGAGAGGGAAATGGAGCATTGTGGGTATTACAAGTGATTCAAAAAAAGAATGCTGTATGAAGTTGCTGAACGTGTTAATGTTGTCCTAATGTCTACACATTCTGGACACAAATCCAGGGATCTTTGACCTTTTATTTTAAAACCAGCAGGCAGAGTAACGATCACCTGGAGTCGGGCTAGCGGGTTAAACAGGGACGGGCAACAGCAGATAGTCTGAGAACAAGTGCTGGAGAGTCTGGCATGCATTCAAAAAAAAGTTGAATCTAGCAAGGTGTGTCTTCTTCTTCTTCTTCTTCTTCTTCTTCTTCTTCTTCTTCTTCTTCTTCTTCTTCTTCTTCTTCTTCTTCTTCTTCTTCTTCTTTGAGGTTTATTGGCGGTTGGCAAACAACTGTTTGGTGCATTACCGCCACCAACTGGTATGGAGTGTGGATCAGGATGTCTAGACTTGCCCTATCAATATTTAACACTACTAAATAAAATAACAAATGACAAAAACAACCAACATCAAACACAATATAACAAAACAACACGCACATATATATATATATATATATATATATATATATATATAGCTTCAACAAAACAAATCATAACTACCCAACCAAAACGAACCAACCTGACTAAATAACCTAGGGCTCATATTCTCTCAATAATCCTGGTTATTAGCAAGGTGTGTCTGGGAGGGAGGAGACTAATAAGGACTTGATCAATGATCAGAGGCAGCTGAGTGAACAGGTGAAGGGAGTTGGACTGACGAGGTGGGAGGGGCTTAAAAATAGAGTGAGGAGGGTGTGGAGCTGAACTGTGACCCATCCATGAGAAGTTGTTACTTTATGCTCAAGCTGTTGCAGACTCCAATGCTAACTATGCCAAGTTCTTCTGTGAGCAAGTTGCTTGAGAGAAAAGGATGCCCTTACAGTGGAATTAGAATCTGTTATTGAAACGAAAAATAACTGTTTTTATAATTAACTGTTATCTTTATATGACGTCAGACTTTTCATACCACACATCTGGAATATCATTTGGGTGTTTTGAAAGAAAAGAAATCAAAATGATTGTATGTGAGGGTTTTCAGAAGAAGCTCACTTAAGATCCAGATGTAAATGCACTGAAACGTGTCTTCCTCTAAATTGTTTCTGACTTTGTGGAGCATAATTAAGAAGAAGATAATTAAGGTGTAGTTTAAATAAAGAGCAGGAATAGGAATTGCACAATAGATTTTTTTTATAGAACAAAAAGAAAATCTCTAACGGACTGCTTCAGCTGTGCTGTCACAAGGACAGATACAGGAGAACATTCCAGATACAGGAGAACATTCATTAAACAGGAGAACAATAATTATGAAGGAGAACATTCCTGATACAGGGCAATATTCCTGAGACAGGGGAATATTCCAGATACAGAACAACATTCCAGATACAGGAGAACATTCTTGATACAGCAGGACATTCATGATACTGTAGAACATTCTTGATACAGTAGAACATTCCTCATACAGGAGAATATTCCAGATTCATATAAACGTTCCAGATCCCGGAGAACATTCCTTACCATTGCTATTAAACGGTATAATAAATCTCTGGCCAGATCCTCCTCAAATTGATCATCAATAAACCTTGCACTGCTTCACTTCATACTTTCATTATATTTTTCTCATTTTAATTTCCTTTATTATTTAAATTCTTAAATCCAATATGCCCTGCTATTTTATTGTGTATTATTGTATTGTATTTTATATTTAAAAAAATAAATGTTTTGCTGCTTCTTCAAGAAATGTCCCCCTGGGATGAATAAAGTAATATCTAATCTAATCTAATCAGAGCTTCGTGCTACATTGTCAACTCTTCCTGGCTACGGGGCTGCAGTTAAACACGAGTATGTGAGTTATTATCTCTGGAGTAATGTTTCCTCCGTTGCTCGGTCCCCTTGCAGGTGGCTGATTGAGTGAAGAAGGAATGCAGCAAGGGTATGTGGATTAAGGGGAGACGTTGCCCACCTCCCACCTCCAGCCAGCCTCCGTCTGCACAGTAGCAGCTCCGCCAGCTCTCTGGAATCAGCAAGACGGCCATTACTGCCTGTGAGTAGCGTTGCACAACCAAAATTACGAGTTTAATGGAAAAATATGACATTGTCTTAAAATTCAACTTGCAATTGAAATGCACTGTTTTCATGCCAAGCACATTTTTTTAAAATAATATGTCTTATAATTGTGGGCTGGTTGTACTTTTTATAAGTAGCTCTTTTGCGTCTCTACATAACTTTCCTTAACCCATTAACACGGGTTAAGGAAAGTTATGTAGAGACGCAACTTTCCTTAACCCATTAACACAGGTTATAGAAAATTATGTAGAGACGCAACTTTCCTTAACCCATTAACACAGGTTAAGTAAAGTTATGTAGAGACGCAACTTGACACGGTATGGTGTGAGGATGCGATCGACCACAGGCCCAACAACGCCACTCATTTTACAGCTTTCACGTTTACAATGTTGAAACTTCAGATTTTCATAATTGGCGCCAATTAACATCACTGGATCATACATGTGAATTAAAGCATATCTTAGAATACATGAACTTCAAGTTCTTCTGTACGCAGGGCATTTCACAACAGGGATGAGGCCCTGCGTATAGGTTTAGGCTTCACAAGCAATTTGGGAAAAGGTTATGGAGGAGTGAAATTGTTCTTTTGATTAAAGTATATAACAGTTAATTGTGTGTAAAGATTTAAGTTACTGTGAGCAGTTTCTACCAATATCTTGTTCTGTCCCTGACTTTGTGCCTGAAAATAAAAAATAAAAAAACACGTTCGCTTCAGTCAGAATATGTTATGGTAAAAGTGGTAAGAAAACCAATTAATTCTTAATTGATATTTTACTGCAATGTTCAACTTGCCTGACACAAATTCACCAGATTTCCTCTTAATATTTCTCTCAGAAATATATTAGTTTTTTTGTAAGTTAATTATATATACATGTATTTTCTGAGAGATCCTATTAATTGGCGTTGAATGTGATCGCGGTGGCCAACTCTCTCGGTTTTTAATTCCTCCATGTTAAAGTGCACCTTTTTTATTTGGCTCCATTATATTTATTCAATTAGGTGCTACACATGAGTTTAGTGAATTTCTTTTCTCTGTGATTGCTGTAGTGCCACAGATTCTCCTCCATTTGCCTTTCAAGATGCGTTGCCTAATCAACAGCTGAAAATTGTATTTATGGCCGGTCCATAAGAGCAACCTCCCCTGCAATGCAACCTCTCGGTCTCGGATGTAATGCAATTTGATAAGCATTAGACCAGTAACACTTTCTGACAACACACAGATGAATTATTTATCAGCACTCAAGTGATACTCACACCCACTTGTATACAGGCTGCTTGCTTTAGAAACGGGTGAGAATGACATCTTACAACGTGAACGCGGTTTATGTGAATGATAAAAAAATAATATTTTCAGGACATGACCCATGAAAGCATATTAGTGCGCTGCCAAATACATATTCCTGCTCTGATCAATTACTATTTGATATTTGAACTTGATCATTCGTTTCAAATGATATAAAATGTGGTATGGAATTCCTTGATTGCGCTCCATAAGAAAGGTTAAACTCATGACCTCTATAATATGCTGATAATCCTGGAAGAGCGCCTGTGGCATTAGCATCAATCAATTAATGAAGAGATAAAAAAATAGGTTGAGTCTAGAAAAACTGATATTTACAGAATCAGATGTCATCTTCCATTTTGAAGTATAGGTTTGAGACGCTTCATTCTCTTTATTCTACTTTAAGTATGCCCTTGCCCTCATTATCCTTTTTTGGCAAGGGCCTTGTTTGATTTGACATCTTCCGATGACCTCATACCAGCTCACCACATCCTAACTGCAGATGACCAGGATATGGACTGAAACTCAAATAGAAGAAGTAGGCGAAATGGATAGAAAATAAATGAATGAGCTCTCTTCGGGTTAGCGTACGTCAGTAATCTGTCCTGTGGACTGTAGCTATCTCCCGGCGGACAACCAGACATCTTCGCTTTTCAAAAGGATGAGCATTACAGGAAGTGCCATCGCTTCAGCTCCTCTGTGTCAATTGCTCCAAAATGGCCAATTTCCTGTCTAGGGTGTGTGTTTTCACATTTTTATCATCCCTTGCCGTAGTTATCTAGTTGCACTTAGGGCCATCTATCATCGATGCTGCGTGGAGAGGAAGCCGATGTGCAGTAAAACTGACGGACGGCCTTCCGCATGACTGAAGATGTATGAGACGTACAGGCAGGCTAGTGGGGCTTTTCTTTATTGTATTTTTCAGCTCCGCCATAAGGGGCCAACGGGGAAAATAGCGACGCTCGCCACGCCTCTGACTGAATCGAGCATTTTCGGTCTTGGCGTCTCAATCCTTCAGAGAATACAGAGAGTTAAATGCTTCCAGACATGATTTGAGAGTTTTAATCGCATTAGAACACAGTGGTTATACGACAAAATCAAATGCAGTTTCTCTAAACAGAAGTCTAAAATGATTTTAGACATCATTTGTATTTTTTCGTTGGACACTTTAGTCCATATTTGCATACAAAGGAGCCACGAAAAAAAATGTTTCTCAGACAGATCAGCACCTGTGGAAACTAGAGGATTCTGCGTAAAGCTGCAGGTTTAGAGCACGCTACTATCTGGTCAGATCATTGCAGTGAGAGTATTTCTGAATTGGCAGTTTTTATTTTTTAATTCATAAGCTACCACGAGTGTCTTGCGGGACAGCACACTTATTTTTAAACAAAAAAATTCTTTTTCCATGATAATATGGGTATGACCAATTAATTTGTTTACACTATTATGCTGATAGTAGCCTATAATATTATTATGAAAACATTGAAAATTATGATATCATTGTTATGAGGTTATTACAATAATTAATGCCATCATATTACTATTATGTTGTATGTAAATATTGCACTGATACCTGCAACCATTTTATTTTTAGCAGGTGACCATATTGTTACAAAATAAATATACTTTTACTCTATTGTTTTGGGCTCCTTACCGCCTGTCATACATATGTCAGTCTATGATTACCCAGAGATTGTCAACAACACTTTATTATCTGGTTATTACTTTGGTAATGATACGATATTACTTAGTTACTTCCTTTTTAGTATCAAACTAATAACCCATTATTACTCTGTTATTACCGATCTGTAATGTAACGTACTATCTATGTAGTGTGTTGTTGGTGCATCGTGTTGACGGCAATCTAAACATCGTGGAGCACCTGAAACTCTTTAAATCATCACTAAACTTCTCAAAGAAACAGATAAGATATTCCTTTATTAGTCCCTCAGTGGGGAAATTGCAGGATTACAGTGTGGACAGAGGAGTAATAGAACATAAAATACAAAATACAGTAACACTATACAGAGGAATAAAAATGTATATCAAAATATATAGGTAATAGAAGTGCATTTAACAGTCAACAAATCAACGCATATTCCATTGAATATACAAAAATGCCAAACATCAATCTTCTCATAGTCAATATCACTTAATAGAGTCTAAATCTAAGCGGTTGCCGGTATTACTCGCCCACGTCGGGATAGAACGTATTATGTACGCTTTAAGAATGGAGATTACATATTCTGCTGCTCAGGATAACCGCCATGTCGAACATCAGAAAACGATTCATAATTAGCATGAGGACAATGAAGGGAGGCCTCTCAGCGAGCTCTAATGGGAAGTGCTCTTGCTCGATGGCTCGCACTCAACCTCGCATACAAAATCTCTGTGACTCGACCTTTTTTGAATCCACCCAAGTCTCCAGCGAGTGTAACCGCGTCCGTGTCAACGAGACGGGAGAGAAGCGTAAAGTAAAACACCCCGAGGGGCCGCGAGTCACTTCCTCTTTTCTTTATGAAACCTGCATATCGGCAAAAAGAAGCCAGCATCCACCGCTTCAACGTCTTGTTTCCATCACAGCGGCTGCCCTGTGGATTTTCCCTATGCGAGATTTCATGTGTACACATCATTAGACGCCCTGACTGTATTCGATTGATCTGGAATTCAGGAACGTCTTCCTCGAAGAACGCTTGACTGAAGGCGCCTCGTTGGTGTACAGGACCTGCAACATAATTGGTTTCTCGTGCTTTAGGGCGGCGCATCGTTCTTTGTTCAATTAGAGACGATCCCCCTACCCGTTGGACCCCCCTCGGTTTTCAATACACGTCGTCAAAAGCAGATAATTATATTGTGATTTCACCGAAGGATATCTTCGCACCAACCGTTTAAAATCGAATAAAAGCCTGTACTGGAATCTGTTTGTTATTACTGGATGAGCCATGAAAACTGTGTCTGAGCTCTCACAACAAAAGTACTTTACGAAATACTTTGGATTTGACGATCGAAGATGTTCGGACAAATTCATTCGAAGTCTTTTGCGTCGTGGATTTTTTTTAAACACTTGGACATAGGAATTAAAGACAGAGATGGACGTTGTGTACCTTTTCTATACATCATTGTTTCTATGTCATCATAAATGGCATTGGTTATAGTTAAAGAAAAAAGGAGATAAAGGCCACCACAAAACACTCTGCACTATTGAAGATCTACTTTGCATCCCATTGGCCTATTTTGATGTTTGGTGGCACATTTCTAGACTATCATTCTTTATCGTGTCAAGGTACTCATATTTCCTGTCTGATGACACAAACGTATTGTTACTTTCCCCATGTGCATTCTTTTAAAGGCACCGTTGCTGCTCTATCAAGGTGCCAACATCTACTCAGAGACCTACAGAAATATAAACACTCGGCAGAGTACTCAAAGACCAGAAACACATTTTGCCATGATGATATTAGCGTTAGAAGCTAAAAGCCAATGAAAACACAGTGCTGGTGTGCTTTTCACCACCAGTGCTGACCCACAATGCCGAGCCATTGGGGGTGTTGGATCTGACATTATGAATGTCCTGCTCACTGCTCCCCCTACTGGAAAAAAATATTATACACTTTTAACGCTAGCCTAAATATAATAAAGTATGTTATTCGTGTCACAGATGATTTCATTTTCCTTCATTTACTGACTCAACTCACACAAGGGCCACGAATTCACAGCAGGTTGACACGTAATTCTCCAGATACATTTTGTTTTAATCGATCCAATCAAGTTGCCGGAGAAACCCACGAGGAACTAACGTCACTGAGCAGCAGTTGGTAAAAAATGTTTTATATCAAAGATAATTTTGTCCATGAACAAAAATCACATGTTGGGGTGATTAAGAAAATGCTGACTTGTTGGGAACTCTGGAGAGCAGCACTCAGGCTTTAGGACTTGGAACAGCACCAGTTGGCGGCCAGGCAAAACATCAGTAAATTTAAAAAATGTGATTAAATTCTTATTTTAATTTTCCATATGGTGTCATGCATTAAAAAGGCCGTAGATGAACAGTGTAATTGGACTTCTTCATTACCATAAGCACAATACTTTGCGGATTTGTATCTGAATTAACCTTTTAAAAACAACTTATTTTTTTATTCCTTTGCGTGAAATAACATATCCAAACTAAAGAGGGTCTATCTCCTCTACCGCTAAAGGCTATTTAAATAATGATGGTGTTATAAGGTATATATTAGTATTATTAGGATATATGTTACTGGTTTAGAGTAAATAAAAGTGAAACGCAGAAGATCACAGCACCATATGTGAACCGTCTCTCCGAATAGATTGACTTTGAAAAACTAGCCCAAGTGCTGTTGTTTAATTTGAAGTAAAACATCAATATATTTTCTCATGTTTATTGTAATCTTGAACCATAATGTGTCAATTTCCCCGCATATGGAGGATCCTTCTTAAGTCCTGGGCTTTATTCCACATATTCCCCTCCTGCCTCCCACTCACCACGTCCTGTTGGTGGGGGAGTCAAGGGAGACAAGATTGTTTGTCATAAAGTAGTGCTCTCCAGAGTTCTGGTGCTATCAGAGGTTGCCTACATAATACCAAAGACCAAAGCCTCTGCCCTTCAACATACAGAGAGGGAACAACTTAAGACAACAAATGGGACTCTTTCATTCATGTCCTTGCCCGAGGCATTAAATATGTCCCGGTGCCGGAGCCGCGCAGCTTTGGCACAATGCAAGCTTTTATTGAGCGCACACTGTCTGTTATCAAGGGCTCTCACTGTCCTCATCGTCGAGTTATTGAGGGGAATAGTAACAACTTACGTAGCATTTACTGAAAAGTGTGGCTCCCAAAAAAGTGTAATAACATCTAACAACAGTGGCTAATCTAAATTTAACATAGCTAATCTGCAACACACTTCAGTGCTCATACATTTAGCTCTGACTCTTAGTTTGATTATCCTATTTTTTTGAAACCTTACATGTTAACTACTATCCTTAGATACTGTTACTTTCATTGATTTTTTTTTTTTAATTTTTTATTTTTTTTTATTATGTACGAGCATGATCATTTGATATCAGAGACAGTCCAATTTTAATTATTTTAAAAGTTTTATGCTTTAAAAAATTGTAAATTTTTCAATTTCATGTTTTTTATGACAATCATGAAGTGATAAGGACAGAGCTGTATACTGTGTGTGCATTTTGCCGATATATTTGTAATGTAATAACAGTTTTTACAGGGTAAAAAAGAAAGAAGAGGTATTGCTTATTGATGTAAACTCTGCACTGCATATGTGTTTCATTGTTTTGCTTCGACTTGTATGCGACAGGAAGGCATCGGACTTCAAATAAATTGTCTTCCTAAAATTCGGATGAACATGAAATGCAACATGAATCTTAAAATAGTTCCCGCCGTCTCTACTGCACCTTCACCTGAAGGAGGGAGCTGTATCCAGTAGCTTTTCAAGTGCATTAAATAACCTTCATGTGTGACGAGGTAATCAAAGGTGTGAAGTGTGCTTCGTATATTATGCAATGTTCCAAAAGCAAGTTCACGCAGGGCAATCTGACAAGGAAGTGACACCTTTACCATCAACCTGAAGATTGGCGTCTTCAACTCCAAATATCCAAATGTTACATCACACATAGAAAACGTGCCCTACAACAACTGTTAAAGGAGGAGGATTTGTTTCCTTTTCTTAAACGTAACATCTCATTACCGCCTGTACTTTGGCTTGAACCTCGAATATAACCTGAGGTTTCGATCGCACCAGACGCGACTCTCAAAAACGTGTTGCTAGCAAAAGCATTGATACGTTTTTAAATGGCGCGGCACGTTTTTCTAGCATTTTTTCGGCACGCTTAAAAGTTAAAATATTCACAACTTTAAGCGCGAGGCGCGTACCGCTCTTCAATGTCACACTCGGCCAAGGCAGCCAATAGGATCAAGCAGGAGGTCCAAGGCAGCCAATGGGATCAAGCAAGAGGCCCAAGGCAGCCAATGGGATCAAGCAAGAGGCCCAAGGCAGCCAATTTCCCGAGGAGACGGAGGTATTTAATTACGAAGAGCTTTATAATTCTAAAGCGAAACGAGACTCCTCCTGCTCAGCCGGAAGTGCAACTGGAAATGCTTGTCATCGAGACACAATTTGCGGAAAAGATGGTGGTATTCCCCGTACTCTTTTCTTTCTTTAAAAAAAAGTATCGGGAACCCAAAATCTCCGGTTGCGCCCGCTCTGGTTTGTTCGGCGCCTTTTTGCCGCGGCGTTTTTGGAGCGTCTGCGCTTTTAAAAGTTGTGTATGGCGTGATCGCTCCTTTTAATCATTACTTCCTGTGCAGCTTCCACTGTCTACGTGTACATCTAATTGCATATTGTTGAGCTTCATCAAATACTTTCTGCATTTCACACTACATGGGTGATGTGGAGTGCGCCCAGATGTTTACAACAATTCAACAGGTATTAATTATACCAATTGTTGTCACTAAACATTGGTGATTGAGATTTTAAATGCTATGAATCCAGAAGATGCATCTGTTACCTAAAACTGACTGAGGATTATCAATAAAGTTCTTATTCAAAGCCGCATTTACGGCATGGTTTCATGCCGTTAATGACAAATTAGTAGAAGATGTTTACGTCGTCCATCTAAAAAAATCATTTAGGTACTTTCATCTGTTTGTTACGTACATGTACCTATTATTTCACAGTTTTTTGTTTTTATTCTATTTTTATCGTTTCATTCTGCGTCTGTGCTTATTGTTATGCACCTTTCACCGAGTCAAACCGCTCGTATAAAGAACATTACTTCTTGGCATGAAACGGCAGCTTCTGGCAGCGTCACAGAGCTAAAAGGGCTAATAAAAGAAATAGGTGTGTTAATTTATGGGGAGGTCACGAGTCTGGCTTGACTTTCGGAAAGTCTTTTCTTCTCCCAGAACTGAATATCAGTAAGTTGCTGTGCCTTTCAGCTCGACCTACTTTACTCACGGAAAAAGAGAACGATAAGAGGAACATCGGCCCCTTGTATCCCCCCCTTCCTGCTGTCAATAGTCACAGATTGCTTGTTTTGCATTTTTTTTAAATAAAGCTGATGCAAAATAGGCCCGGAGATCTCTCGGAGCCAAACGTGTGTTGGTTGAAGATTTCCCCTAATCCTTTGCTGCGAAGCGTAAAGTAAGAATCCAAGGTCAGCCTCCCACAGGATGAACAGGCCACGCACCGCTATCATATGAAAGGATTTGCAGAGCACGGCTTTGTGGCCCCCCGAATGCACGGCGACTGTGCAGGTGGACGTTAACACAACACGCTACACAGAGGAAGCGACGGGGTTCATACACACGATGACCAATGGATTTACAGGACTTTAAACCACATTTCTATGACCAAACATGTCAAGAAATCACAGCGTATACGTGAAAAAGTGAGAAAATCTAAGTGATGATTCCAAATCATCTAGTATATAACCTTAAATGACAAATGAATGAGAGACAATAGTTTGATTACAAGAATAACAAATTATGTCTTCAGTTAAGGTGCGTTCACTTGCAGCGTGAATTTTTTTAATGCAAAACTCAGCTCAAATGCACATATGAATATAACAGATTTTCATGACTTTTAGGAAATAACCATTTACAAATTCCATGACTCTTCAGGATTTGTAAAGTCATGGAAAACCTGGAAAAGTTATGGATCTTTTAAAATGGTAATTTCCAGCCCTGGAAAAGTAATGGAAAAAACTTCAATCATAAACATTTTGGAAAATACATTTGTTATCACATGTTCATTTACGCCGAGTTCGAAATAATTAATCTGTTTTTTAAAGAAAAGCGCTCAAAATATAAGCTGGCGTATGCTCTCAATACGCAAAATTTTCTAAATTGTTCATATTTTTACAGAGATTTCAGTTTGGTCATGGACATTTGGTTTAAATTCATGGAAAAGTCATGGAAAAGTCATGGAACTCGATTGGTCAAAATGTGTAAGAACCCTGCTCTTCCAGGTTTTCCATGACCGTACGAACCCTGAAGCCAACGCTCTCTCCGACGCGTATGAATGGATGCAGACCAGTGGCAGTTGCCACGGCGACTCGTACATAATTACGATGGGGTTGTTTGCGATCGCGACACAACGATACTCAAAAGTGCTTCTAGTGTGAACGTCGGAACAAGTCATTGACTCTCAGCGGGACAGGAAATGCAAATATTTATTGTTTTACTATTTTTTATTTAGTGATACAACAATGTCTCGTTTTAACAGTCCTCAAAATAGATATTTTAGTTGATGGGACGAAAGCTTTTCTTTTTCTTCTCGTTTAGTCACAAGTTAAAAAAAGTGTAGATGTTGCGGAGATGTTGAATATTCAGTTTGCGAATCCAATTTTTGCGCTCAAGGGTTAGCGGCGACTTCCTCCCTTAAAGGTTTCAGTCTTATCTGTTTGTGATTCTGCTGTTAAAATGATTGTAAAGCATTGGCGCGTCAAGGTCACCGCCTCTCACAGGGGGGGGGGGGGGGGGGGGGGCAAAGATTACACGACTGAGCTTTATCCAAAAGTGGCTGAAATGGTTCACCGCTGATTGTACGTACAATGTTGACGCCTTTTTAAACCCACGAGAAACGGCTCAAGGCGGATGAGAGCAGAGTTGCCGGGACACGGCGCTCTAGAAAAATACGGAGAATGATCTGTTCCTGAAGGTGAACCGAAATAACTCAAACGGATTTCACATCCTGTGCGTTGCGATAACTACGCTTTATGGCTTTGTTCAATCCGCTTTATAAGAGTTGTTTTTTCTCTCCGCCGTGGCCTCCGGTTGTCAACGGTTACCGTGACCTCACTAAACACGTTTCTGGTCACGACTCCATAATTCATAATGCTAAAAACGACGGCTTCACGTGGACGTCTACGAGGCAGAGACATTTCGGACAGTCGGGGATGCGAACCCCCCCGATAGGCGATACTTCCATCGTTGCATAGAGATCAGTCGATAAGCCCTCCGCGACACGCGGGGTTTGATTAAGTTAATTTCGTCTTCAGACGTCGGACCGACGTACGGCCTGGATTTACAAATGATTGAGCCTGTCGGATCCGAGCGTTGCGTCCAAGGTCAAGGACGCTTTCCGCTCGAGGCGTCGCTGTATCACAAGAACAGACTCAAAGTGCCAGATAATGGAAGTGATATATTAGAGAGATGACGAGGAGCACGTTGAGGTGTGTTATGCGGCCACATCGGTGCGCGGGGATGAAGTTGTGTGAGGCGTTATGAAGTGTAAAGTGAAGAGAGACAGTCTTTTATTTCCTGTGCATCGCTGGGCAGAAGTACTTCAGATCTGGCTAGACACTAAATCAGGTTTCTCTGGCACCTTGAACACACACACACACACACACACACACACACACACACACACACACACACACACACACACACACACACACCAGGGGCCATCACAATGAGCTGTTGTCAATTTTATAGCTTTTGGTCTGGGTGGGTATCTCTTCTTTTTCCAGGACGCCTAGCTGTCCATGATTGTTTAAAAAAATAAAATATGTTGTGGATAAATCGTTCGCTTCCAAACGCCGTGGCTTCGGAACGCCTCATTTATTTCTGTATTTTAAAGGTAAGCCGTGACAGAAAACACCGGCCACATTCCCCCCCCCCCTGTCGTTTTACTGGTGTTGTTGGTGAATCGCCTTCTGCACGAGCGACCCTCAGCTACCGGTGAGCGATGAGGCCCGGTGGACGAGGGGGAAGCAGCCGTGTGCTCATGATTTTTTTTTTCTAGTATTTTTTTTTTTTTTAAAGGAAGGGAAGAATAAAATTATTCATTTTTTTCCAATGGTACCCACCTTGCCTCCACTAATGGCGTAATTTCCTTAGCAAACTATTCTATTTCCGGAATCTGATTAATGTGCCCACGCACCTCCGAAAACCACCTCTGCTACACACACACACACACACACACACACACACACACACACACACACACACACACACACACACACACACACACACACACAAAAACATGATAATTTGGGTTGCTTCTAGTGGGCCCTCGCTTCTTTCTTCATAAAATATGCCGTTTGTCTCTCCTCACCTGTTTCGGAAAAGACGCCTCAAAAACACACGTGACGCACTTCAATGTGACGTCTGTTATATTTCTTTTACAGCAAGTCACGCTTTTCCTTATTTGTTGGGCTCGCTCAACTAAATCGCCCTATTCCTTTTTCCTACAAATAAGGACGGTAGTTCTGTATCGTCTTCCCGTGTGGCCGTTATGTTTCCTCACATTCCCAGTTTTCCCACGTTTTCTTTTTCTTTATCTGTGTCAGGTTAATGCATCTATTGTACAGAATGTGCCACTACTTTGCTTTTCCTATTATTCCAATGTTGGTGACTAGTTTTACCCCGTACAGCAGAGGTGTCAAACTAATTTTCACCGTGGGCCAAATTAGCATCATGACTGCCTCTTAAAGGGCTGGTGTACATTGTTTACGCTGTAGCTACAATCTGGTCCAGAGCATCACATGATGACGTTCATGTTTTAACTGTACATGGTGCCTTTCAAATTAAAATAATAGAAATAACTACTCCTGAATATATTGTTAAATAACACTCCTCGCATTTAATTATTTTTTATTCAATTGTAGTAGTATTGTACGTAAGAAAATTTCTCACATTTTATTATATAAATCCATTTAGTTTGAAACCATCAAAATAAAAGAAATAAATAAATAAAAGAACAGGATATTTTTCTTACTTTTCTTGAAGAAAAGGTGATCATGTGTCTTTCAAGCCGCCAGGGGCCGAATAAAATGACGTGGCGGGCCACATTCGGCCCGCAGGCCTTGTATTTGACACCTGTGCCATACAGAGTTCGTATGGTCATAGAAAATCTGAAAAAATTTCATGGAGTTTTAGAATGGTTATTTGCATGCCTGGAAAAGTCCTTGAAAAAAATAAATCCCAAAAGCTTTAGAAAATGTATGGAAATTTGTTTTATCCATATATTCAGTTTGATTGAAAATAATACACAT
Organism: Liparis tanakae; assembly: GCA_036178185.1. Lineage (NCBI taxonomy): Eukaryota > Metazoa > Chordata > Actinopteri > Perciformes > Liparidae > Liparis > Liparis tanakae. Next base: position 9,992,500 of record CM070108.1, on the reverse strand, counting down.
TTATAAAAACATGTATTTTTTTAATCAAACTATTGTCTCATGCATGTGTATTTTAAGGTTTATACTCGCGTATACACTGAGATTTTATTACATGTCATTTAGCAGACGCTTTTATCCAAAGCGACTTAAAATAACCAAATGTTTGATCATGGAAATTTGGTTTAGGGCGTCAATATTTGCCATAATAGTGGGATACACCGAGAATGTTTCTGGCTGGTAATTGTAAGTACTACCTGGAATGACCTGAAAACGACGGTGCACAATTCCTCTATACATTTTTTTTCCATCCAAAGTAATATTTATTCTCTCACAACATAAATACGCTCCTGTTTGTAAGAAAAAACAATTGGCCTGTTTTCGCACGCATCAAATGGGAAGGTGAACCCGATTGCAAACATTTTATCGGCTGGGCATTGGCGTAGAGCAGGGGAGGCTGCTGCGCTGGCTTTCTCACTCTGCAAGGAGCATCTCTCAAAGAGCCTGGATGACAGCCAACGAGTTGAGCTTAAAGTGAACGATGCACAAAGTGAACTGTACATCCAGGTAGTTACAGAATGTCAGTAATTGTTAATGAATGTAATATTGTTCTCCATTGAATGGTAAATTAGACACTGAACTAGTTCATCTTTATCTCAGTGAGTCCAAAAGAGCAGAATTTCAGAGTCATAGTGATAACATATCCCTTTGACTCTGACATGTGTCTCAACAATGGATCCAGGGCTTTAAGAGAAGATGCGGCGCCAAAGGCCCCTCTGCTTATTAATATGAGGGCCTGAACACTGACAGTGGGCAGAGGACCTATTTTTCTTAAAATCTTTAGTATTACTACGTGTCTTCGGCACAATCTATGTTCTTCATCAGAATGTTGGGCAGAACAATCAAAGTACCGTAGTTATAAAAGCTTTAGGTTTCATCAAATCACGAGGATGTCGTGTGGCGGCTCATTATTAAAAGGTAATTCAGCCAAATTTTATATCAAACAAGTAGCCCTTCGGATTATTTTGTACCCTTGAAGTAGCCCTCGGTCTCAAAAAGGTTGGTGACCCCTGGTGTAGAGGCAGATTTTCCGTTACTACATCAGTTGTTCCAGATGAATGGTCGATTAAACCGTACGATGCTCAATATGCACACGATAAAGTTCGGAATTATAGATCACCTGGTCATCAGTACTTCCTATCCCTGTTTTGAATAATTAATTTAAAGATGAATCAGGTGGTTTAATGGTGACATCTATTGGTACATTTATGACCCTAGTTACGTAGAGGCTGTCCCCCTCATCCTCCAATCAGACACCTCGTTGGGACACATATTTGGACCATTGCATATGCTGGACTATCAAGCTTGTGAGCTTTTTCTGATTGGCTGTTGTGTAGCCCATTTCTTCTTTTTGCTTGGCTGATAAGTGGCACCTCACGGTAGAACACGATTGATTCCTCCACAGTGAGAGCGGCTCATGTTGGCGCTGCGGCACATTAAAACATTAAATAGCCAAGAGTTTTTTTAAGCGTGAGAAATACGATGTGTGGCGGGAGTGCGTGAGTTAAGACCGAAATGCGTGAGTCTTGAAGCCCTGCATATGTTCTTTCACAGTAAGACACATCATGAATACATAAAGTCTGCTCAGCTAGCGAAAGCACAACAACTTGAAAATGTTGATCTCGTGACAATTTAGTGAAGGGCTGTGTGTTTCAGTCCTATGCCGATCAAAAGTGATGACTGAAAATCACTCAATAAAATTAAAACCTCTCTCGCTCACTTACTCGAAGGAAAAGATAAATAAATGACACTAAATAAGACGGTGACCAGAAAGCCATTTTCTCAAGCCGGGGTAGGCGGGTGGGAATAAAAGATCCTATGATCACCCATATCCCTCTTCAAGGTCAGGAGGAGAAGTGTAAGAGGAAAAAGTACAGAAATTGCTTTTCTTTTTCATTTTCCAGTGGCAAAACGAGAACAAATAAAAAAAGGAGTTATGTTTTCATTCCTCACTCTTTTTTCTCCACCTCCTGTACACAAAAGCTCAATCAGAAAAGATTGACAGTTTTTAAAGAAGGCTCCACTTTGAATAAAATGTGGTTTGGAGGCTGCAGATTCCACTGGAAAAAAAATCTAATTAAAATGTACCAGAACTGAAATTAAATAGTACTTGTGCTTCGTACATCGTCATTCCAGAGAAGAAGAAAAACACCTCTAAATGAACACATAATTTGGTCGAAAATTATCGCCTGCAGCTTTACTCGGGTGGGAGCTGGACGGCCTTTTGTTCTTCGCCACCCTGGAGAACGGCGAAGTGTTGGCGGTGTGACGCTGAGACAGTGAAGCAGACCCTTAATTGATACAGCCAATTATTCTGTCCGCTGGCAACTGAGCGTGGCAAGTCACAGCGGGCAGCACGCCGGTGTAATGAGACCGGGTGTTCCCAGTCTCATGACCGCAGAGAGCTTCCACTTGGTAGTGGACCGAGCTGCTATCTCACTGCGCTACTCGCTGCTCTCTCTCTCTTCTCTCTATGATTCGTGTGTCTGAGACTTTTCCACCTGCGGCGGCAGATCTCCTCTGCCATGAAACGCATATGCCGACGCTTGGTTCATAGTGGATTACAAAAAATGGCGAGAATAAAAGCAAATACACACATTCTAAACGTATCAGGTAGTCCCACGGCTTCTCCGACCTCCTTCTAAGCTTCATCTTTATCGCTACGGTTTCGGTAAGTAAAGAGTCGTGTTATAAAGTTTGGGGTGCCCACGAACGGCGACAAGAATCTTTTCCTCCACTTTCTAAACCGGCCGGCAGGACTTTGACGAGCGGAGCTTCTCAACGCTGATTGGCTGACACAACTATGACTCACGCGTTTCTGCTGCTCGAGTTGGGAAATTTCAACTTGTGCGTCGAGGAGCTGCGTCAGTTCGCTCTGTTCGCTCAGTTCGCCCCGCGACATACGCTCTGTTCGTGCTGCTCTGTCGCGCCTGACGCGCGTCGAGATTTCGACGCGTCCGGTGTGAACGTAGCATAACTGCTGCTGCTCTAATGGATCTGGAAGCGACAGTCATTCAGACGTAGTTGTTGAAAGAAATATATATATATATATATATATTTATATCAATAAATATGAATAAAATATTATATATATATGTATGTGTGTGTGGTATTAATGTTATGAACCCAAATTCAAGGGTGTTAGATGTTCCGATATTTGTGAGATGTCCGCAAAAAGTATAAAGCAGAACTAGTTCTTCTGTGGTAAATAGCGGGAATGTTTTAACTGAATAAAGCCACAGAGATAAGCCCTGCCCCCTCGAAGGCGAGAATAACGCCAAAATCCACAAATAGTCAAGCGAGTACACTCACGCAAGTGAAGTGTTGTGAATACTCACAAACGCTTTCGGTGGGTGTGAACGCAGCATCTGTACAGCCTCGCCCCTCAAGCATGCGGCGGGCCGCTGGGCGGCAACGAATGTCTCGCATCGGAGTGGAAAATGTCATTGATTGCGAAAAGAGTCGTTCGCTCCCCCGTGGAGGAGCGATTTGTTCGGCTGTTGTTTTTAATGCAGAGCGTGAGGGATGGCTTCTCGATACCGGAGGTGAGGGTCAGTGGGCGGGGATGATGTGTGTGCCACACACACGGCACAGTTCAAGCCAAAGGTGCTTTAATGATCTAAAGAAAGGGGGGATCATTGAAAAAGAGTGAAGGCCAATTTATCATTTGCAAAAGAGATGCATCAAAAGTGACTGCAGAGCGGCGCCCTCACACAGCGGCGCCGTCTAATCTTTGTTCCTGTACCGTGTGATTACTCGCAGCTCTGAGCGTATCACAGAGGGAAGGTGAAAGCAATGTTAGATAACGGCACCGTCGCGGGAATTGCATCAGACTTCCTTCAGGAAACGCAATTTTTATGCGGTCTGTTTGTCTCGAATTTGCTTTCAAATGCCACAACTTTGTCTCAATAGCCTTTTAAAAGTAAAGTGCTAAGTAGGACTTTAGGGGCTGAAATGGCATTTTTTTCAAGGTCACATTCAGAGCTTCCTGTTGTGGAGAAAGGCTACATTTCAAAAGAAGGTGGGAGAAGGATTGAATGTGTTCCGCTGGATCTGGAAAGAGGAGATTAATTACAGGGTCACGCTTTTAAGATTGGCACAGTGGTGGCGGCGCAGTGTGTCCGCGGTGGAGCAACAGGGCTCTGGAATAAACACGCGCCTCAAACAGCGGCGTTCAAGATAAACGACTTCTTCCGCCTTTTTTGAAAATACCACCCGTTGCTCTGCTATGATCAACACGTTTATTATATCACAAATTAAATAGATAATTTTGTGTGTTTTTTGGTGTGAAATGAGAGAGAAAGAGAGGTGTGACGTGACAACAAAAGATCCCGAAGGCCGGAATCGAACCTCCGACGTAGGAGTTGCTGCAATCAGTCCAAGGCGAGCTATTTTATGTTCGCCCACCAATGGAGATCACAGTTTCCAATCGTTAATAATAATAACGCCACTTATCCTTACAGAGCGCACTACCTCTCACTCACATGCTCTATTCCAATGCCATTTAGGTATGACATGACAATGCAGCAAGGCATTGATGTCGGTTAGGTTAACACACACGTACATAATTAAGTCACACATACACACACAAGGTCTTTGTTCAAACGGTCGAAACATGTTTTGTGTATTGAGCGGTGAACAAAATAGATGGAACAAAGCACCGCATTGTTTACTACCGAGAACACTTTGAGTGTTTATGATACAGGTCATGACGGGAAAAAGATGCAGAAACGGGGGGCTGATAGTCAAGCATCTTTTTTTTAAAGCAATGGTATTGATTAACAATGTTGATTCTGCAGAATGTGCACGATCTGTACGTTGAACTAAGGTTCACCCTAACTGGCTGTATTTAACGCCATTTTGCAACAGGAATATACTATTGGAACATTACATATACTATATGACTATTACACACCACACAAACATGATCCAGATCGGAAATTATTAAGCAATTTGCAACTTAATGCAGAATCATGCACCAATAGTAACACCATAACTACTCTCATCAATTTTAAATCACTTCTTAAAACCCATTTTTATATAATAGTTTTCAAGCGCTGTCATCCTTTTATACAGTTATTTTTTATTTAGTTTAAATTTATTTAATCAATTTATTCCATTTTATTTATTTTATTTATCTTATTTTATTTATTTTATTTTATATTTGTATCTTACCATTCTATTTGTTTGCCTTCATTCTCTGTAGAGCACTTTGTAAACTTAGTTTTTAAATGTGCTGTATGAATAAAGTTATTATTATTATCAACAACTAAACCCTACCTTTTGATCCAATAAGTAACACAGGTAACATTTGAAACTTGCTACGACCAACAGGAACACTTTGGGCTGATATTGAGTCCATTGGTTAAACTCTTAAATAATTCATGTAAAGTTTAAGTTAACTACTGATTTTAATTCATCATCTTAAATCACATTTGCCTCAGAGGGTTTTGCAGTTAAATACATGTTATATAGTCCTAAATAACAAAATAAAAAAGTTGCACTCAGAGGGCTTAATAATCTGTACACATAAGACATCCTCTGTTACACCTGCACAGGACCCCCCCCCCCCACACACACACACACACGCCCAAAAGAAAGAAAGGGAAGACACCTCAGGGAGAGCCACGGAGGAGGATTCCTCTCAAGATGGACAGAAGGAAGAGAGAAGGAAGAAACCTTCGCAGCCTAAAGCGAAGCTCCCCTCGAGGCCTATTTCATTACGAGCCACACCACATATTGTGTGAGGGGTTGGAAACCGACCCCGTTCTCACTCTCAGAAGTTCATTTAAAAAAGACTCGATGCATGCATGTGAAGGAGTGGAAACTGACACTGACTCACAGTCTGAGGCTTCGCAGCATCGGGGTGAGAATGCGTCGCTTGAGACTCATTTCCGCCATGGAAGACTCAAAATGACTTAAGATATAAATAAATAGAGATATAAATAAATGAAGGAATACAGAAATGTAGAAATACATTTATTTAATGTCCTGTTGTCCTTATATTTATTAATTTCTGTATTTATTTATACTTTTTTTTATTAATTAATTTATTTATTTATTCATGTATTTACTTATTTATTCATTTATTCTTGTATTTATTCATGCATTTATTTATTTATACTTGAGTCATTTTAAGTCCTCCATATTCCCCAACGGGTTCTATTGAAGGAACAGAACAATGCAGCAATAATAATAAGTGTTTTCAGCCTCCCCCCCTTCAAAAATATCATTACACACTAGCGTTAATCCGGGGCGACAACACAGCGTGTGTCATTGTACCCACTTTGGCTGAGCCCACCTCGCCCCATCAATCGTTCAGGAGACCTTTTAATCCCGCCGCCTCCCCGTGGTATTGGCCGGTCTCCAGCTGGGCGCAGTGATGTTTATTGGCTTTCGTATCAGTAGGACACACGCAGCGGCCCGACCACCACCGCCTCGTAATACCGCTGCCGAGGCTGCGTCAACTCTCTCCCTAAGACCTGTGGGCCCGTGAGAAGGCGGTACCCCTGCAGCCAGCGGGGTATCAGTATTGGGGTTCAATATACAGAGACGGACCCGACTGAAGGGTTCAGATGACCAACTATCGTTCTAACAAATGCATAATGTCAAAGAAAACGGCTCTGATTGCACCAAAAAGAAAAATGGTGTATTTTACACTAATTGTACCGATGAAGCGACGCGTAGCGAAGAGGTCACGACCCCGTCGACCCTATTTATTGCAGAGTGGCCCAATGAGGTTATGAGTTATTGCATTTCTGCGTCAGTTTTAGTTTTTTTGCGGGGGGGGACATTTGTAAGTATTTGTTTCCTCCCTGTGTGAGAGAAAGAAACGGTTTTATTTATTTATTTATTTTTATCGCCAGGCAGATTAGTGCTGAGTCAAAGAATGGAGTGATGGTGTGAAGCGAGCGAGCCAGTGTTAGAAAAGCCATTACGCACAAAGTGATTACAGCGGTCCATTTGTTGGGGGGGGGAAGGGGGGGGTCTAAAGCCCACATTGCAGGACCGGGAGGATTTGAATCTAAATCAACCGATATGAGAGCTTGACGTGATTTTCTGGCTGTCGAGTGTCACAGCATGGCTGGTTCTCTCGGGATAAGTGGGTTTTCAGTTTTGAAGCAGATTTCTGGGTCGGTGTTGCTTCTTTTTTCTTTCTCCCAGTGTTGTGGCATCTTATTTGTTTCTTTTCATCCATCTTTTGGGTGATTGAACTTAACTAGACTCGGATAAAGTTATACAACCCTTCATGTTTGACACATTTTCCTTCATTAGGAATATCAGAATTGAACGCTACCATGCTAAATGCTAATATTACGCGATAGCCTCAGCATTTCTTTGAAGCTATGATGTCACATTTTAAAGCCCAAAATATTTTGTTTTTTTGCTACAACATTTCATCAAATGGAAATATCGGCGATGTCCTCCGACAGTCGTCCTGGCCGTATTTGGGTATCATTTAAACTTCCGGATCATGAAGATAGAAGCACTATGCTGATCTTTAGTGCTGCTTACATTGCATTTTATTCATCAAAAAGTAGATATATTCAACGGCTGTCAGTTTTTTTCCACATTAAAATCAGGAATAACTTCAACAATATTTGTTTCACCTGGTCGGATAAAAAAAACACACACAAAGGGATGGTGATATGTGGGGAAATTGCTTAACGCATGCTGTTGCACCTTTTTATGACAAAAATTAGACTGTTAAAAAAGAAAGGCATAGTCCATAATTTGCAATGTATAAATATTTCTGGAGCAGAAACGGATGCATAAAATTGCTGATGTTTGCAACTAACAGCCTCGGATTTTTATTCTAAGTGTCTGACAGCATTATGGAAGGGACCCAACAGAGAAATAAAAACCTGTTTTCTTTACATTTTCTGGCAGCGGTGGGAAAAAAAAATCACTTTAAGTGGACGAGCGGTGACGGTGCAGAGTCGCCCAGAGCGGTCACGTTGCAGCCCGCTTACCGGCTGCAGCCTTCTTGCTTAACACTGAACAATTCCAGAAAGTGTTGTCTCTATTAGTCACTTTGACACAAAAACATGGGAGAACAAATGGATCTGGGTTGGAAAAAAAACACCCAATGTAACCCGTAAACTCCCAGAAGCCATTTCAGCACTGGCTGTTTTTTCCCCGTAATTGAAATGGCTCATAATGATGCCAATGCACTCCCTCACCTCCACACACACACACACACACACACACACACACACACACACAAACAAACACACACCACACAGGGGCCGGCGTGTTGCTTGCAGTCGCACAATGAGAGACCCTAGAGCTAACAAAGCCAGTCAACAGGAAGCTCCCATTTCCCCGCCCGATACTTGGCTCAAAAAAGTGCACGTTATTGAGATCCTGACGTAATCCAGAGTGAATGTGATGTACGTTGTATCCGAGCTGTCCCCAGTTCGCTTGTGTGTGTCCCAACCATTTATGTATTTGCCTCTTGAGGGTCGACAGGAGGAAGTTAAATGGCTTTATTTGCTCGTGGCCGTTTGTGCGTTTTGAGGAAACCGTTATCTCCGCGCTTCCCATAAAACGGCAGTTGTATCGTAGATCCATCTATTCTTAACCCGGAGGAAAACAAAGCGAGGAAAAAAAACGACACCGCTATGATAACACATTTCATTCTGCGACGTTACGTGTAGAGTTTGTGATGGGAGAGGGAAGGTTGTGTTTTCTGTTACATAAATGTTCTATTATTCAAATTATTAGCTTTGCCTATTGAATTCAGATGTTTGGACTGACAGCTCACCAGCTGCGGTGAAAACGGTGGGAAATGCTCATAATGAACCTCTGCCACACACAATGTACGACGACAAGCTGATGTATGCGGTTACTCGCGTGTACAACTCTGCATTTCCCGACAGTTATTGGATGTAGTTTAATGAATCGGTGACGGAGGTAGTGAGGCTCGACTTTCAGGTGTCCAGGAGTCACTAGCATGACATTCTTAAGCTAATCAAAACCCATTGGATGATAATAATTATTGTGTGGAGATCAATAAAGGTCCAACTTTATGATTTGTTTGCTTAGGGGACATTTCTACCTTCCAGACGATAAAATTGCTTCATATTTTATCATTTAATCCCTCAGGTTGAAGTTGTGTTGTTTAGCTAACGTCTACTCATGGAAAACACCGTTGTTCTACTGGCGTTGTGTTGTTTAGCTAACGTCTGCTCATGGAAAACACAGTTGTTCTGCCGGTGTTGTGTTGTTTAGCTAACGTCTACTCATGGAAAACACTGTTGTTCTGCCGGTGTTGTGTTGTTTAGCTAACGTCTGCTCATGGAAATCACTGTTGTTCTGCCGGTGTTGTGTTGTTTAGCTAATGTCTGCTCATTGAAAACACTGTTGTTCTGCCGGTGTTGTGTTGTTTAGCTAACGTTGGCAGGTGCAGTTGCGTCGGACTGCGTTCCTGACTGACTTTGGATCGCAGCGGGTCGTCTGCTCTTGAAAGTTGTAAATCAAACGAGACAGAAAGGTGGACTTTTTGTTTTCACACCGATTCCTTGTGTTGAATAAGCCATCGCACCACGTGGCGTCGCAGGCTGAACCCTCGATAGCAGCTGGGCAAGAGCAAGGTCGGAGAGAAAGATTCTCAGGGAACAGGAATAAAAGATGAAGACGGGGCGCGGAGGAGTTAACCCTAATTTAATTGCACGATCCAAGATGGGCACAATGCACACATCAACATAGCAAAATGCCCATAACAAGCACCCCGAGGGGTCCGGTTCGTTCCAAACTGTATCAAATGTGGCTGGTTGTCAGTGGCTGACGAGCGTGGCGCAATAAACCCACGACGGCCATTGGAGACCATGCAGCGTGCGAATACCGACAAATAAATCTACTAATGAGCAGCGGCGCTCAGCTCATACTACGGGAAGGAAGGATGGTTTAGAGCCCAGCGCAGTGAGTCTCACCTTCTCCGACTTTACCTTGATTAAAAACAGATCGGCACTCTGAACGTCATTTATTATGGTGTGTTGTAGTTCGGCTTTCTCGAAGAAACGTTACTGTCTTGATTCTTGTTGTTCTGAGTTTGTAATCGTGGTTGCTGAACTTATTCTAAGTCGTTTTGGATAAAAGCAATAGATAAACGAAATGTGATGTAATGTAAAGTGTAGAGAGACTTTAAACACTGTCACCACCCACGATGCTTTAACATGTGAATTAGGTCTTATAGTGTGAACTATCAATATATATGTGTGTGTGTGTGTGTGTGTGTGTGTGTGTGTGTGTGTGTGTGTGTATATAAATATATAATGTGGTTACATTATTCAAATAGTATAATGTTGGCTCTTTTTAATTTTACACTAGGCTAACATTAAATCAAGTCTATTTTTATTTCTTTACTCCCTCCATACTTGGCCTCATGGCTTTCTGGCTGGCTACCTGAAGTCGGTGCTGTACGTGACACCTTGGAATCACGACGGGTGAAAGCAAGTCGCGTTCTCAAGCCGCCCTCTTGAAGCGGCGTGCTGATGCCTGGTCACGTGACGTCAAACCATAGTGGAGTTCTGCGCCACTACACATTCAAGATGAACAGAGCATGCCTTCATCCATGCCACTCGCCGGGTGGGTGAGGACCCCCGGTGAGGACCCCCGGTGAGGACCCCCGGTGAGGACCCCTGTTCCTCGGCATGCTCTGGCCGCGCTGCAGTGATACAGAGCTGGCTATAGAACGTCAAAGCCTCACCCCGAGCGAGTCCTTGATGAGGATAGAAAACCACACGAATTGGTGTAAATACAAAGGTGTCAGTTTCATTACAAGGTGATAAATCAAAATGTGAATACATTTAAATAAACTAATGTGAATTAGATGGTGATCTGTATGAAAAATAATGTAAAACACAGAAAAATGCTTATTATAATCATCCAATTTCACTGTTTTCAGCCTGTTATGGCTCCAGAAGAAACTGAGAAATAAACGTGTAAAATAGACTTGAACTTAAAACAACTTTGATAATTACCTCAAGGGGCTCATTGCTACTTCAGACATGTTGCTTTATGGGTAATTCGGAAGAAGTTGTGAGTTAAAACGACTATCTTTGGACCGGCTGCATCCATTTTACTTTCTTTCAAATGAAAATACAGTTTGTCAAAGCGAGGTGACGGGTAGAAAAGCCCAGGAAGCAGTTCGTAATCCTGCAGACCCGGAGAGTACCGGAGAACCTGTTGACATTTCATTTGTGTATTTCCTCCTCAATACGAGCACACTGCAGCCGTAGAAGCATCAACGTGACCGTCCTTGTGGTCACCAGCCCATATTTCCTGTAAAAACACAATATAATGTCTCAGGTTTCGGGAACAAAGCAGAGTTTGCTCCAATAAAAGCCTGAAACGCAGACATTACATCAGTGCATTAGGGTTAATGTGACTAGCCTTCAGGGACAAAATAACAGAGACGGAATATTATTGGTCAAAGTGGCCACCTTGTTCAAATGAGGCGTCAGATGCGAAGCCATTAGCTTCCTGCAAACTCCGACATTTTCACTGTGAATGACGTTGGTGGGTTAAAAAAAGTGTCATTTGCTTAGTATGAAGATTTTCTGCTCAGAAAACCAACGATGTTTAACAAGTAATGGCTTTTTTGTCGCCCCAACGAAGCTCTAATGTACAGATGAGACACAATTACAGTGCGCTGAAAGACGTTTATCACGTCGCAAAGCTCAAGCATGGAGGGCTTTGACGTTGACGCGATAACAACAGGACAGGACTTCCATGTAGCGATCACATTTATACATCATCCAGAGGTATTTTTTGCGTATGCTGTGACTGAGAGATACCGGATGAATAGGTTGAATTAATTTGCGTCGCACAAAAACGGAAGAAATGACAAAGTAGACACCGGCGCCGTCGCCCTGGGACGCCGCTGTTTACTCACAGCCGCTGAAGGATTTCAGGTGTTTCCATTTCCTCACAGTATCCATGTACACTATACTATATACACTATACTGAAATAGATTATGGTTTCACATGTCTCCCGCTTATTGAGCCAAAGGTGGTAGTGCTCTATAACTCCATGCGGCTCACGCACTAGGTGGCAGGTGCCACTTGTAACCAGCAACACGATACAACAGCTTCTATCCAACAGTCTGGTTTGGGATGAATTGGCTGCTTTGAAAAAAGAAATCTGTTGTAAGATTGCATATCATTTTACCCGTGACTCGTGGCTTTTCTCGTGACGATAATAAATGCACGAGCAGCAATAAGTGTGCAGGCGCTCGGAAATAAGCCAGAGGCATTTTTTTGTCTGTGTGACATCCACAAAAATCCATTAACGCTGACCATCGGCATATTTTACGAAGCCTTTCTGGAGGGTAGCGTGATCTAAACACACTGTGTTCATACTGGCTAGACTCACATGAACGAGTTTGAGCCATTTGGGCAGATTTTAAACAAGGACCCTCCGGATCCTACCATCCAAAGGTCGGCCTGACCGTCACACCTCATTGCATTGTGTTCACAAGCACATCAACGAGGCATTTGTTGGGGGAAGTTACCAGGAAGGGCTAACCTCACCCCCCAGAAGGTGTGTCCACAGACCCATCTGAGGAAGCCAGTTTTCTAAAAGGGCGTGCGCCTCCAAAATAAATACCTGGCACGTGATTGGATGAACCATCCTTCAATCAAACTATTGCCGAAGCCAATGGCGAGAAGAGTTGCTTCATAAAGATGTGTTGTCTTGGTGTGGACTCCATTGGGAAAATCATTTCCCTACACGGTGGTGTAGTGGAGAGGACCGTCGCCTCACAGCAAGAGGGTCGTGGGTTCAATTCCCGGTCGGGGCAGTCCTTCTGTGTGGGGTCTGCATGTTCTCCCCGTGGCAGCTTGGGTTCCCTCCGTGTTCTGCGGCTTCCTCCGACAGTCCAAAGACATGCAGCAGGTGAGTTCAAGTCTCAAGCATGTCTCTATGAGCCCTGAGATGGATGCCCTGTCCAGGGTGAACCTTCGCCCTATGTCAGCTGGGATCGGACCCTAAAGAAGGACAAGCGGTTCTGATAATGGAACATTTTATCAGGTTTAACACAAGTTATTGTTGTCGTTCGTCGTCCATTAGCAATCCCCCGATGCTTTGGGTTGAGTCTGTCAACCAATCAGAAGCTCACTTCTTGATCTCTTAGATAAACATATGTAAAAAAATATATTTTTTTAGGTTACTTTTAGGTTTCAGAAATCATTGAGATACAAAAAACACACATGTAGCAAAGTGGGGGGAAATCCCGTCATGTCAGAAGGCATCATTTATTTAGCTTTGTATATATTTAACACCTTGGAAGCTGTAATGATGATCGCTGGCTGTCCATACCGCCGGTTCATTCAGATTCATAAATTTCACTCGGAGGAAGAATATAGTGAAGACCTAAAAGTTAATGCGTGTTCATTTACAGGAGAGTCAGTCGCTGAAGTGAAAATGAGATTAGACCTTTTCGCGGTGTGCAATCACTCAACGGATGGCCGTGGATCCGGCTGTCAACAATTTACTAAAGCCACAACGGCGGCTATAAAGTGATTGAAATCTCTCTTCGCCCTCAGAATGGTGTGGTGTTAGCGAGGAGTGTGTGTGTGTGTGTAAGTGTGTCTGGGAGGGGTGACCCCAAAAGAGCTTGAAATAGTGATTACTTTGCCAGTGAACACTACTCCCAATACCTCCCCCCTCCTGTACTGTCTAAAAAAAACAAAAAAAGAGGGGATTTGATTCAGGGGCAGATTATATGTGTGTGTGTGTGTGTGTGTGTGTGTGTGTGTGTGTGTGTGTGTGTTCCTGTAGCGACATGTTTGTGTGTGTTTGTCCGTGCACATACTTTCATGCGTGGCAACATCTTTTACAAGGAGCTCTGGCGTCAGGAAGCTATTGTCTGTGCGCCCGGCTGACAGGCGAGGAGGCCCCGGCAATGGATGGTGCCCCGCAGATGGAAAAAAAATAAAATAAATGGAGCCATTGTTTCGTTGAGACCGGAGAATATCTGCAGGGGTCTAAAGGCTAAAGCGCAGCTCGTAATAGCTCGTCTCCAGCGAAACACATTTATCACATTTCTCTCAGCGGCAGAAATGAAAACACAAATGGCGAGATGAAACAAAAAAAAGAAGATAGAAGAGCGCGGGCAGTTATTGTCCACTAACTGCTCGGTCATGGTTTCATTTGACCGACATCGAGCGGGGAAACCGCGACGTAATGTAGATGTTGTTTTGTTTGGGAAAGTTCCACGGTGAGTTTACGGGTTCCCACACGGAGGTAATGCATTTTCTTAAATCGGAAATAAAAAGGCTCGGTGTCGCAGTCGCCGCGTTTCACCGATTCAACGACGTGGATCCTGAAACCGGGTTGAGTTTAAAAGCTAAAGGTACGTTCACACCAAAAGCCGCGCGATTATTTTGCGCGACCGAATCCCACGAAAAGTCAACGTACAGACGCAACATTTTTCCGCGTGGCGTGTTTGGAGCGTTTGGAGCGGTACAATTTTCGGGCCAATCAGCTCTCGAGTTGCTCCGCGTGTCATCGCTGTTGAATCAAAACAAGATGGACAATAATGAACACAATAATATATTATAATGTTATGAACACAATAATACACGTTTGGATGTTCCGCTCTCGTAGCACTGGAAGTCTTTCGAACGTACCGGTAACTTCATCGGTGAAAGTGACCGAGCTGAGTGAGCCTACGGGTGATGTTACGTATAAATATAAATATATATATATATATATATATATATATATATATATATATATATTTAATGTCATGAACCCAAACACGAGGGTGTTAGATGTTTAGACGTGTGTGGGATGTCCTCAACATGTATAAAGCAGAACTAGTGGTTAGTTCTTCGCGGTGGATTAAGGAGATGCTAACGGTCTTTACGGAGACGAGACACGGAAATAAGCCCCGCCCCTAGCGGACTGTCGCAACGCTTATGCTGTGAACACGGCAAATGATCATGCGAGTAAACTCTCGCGTTTTGTGCTTTTGGTGTGTACGTACCATTAGCCAGGACTTAAATGTCTAACTACATAGTTTGTATAGGCTGTTGGCTATGTGTCTAAATAAATGTCTCCGCTCCACCTTGAGACTGTCAAAAGTAAATATGCTGAGTTATTCACAGCATGTTGACAGGTAAATAATGCTTTCACAAGTCCTTATTACGCATACTACTGCACTGAGTCTCAAGGTGATAGCACAACAATAATGCCATGGCTCAACCCCTCTACCCTCCATCAGTGTCTATATTTGTTCTCTACAAGAAAAAAGAATCTCCCTGATTTTGACGTAACAACTGATGATGCAATCGGAACTATTTTTCTCAAATTACTCTTTTGACGTCAACACCTGTTGTAGAAGAAAGACTTTTATTATCCACCTTCCACTGATGACGAGACAAAAAATAAATGTTACGCAACATTTTTTATGTACAGAAAAGTGAATTCCATGACTTTTATATGAAGAGGAAATGTTAAAAGCCTTTGAAGTATTTAATACTAGCATGTGACACGGATGTACCCTTTAACATCTGAATGAAGTGAAGACAGATGATTGGTCTGAAAAGATGCATGTGACACGACCACATGTTCATTTCCCGTGGTCGATGCAGTCGTGGGTATGCCGTCACGCGAGGGATTCGTATTGAATCCTTAGCGTTTGATTGGAGCACTTAAATGCAGCTGCAGCGTGCAGCTGCAGATGACTGACGTAACGTAAAGCTTCAGGTCGGTTGCTAGTGGCTCGTGTAACCACATGCCATCTCTTGATTTACAGGAAGTATTGATTTTCTTTTTTTGTTGCACAATATATGCAATGCTGTTTGTGGTTGGAGCAGAAAAAGATGATATTCTGCCCACTCTCGGAAAACAGCAGTACAAATATCTGATAATATCGAGCAGGGGAGGATATTTACACTTTTTTTTGTGGGTCATTTTTGCCCCCCACTGACTTCATCCAGGCGCTTTTAAAAAGAAATTTGGGCCACTTTTTGTAACTTGTAAATAACATTTAAACTTTGTTCGAAAAGAAAATGTATATACTTATTAGTTTCAAGATATTTTCATACAAATGGCAATAATAAGAATATTAGGCAGTAGTCTACACATTCTGTGTTTTCTTAGATTTATTTGAACAGAAAACAGAAATCAGTCAATGCTATTCTTATTTATTTGTGGTTATTTGTTTATTTCATTTTTTTCAAAACTTAACAACATTTTCTTTTAATACAAAACAAATATATATAGATTTGTTTGGGGGGTGTGCCTGCCTAGTACAAGCAATACAGATACACACAACACAGAACAAAAATAAAACGCTATTAACTATCAAAATTCTGGGGGCGTTTTTTTGCCCTTCTCCTCGTGACATCAGGGGCAAAATTACATTTCTTAGCGACAGCTTTGCCCTTGTGTATTTCTGACGCGATGCCGAGTACAAGAAGGCAAACAGCGGCGGGTTTCTTGGCCACGTTTCGGGCCTCGCTGAAACATTAAGCTCCGAAGACATCGTGTTTTGTTCCAGGGTGAAAGTGACTTTGCAAAGACATTGTGAGATAAGAGGCAAACTGTTATTAGTTTAATGGGAATGATAGTCCGCCCACAGCATTGTGTGCATGTAGCATGGGAGCATCCCTCTTCTCTGCACAGCACTGAGTAGCAGGCAGAGAGCCGTAGCCGGACAATCGTTTTATGGGAGATCTAAACCGCTCAAGAAAATAAAAAAAGTGTTGTTCAAATGGCCACAAGCCCAACTGAGCGAGGTCCGATCGGCTGCAATTATCTCTCATCCCCTCTTATCCCTCTGAAATGTATGATCATTTCTCCTAATGCCACTAGCGAAGTACTCATTTCTTCATGATAGAATAAGCAGTGTGCATGTACACACACACACATGCACACGTGCATTTTTCTTTTTTTCATTCTTTCTTTTTTCTTTTTTCACAATACTCTGAGTTTATGATGTGTCAACTGTTTCGTCGTCCTCTAGGTGTTGTCTATGTATTGTCTTTTGTCTTCTAATAAGATTTTCTTTTTTTAATAAGCAGTGTACGCCAAACAACTGGATATTAATCGGTGAGTTGATGATTTGTTAGGTAGCCCCGCCTTCGTGTGTCCAACTCTTTGGATAAAGGAGAAATTCATTTTTACCATCATTGTGGGTACTTATGGTGCATATTTCTCTCTTCAGGATCTCGGCAACTTAAAGACCATCAAGGTCGTTTTCCCCTCCAACCTCGATGGATACACTGCTTTCACTTTTTCACAGCAGCCATTTCACATACAGTACAGTAGTAGTAGTAATAGTGTATATACATACAGTATGCATACCTATATTTATATATGTATAAATATATTTATATATATATGTAAAATACATGTGTGTGTGTGTGTATATATATATATATATATATATATATATATATATATATTAGAGATGCACCGATCAGGTTTTTTGGGCTGATCACAGATCACTGAAATCAGTGTCAGCCGATCACCAATAATACCGATCACCGATCACTGAAATAGTATCTGCCGATCCCATAATACCGATAATCACGGCGTCGATTGAAGCATTCTATTTATTGTGTAGCATTATTGCCTAGGACTATGAGGAAATACACATCTAAATCACCTCAAACATGAAAGAAATTAAAGATTTCTTTAAACATTTACGACTTTTACTTTGAAAACTGTCCTAATTGATACATTAAAATTGTTTGATTGCTATTGTAGAGGATTGATTGATTTCAGATATGTATGGAACACATCAGTGTTATTCATTTCCTGGAACTCTTGGGGAAATCTATATACAGAGCTTTTTTTAACATACAAAAGTCTGACTTATTTTTATAAACTCTTCATTGGTACAATACAAATGTTTTAATGTTAGCATAATTTAAGCTAAATCTCAGAAACGATCTATAAAGATACAAAATCAGTTCATTGTTTACTTGTATATGTTAGTGTATGATTTGTCGACATCTTATTTTGAAAAACAGATGTTGTTTCACGTGGCTCTTTCCTCTATCTTTGCAAAACCAGATGTTGTGTCATGTAAATCCTTCCGCTAACAGTTAGCATTCGATCAGGAGCGCGCGAGGGTTTTGATTAAGTTAGCGGCTAACTTTATCAAAACCCTCGCACGCTCTTGATCAAATGCGTGTACCGTGAGCATCAGTCCATAGGGGCTCAGACATGCGAGTGTCGCTGAGTTGACCCAGAGATTCAGCTCGGGGGACGGGACGCCGCTCGCTGCGGGAGGATCCCCTCGCGGACCTCTCACTCTGCGGCACTCGCGGGCGCATCGTCTCAGTTGCGGCGCGCGGCGATTGAAACGTCTCTGATAGTATTTCTTGCAGATGTGACGTCATCTGATCGATCGGTTTGATGGATCGGTTTGATCGGCCGTTTTGAGAACGCCGATCAAAACCGATAATGGCATTATCGGCCGATATGGATCGGCGCCGATCAGATCGGTGTCTCCCTAATAAATATATATATATATATATATATATATATATATATATATATATGTGTGCGTGTATATACAAATACATATGTATATATATAGATGCGTTTGTGTGTATGTATGTATATATATATATATATATATATATATATATATGTATAGATGTATTTATATATTTACAGACACACACACAAAAATAATACCCTATAGACAAAAATGCATCTTTTAATAATATAAAACAATACACAAATCTAATAATGCTTTTGATATCTGTAGGAGAAGCATGTTGCCTCTAATGTTGCTCTTTTGAAGAAAATTAAATGTTGCTCCTCAGCACCAGTACCACAAAAAAAGTGAAGATTAATGTTAAACGAAGTGGGATAACTGAAGTTGCGTAACATCGTTATGATGTCACAATAAGAAAATTGCTTCGCCACTTTAAACCGTGAATACAATAATGCTTTTAACAAAGTAGTGGTGAATAATCTCTCCTCTACGAACCGTGATCCAATTCACAAGCATTACTTCATGCACGCTGATGAAGTGGAGAGGAAAGTGGAGCTCGTCTGGCTGTTATTTTGTCAGGAAACCACGAGGAAGTGCACAACTAGTTCAGAAGAGCAATAATGTCCGGTGCCACGAAAAAGCATATCCAACCTAAAGGTCGGGAGGTCGGGCATGTTGAAGGACGGCGGTCCGTCCGAGGCTTTTAGCCGGGCCGCTGCTAAAAAGGCCAGAGAAAGAGGGGTGGTGCCGTGGCGACGCTCGGGATGCTTTTACAAGCAGCCGGTCAACACTATTGATCATGTTGTTTATCTAAAACGAAAAACTAAATTATCTCCAATGCATTTTTACCTTCATTTTCAATGCAAAGGTAAAAAATTGTATTTGTTTTTGTATGCGAGAGTACGTATTATTCGCATAAGTCAAAAAGTATTAAATCGAATCGCATGAAATTTGGTGGGATGATTGGTTATTATCCGGGACCATTTGATTAGATTTTGGGATTGATCGGGTCAAAGGTCAATGAAAAGGTCAACATCTTCTTTTTACCATAGCACAGCCAGTTTTTATGTTCATAATTCAATGCCCAATCTTGTGATATGCAAAAGGAATGCGCTCTACCGAGTACCTAGTTAAACACTAAATGAATAGCCCAACAGTATTCAAATTAATAAAATCTGCTTGTTTGCAGTGTAAATGGACTCCATTAATAATAACAAAGCACTGATATCATAATAAATATGTTTGTTAAATATTGTTCCCACCAAAACACAGGAAGGACAAAAAACTATCTGGGCCAGAACAAGGAGTAGATGCAAACACACAGGGTGACGAGACACAGGTGGAAGAAATGAGGGCGGAGCTTGCAGTCTATCAAGAGGCAGGTGAAGAGAATGAACAATCGGGTTCAGGGCAAAAAAATCACAGAGACAGGAAGTGCAGGGAAACGAGAGACATTGACTTCAAACTAAAACAGGAAACCCAGACCGTGACAGACGTTAACCCTCTCACACCCAGGAGCAAAACCTCTGGGTTTTTGCTGCAGGAAGCGAGGTGGGCCTGGTTGTCGACGTGAAAGAATAAAGAAGAAGATGGCGAATCGTTTGGCTCGACTGTTATCTGGTGGAGAACTCGTGGCTGTGGACCCGCCCCCCTCGGGTCTGGTCCTGAACACACAGCTCCTCACTGCAGCTGCAGAGGATCAGTCCATGATCTCACTGCACACCATAACACTATTGACTTTAACAGAGAATTAAGAGGAGAGAGTAAGATACTCACTGCTGTTTACACACTGCGGAAAAGGACAACGCGATCAAACAAAAAGAAAATAAATGTTTCGCTTTACGAGCACGTAAACATATTGATTTCATAAAATAAAAAAGGTCCATTTTATGTTGTGCAGATTGTGTTTATTTATTTTAGTTTACTTCCTCTCTTATGAGCAGTCCAGAATCCTCTGCTGGGAGGAGAGCTACACAATATTAGTGTTTGAACTTCGATATAAAAGTCAAAAACTTTTAGAATAAGAGACCTTTTAAAAAAATTAATATATAAACCTCACTGGCATAAAAAGGAACTGTTGGAACGCTTATCTAGAAACCCTCCGTTAACACTTTCATTTCCATCTTTGACGGTGAAATATGTCAGCCCTCCTGCAGAGTGTATTTTCCGTCCTCAGCTCAAGAGATAAATCATGAAGTATTGTGCTATAAAAGAGGTCCAGTGCAGCCGTCTGTAAGAGCCAGTGCAAGTACTTAGAATCCACAACAGTACTTTACCCGGACTTATGTAGTCCATAAACTGAAATATTATTAACATCTGTACAATCAAATACAATCATATTATTCATGTTTTACTCCAAAGGGACAAATGACAATTTGGCACCTACTCTAAATAAAACAGAATTTAATTTGGTAAAGCAGAGAAATGATGTTGTGTGGCGCGTTAATGTGACAATAGGGTCGGCACTCATTAAAAAACGTGGAGCTTATCAATAAAGTTTAATTGCTAGAATGACAGGCTCGCGGGTCGGCATGCAAAACCACTTACCTGCCGAACAACGGGGGAAATGAGTCCATCATAACAAGCAAATGGTTATTTAATCATCTCATCACATAACCATTAACTTTTTAAGAGTCAAGAGTGACAGACATCGCACACCCTGCAACGGCGAAAAGATTAAGGAGGAGCGTGCGTGCTGGTGTTGAGGAACACAGCCGAATATGAATTATTGATGGGATGCTTTCAAAGCCTGTGGCGTCACTAGGTATCCATTGTTACCTCTGTTGTTGTTTGCAGCTCTTAGCGGGGTGCGGAGGAAGGAGCCGGAGCAGGCGGGGGATAGAGACCACAAACTTAGCCTCTCGCCTCCTCCCCGTGAAGTGCATCCTGCCAGAGTTAACTTTCTCTTTTCTTTAACCTCATTCCTAACCTCATTCTTTCCGGGTTTTTATTCAGCCAGCTATGGAGGACTTCAAATTCCTTAAGTATAAATAAATAAATGCACAAATTAATATAGGAATAAATAAATAAATCCTTAAATAAATGAATAAATAAATACAGGAATAAATAAATAAATCCTTAAATAAATGAATGAATAAATACAGGAATAAATAAATAAATTCTTAAATAAATGAATGAATAAATACAGGAATAAATACTTAAATACATTTATAAATAAATACATGCTTAAATAAATAAATACTGGAATAAATAAATATAAGTTATACCTAAACAGGACATCATTAAATAAATATATTTTTACATTTCTGTATTTCTTCATTTCTCTATGTCTCTATTACGTGTCCACCGGATTTCTTCATTTATTTATGTCTCTATTTATGTGTCCACCGTATTTCTTCATTTATTTATGTCTCTATTTATGGGTCAACACGTATTTCCTCATTTATTTATGCGTGACATGTATGTGTCCTTATATGCAAGAGAGCTGAAGGGGTTAAAGAATGTATTTTTTTGTGGAGAATCAAGGAATCAAAGAGAAAATGTGATTTTGGTATCATCTGTAATGAACAATGGACAACGCATTGGCTAACGTCTCAACTAACGGCGTTAGCACTGTGGTCGTTGTTTACATCCTTCATGAGAGCTTTGTTTACTTAGCCGGGCCTTTTAGTGCACCTGGGTCTCTCTGCTTGCACCCCACTGGCTAGCTAACCGTCACCCTCTCTACCCGGTTACTGCCGAATACCCCGCTCCGACCGACGCTAACGCCTCAGCTAACGGCGTTAGCACCTTGGCCGTTGCTTGCATCCTTCTTGTCGTTTATACATTTAGCTGAATTTTAGAATAAGAGTAGCCAAGCGTGTCTTGGGCATAGTTTACGAACTGAAAGAAGAAGCCAGAGTCCCCTCCTTAAGGAAGAGAAAACATCCTGAACTCACAGCGAGGGGTCTGTGGCCATGCGTGAGCTGATGCTGATGACATTCAGATGTAGCCGCGACGCCTGAGCGGCTTCAGTTGCTCTGAGCGTCTGTGCAGA